>CM028139.1:11069130-11455077 GCA_016403345.1 Corylus heterophylla | reverse complement strand
GACGGTTATCTGCCACCCCATGACCCGATCCACCCCAAGGGCCATGGTGATGGCCACCCCAACCGCGGTTGGGGATGGCAAGCACCCTTAATGTTAAAAATGGGTGGCCACCACCTTATGGTAAAATTTATTTTATTATTTTTTGTTTTTGAATTTTATTATTTTATTATTTTTTTTATAATTACTTTTTTAAAATTTTAAATATTATTTTATTATTTTAAATTTTTTTAAGTTAATGAAACATGTGACAAAATCTTGACCTTTTAATTAAAATGAATGGTCAAAATCCTTAATTCTAGAATCTGGAATCCCCTTTAGAATTTTAGGGGATTTTAATACTCGATCAATCGCCTTCTATTTTGATTTCTTCAGGTCGCTATGTACTGACAGACAAAAAAATCTCAGCAAGTCTTTGAAATGTTGTGCAAGATGACGTGAGTCTTGTTTGCATTGGATGACGAAAGTCCTGTGTCACTGTTTGCATTGAAAGCAGTGTACCCTTAATTATGAGCTTGAAATGGTTGGATCGAATTGAAATGATTTTTTTACAACTTAATTACACTTATCAATATATGATTTAGATAAGAATAATGTTAGGTACCATCTTATTATCTTTTTAAAAAAATTTTAAAGTTAATATAATTTTTAAAATTTTCATTAAATTTTAGATGAGTTATACTTAAATTTTGATTCAATGGTAATTTTTAAAAGCCACATCAACTTTAGGCATAAACCACAACTGATTGAGTTATCCCTTATCAACAGATAATACTTAGCATTACTCTTTGGAGAATGTTAAATTATTTTTAATAGATGATATGATTTCAATTATGACAGACATGTATCAGTAAATTGTAAATAAATTATAACAATAATATTACATTTTTTTTTTCTAAGCAAATTTACAAGAAAAAGGGGGGAAGAAAGCGTCAAAAAAAAAAATCCGTGGTATCTTGTAGATTTAAGCATGGTATTTCTAGCACCTTTTTTTTTTCTTTTTTTTTTTTTTTTGTTGGTTTATTTGTGTCCTTTTATTTTCTTATCAAATCTAAGATGCAATGCCTTTTATATGTCAAGTAGATTTCAAGATTGACTAAATTTCATTAATTAAAATGAATGAAGGCAATGCAATTATTAGAGTACCAATTGAAACAAATTAGAGTAGCATAATAAAGAATGTTTTTTTGCAATCTCGGATATATCTTCACTAAGTTGACATAATTTATCTACCCTTAATTAAAAAAAAAAAAAAAAATGTTGGTGGAGCAGATCAAATTAGCAGAAATGTACGCGATAATGCAAGGATTCTCAATACAATATTAATAACATCAAATTAGTATGGGGGATCATGACCTACTTTTTTTTATAAGTCCTATTTTTCTTTTTCAAGATTTTTAGGGGGACCATTTAGAGCTTGTTTGGGATTGCGTTTGAAGATCCTAAAAGTGTTTTTAACACTCAAAAAACCCGTTTGAAGAAAAAAATACTTGTTCAGTAAAAAAATTAAAAGCGTTTTTAATGGTTCAAAAAGCTTAAAAATGGCTAAAACGCACTTTCGGCAAAAACTTAAAAAATGAAGCTTTTGCCAAAAAGTTCCTTTTTGATTTAAAAGTTCTATTTTTCAAACGCAATACCAAACAGACTCTTAAAATAATTTTTTTTTTTTTTAGGGGGGCGCGGCATGGCCAACTATTATTTTTTTTAATTTTTCAAGAATTTTGGGAGGCCATGGCATCTGAGGCTCCTTTGTCTCAACCATTGGTTCTATTATGGAGATTAACATTTAGAGGATTTTTTTTTTTTTTGGTGAAACTCTAATATAACATGTTAGGACATTATTCAACCTAAAAGTTAAAGCTTATAATTTGGGTTTAACTATATATTATATTAACCACTCATATTTGTAAAAAATTTCTAATGTAAGATTCAATGTTTTTTACACTCACACGTATATAATTAACATGTTCCGTATTATAAGAAGGATCAACATTGCCTATAAATTCTTAATGTATTTTATTGAGCATATCTCTTCAAATTTTAATTATTGTTTTAAAATTAGTTAAATGATGTAAATTTGATCACTTTTCGCTTTTCATAATATGAATAAATATGGGAAGTATTGTTGAGGGGATAAATGTTGGATTCTTATTATCCTAAAGAATTTTAGAGAGTCGTAATTTAATAGGAAGAATGATTTATAATTACTAGGCTCGTGAATCGCATGTCTGCGTTTGTCTGTGGTCCTTTTGTTTTTTTGTTTTTTTTTTTTGTTACTAATATGTTGCCCTCTAGCAAGACCAGCCTCCTCAAATTTCTTAGATGATGGGATCTATTTAATCTATGTATTTTTAAGATATAGTGGTGGTTGTTTTGTTTGATTTCCAAAATGGCTAAAATTTTAGGGCTTTGAAGTTATGAATTTGAAACGAAATTTGGTTTTGTTTTGTTTCGAAGAGACGAAATTTTGTTTTGTTTTCAGCAGTTGATAGGGCAAAGTTCTGCAGAGCTTCTATTGGTTTGCCAATTTGTTAACCCAACTAAGCAAAGTCTTAGCCCATCTACTTTGAGTCTCTGTAAGTTCAATAGAATTGATTCCATCTTAACTTAGTGTGCTGGGCGGAAGCATGATGTTGATGACAAGAGATCCACATCCTCCTTGAAATCTGCCTTTTCCACCTTAAATTGGTCATTTGATGTGTACATGAAAATCTCATCTTTCTTATAAATTAGTTTGTCAGATCAGTACTAAAAGAACCTAGCTTGGAGTTTGAGTTATTACATCCTGTAGTTGCCAAATGAAGGGCGATCCCTCATTTTTCAGCTGCAGGGGAGATTGCTGCAACATTAGATGATCCCAACTATTGGTGCCCTCCACACTTATTGAGTTCAAACTCAAGCTGAAATTTGTAGACTTGAGAAATTGATATAAACTAAACTTAGTTCATACATGGGTTATGCTACTCTTTCTCATGAATTGTTCCCCAGATTGATGTTGAAGTTTATTGCGGCATTCTCTTGAATTGTAATTTTTTTGGTTGCCTGTACTTTGTACCTTTGAGGATGATGACATAAGAACAATTTATGTAAATTTTATGGTTGCATTATACAAGTTTGTTTCACATTTTATTAAGTTTGTGTCACAAACGTCAGAGACCTAATTGCAAAAAATATTTGCTTAAAGCTTTATTCTTTCTATTGAAATAATTTCATCCATATATAAAGTGAGATATGCTCTTGTTGAAATAAGAATCTAATTTTTTTGTCTGCTCATTTAGGTTTTTTTCCATTTTGTGTACACAGCGTAAGAGAATCTGAAATTGTGCAATCATGTGGTCAGAATAGATGAAATACACCAACAACCCATAAGCTTGAAACAAGACAAATTCTATAATAAAAATGATTACAAAAAAAATGTAAAACTTCTCAGCTTTACAAAAATTTTCTCACTAACATCTAGCTAAACCAATCAATTACATCAACACGGCACCGAATTATCCCAGCTATTACATCTTTTCACTTCTTGATCTTGCTAACGTCAAATCTTTGGTATGCAGGTGGTTGGGAGGAGCTTAGGGGCTGGGATGCAGTTGCCTTTGAAGAACCTGCATGTTCCACTATCCTAATCAACATCATGTAAAAAAAAAAAAAAAAATCTATATTTGAACCAAAATAGCATACCACCCATGTGTTAAATCTGTTTGTGTCATGAAGAATGCTCAAGATTTTTTCTTCATTCTATCCTTGAAACAATCGAATTGACACCAAAAACCAACCACCAAAGAGAAAACACATAAAAAAATAATAATAATAATAATAATAAAAAAAAAACACACGAAAATAGAAACATCTCCACAAACCGATCTGGTAAAAAAAATTCTTTGGAAACAAGTTAAAAAAAAAAAAAAAAAAAAAAAAAAAAAAAAAAAAAGGGCAGAAATGCTTCACATTCTTCCTCTGTATCTGCAGAACTCTGCCCTCTCAACTGCTGAAAACAAAATCAAATTTCGTTTCAAATTCATAACTTCAAAGCCCGAAAATTTTACCCATTTTGGAAATCAAACAAAACAACCACCACTATATCTTAACAATACACAGATTAAATAGATCCCATCATCTAAGAAATTTGAGCAGGCAATGGGCAAAAAATCAAAGATTGGAAAAGAGTGAAAATGCAAACCGTGTCGTTTAAAGGGTGTCGTCGAGAGAGAGTAGCATGGGGAGAGAAGCACCGGATGGTTGACGGCGACTCCTTTGGCAACTCCGGATTTCCACCGGATCCTTTCCTTGCGCCAAGCATTACTCGATTTTGAGAGAGGAGGAGGCGATTTTGAATGGGTTAGGGGAAAAATTTAGGGAGAAATGGTCGTGGGAATGGTTTTTGTTGGGGAATGGGTTTTGAAGCGTTTTTTATTTTTATTTTTATTTTTTTAATAATGTCTGGGAAGGATCTCGTACGTACGTTGGATCCTTAAAGATTATATTATTAAATTAATTTTTTTACTTTCCTATCACAAAAATTAAATTATATTTTCAAAGTTCTATCACATTAATAATTTTTTATACACGATAAAACTCTTTACCGAACATACATTTTTATTCCTAATATTAGGCAATAATGTGTGAGATATGTTGGAATAACACTTTAATATAATACTTTTTTTTTTTATGTAAATTATTAATATGAGAAATACATGAAAACAAGGAATAAACAAAATTAAAACAAGGAAATAAAATACAAGGGCCTTAACAGTCATCTAAGTATAGTCAATACAGTGCCGTTTTTTTTTTTTTTTTTTTAAAAAAAAAAATCATAGAAATGGGCTAAAATATTATTGGCTCGGTCCATGGATGGTTGGCTCATAAGCCAAGAAAAGGGTTGTACAAAAAAACATAAAGAAAAAGAAAAAGAAAAGGGTTGTAAAAAGATAAAGAAAAGGGTTGTTAAATCCCAACAATTAAATCGAGATATATAGTTGAGTATCATTTTGCTTTCTATAACAGTTTAAGGATTTAATCTTTTTTTTTTTCTTCAAAATATTAAATTCAATTTCTTTCATTTGCGTTAAGTCAAATACTATATTTCACGAAAAAATTTGATAGGAAATAGTTCAGATCTTCAAATATTTTCTTCATTTCTACTTCGAATTAAGATATGGAATTTATTCTTTTATATTAACCAATAGTTATTATTTATTTATTTATTCTAATAACCTTTTAGCCTGGGACACTAATAAACTTTGTGGCCTAATGAAACTCCCTTTTTCTTTTGAAGGTAAAGTCCCAGGTCGAAACTTATTTAGAGGAAATATATTGGATTAAGAAGTAATATATCTTTTGTCAAAGTAACCAAAAAATTTAGAAAATATATATATATATATATATATATATATATATATAGCGTAAAAACATCTAATGGATTAGCAATTAGCAACATGAGCTAGTTGTTGAAAATTCATCAGTCATCTGTACAAGAAAATGAAAATAGAAAAATCATCACCTCCAAATGTTCGTCAAACATTAATGAACCCCAATAAGGGTTTATATTTTTAACCATAGGTATTCTTTCAGGAGCAGCATGACGATAAGTAGGTACATAATTTCGAGCGCTTCCTTATTTTCCTATTGACGACACCTGGTCCGAAAGTTGAAACGACCATCTCGACAAGAAGTGGGAATTGCATCCACACGAACAAGGTGACAGGAACACTTGCCAAACAAATGGCTGGAATGAAAATCCATGAATATTCATGTAACATAATTAAAAGAGCAGCAGAAAATGCTATTACCATGGTTGCAATTGAAAAGAAGAGAGTGGAAAGACCTATTATCATCTTCGATGGCAAGGATTTCAGGAAATCTTCTTCTAAGTAACGTGACGTAAGAATTCCCAAAAACATTAAGACTGAGGTCGAAGAAGAAAAGAGCGATATGGAATCGGATATTATGAAGAGCATAAACAATTTGTCCTTCAAGAACATTGGGTATCCTGTATTTTGGTTATTACCGCCGGGAACGGTAAAGGCTGCAGCAAACATAATGGTGACAATAAGAGCACCTACCACTGTACAAGAAGTTGCTGTATTTTTCATCCATTTCTCTCCCTCTTTCACCAATTCCTTGTGGCTCTCCGTAAACAATTCTCTGGGAGTTTTACCATCTTTGTTTTTGCGTTCCTTATGGTGGGGACGGGCAATGCTCTCCACCGCCTACATTTGTTAAACTAATCTTATAAATAAAGGCTATCAAAATATAAATAAAATTTCACGTGAGTCAATATTCATTTCATATTATGAGCAAGAATTTTATTCCTCGATGGAAGGAGTAAATATAGTACTATATTAATTGAAGGTCCTTAACATAACCTATAAATAAAGAACTTTTAATTGAGAATAAATGCATAATAAAACATAAATTAGAAAAAACTTGTCTCTAAAATTTAACTTCAGCATTTATGTAGCTAGGGATTTCTGTTTCAAATCAAGAAACAGCATGAACAAAAATGAATAAAGGTATGTCTAAATTATTTTTCACTGCATATTCTTATGAATTTATGTTTTAATAAGACGTATCACCTTCATTCACTCTCAACCGATCTCCCTCGCCCAATAACCCATTCTCTCTCCCCTCTACAACGTCGCTCAAAGTACAACTGAGTAAAGGTATGTACTACGTACTATTCAAAGTCCTAATGTTTCCAAATCACAAGTTTACTTTCCTACGTGCACCTGTTTGTTGCATTCCGTCTTGTTTCCGAATCAGATTGGGTGGAGTGGATTGGATTTTGAAGCCATTGTATGTGTATGTACTAAGTTTCATATATAGTTGATGTTTATATATATATATATATATATATATATATATATTAGTGTACAGTTTTAGAAAGTTTCAAAACAATTTGTTGAGAAAACTTCACTTAACTTCTCAAACTTCCATCATTTTTGCAATGTCTCCCAAAATTCAAAAATTCTTAATTTCGTGAAATGAACTTTAAAAAATTTGCAATCTCGCTCATCTGTTAAATACTAACGGATGGAGGCGAAATTTTCAAAATGTCCTTTTATTAATAAAATTTTAATTATAATTTAAGAGTAATTTTGTAATTATATGGAGTTTATAGGGGTATAATAGCAATTTTATTGTTTGACGATGTAATTTAACCCCAAATCGAAATGCGAGGAGTGAGATTGCAAAAAATTAAAAATTTGAGAAATTTAAACTTTATGAAAGATATTGCAAAAGTGATAAAAACTTAGGATTGTTAAGTGAAATTTTCTCTAATTTGTTCTTTTACGGTATAATGCAAATATGACCAACTTAACTAGGTCGTGACAAATGTTGAGCTAATCTAAAATTCCATGTGGTGCTGGGAGATGTAGCATATTATAATTCTTGGGATGTAGCTAAGTTGTGAAGATTTTGTATCAGCATTTGCTAAGTCAAATTTTAGTTGTATTTTAGGCCAAACTAAGTAATATAAATAAAATTAGTGAGCTCTAATAATTAGTCATTTTGAGGCATCACGTAGATGTGTTTAATGGAGTCATCATATATGGTTTTAGAATCAATAGAGTAATGCCATATGGACAATGGTACTGTAGCACAGCATATTTTGCATGAACCTTTAAAATGGCCTCAAGCATTTGTATGGGAGAGATAATGATACCTTGGATTGGATTGTACAGGTGTTGTATATAGGGGTACATTAATATTGACTTGTCCTCAATATCATATGTATACCACAAATAAGATTAATATAAAGTGAAAATGTATAAGAAAAATATAAAGTGAGGGAGGTACCTTATACCATTGTAGTTCCTTTTGCATTTGAAAAGCTGCACCAGCTGTGCGATTAACCAAAGTGGAAGGTGGTAGCTTTCCCGCCATATGTAATATGTTATTGTCTTGTTTATCATGGCCATATACTAAACCATTATTCTTGTCAACCCCACATATAAGGCTAAATATTTCAGCTTGGCGATGAAAGATAACTGCCCATAATGCATTTTGAAAACGTCCATCATCACTCTTGCTCCACTCAAGTACTTGTGGACTTTCTTTAGCTATTTTATCAACAAATTTTACAATCCCATTCTCGATAGCATAGAAGACGACATCAGAACCTTTACTTTCCTGCCATTGATAAGAATCTAAATTTGAGAACTGCTTGCACATGACACGTAGAAGTTCATTGGCTTGGACATGGATCAACTTCATGTCATATAAATCCTTGATTCCTTTGTCAATAATCAAATCAATGCCAATTTAATTATATTAAACTATAAATAAAATAGACAAATAAAAAAATTCAAAAAATTAATAAAGAAATTAATCAAGTGGATGCAATTTCATTTGTTTGTATTTGCTCAGAAAAAAAAAGTATACCAAATATTTTAAGGAGCTTCACAACTAGTTGGCGCAATAGAGTTAGCACTGCAAAATAAAAATGAAATTTGCTCAACCATAGACATTAAAAAATCACTATTTACACAAAATGAACAATATGTTTATTA
This sequence comes from Corylus heterophylla, assembly GCA_016403345.1. NCBI lineage: Eukaryota > Viridiplantae > Streptophyta > Magnoliopsida > Fagales > Betulaceae > Corylus > Corylus heterophylla. Next base: position 11,446,567 of record CM028139.1, on the reverse strand, counting down.
TTCAAAATTATATTTACTTTTTTCTAACAAATTAAAATATCTAAATAACCTCAAATTTTGCGTGCAAAGGAAGCATAGGAAGAGATTAATTAAATCTATCAACACATTTGACAAAATGGTGGCATATTGAAAAATTATTGAGAAGTGCAATAGAAACAAAATATCCTGATTTCACAAAATTGACTAAAGTAGCCTTGCAAAGAACTCCCTCTTTTTTTTCATGTTTGAACCATAAGAGGACAATTTGGACATTTCAAGTCCAAAAATTATACTGTGTGTCATGCGCTTTTTTCCATTATTTTTGTCACCAGTAACAAATGGAGGAATCTCTTTACACCAAAATGGTAGTTAGAAGGCTTAAGTGTTACAAGTGGTAATGTGAGAGAGGGATAAATGTAAATAGGATGTTATTTCGAGGTGCAGGCTTAACCGTCTCAGTGGAAGTTGGTTGGAGGGGAAATCAAATATTCAATGAATAAGAATAGAAGTAAAAAAAAAAAAAAAAAATTTAGTTGAATTCCAACTTGCAAAGTCACATCTTTTGACCAATTTCACTTTCTAATGCATCATTCATTTGAATCATTTGCTTACTTTAATTTTCCTTCTCAATGCATCGATCACAGAGTTGATCTCTTCTATCTCTTATCTTTCTTCTCAACTCTACAGTCTACACTACATCATCTACAAGACTACAACACACACCATTATTATTATTATATATCTACGTTTGCGCACGCACGTAGAAGACCTTTCATTAATTAAAAATTGTTACATGGATTAAAATATTTATTGATTTAATATTTAGTGAAAGCAAGAGGAAAAAGGCCTTTTCTTTTTCTTTTTTTTCCTTGAAATCCTTAATTTCACGAAAAGCAATGGACAATAATTAAAGAAGCTCTCTTTTATTAATAAAATGGTTAAATTTCTTATGAAGTTAATTAAGTTGAATTCAGTCATCTAATTAATATTCTAATAAAAGTTATTTAAAAGGAACTATGATTAAAGTAATTTATGCATTTATATTGCCAACAAAGAAAGAAAGATAGCTATTCAATTATTCTTAACTCTGATAGAAGTGAATCATGGTTTTCTTTTTTTTTTTCTTTTTTTTGACATGTCTACACAAGAGGAGGATGAAGATTTGAATTAGTGATCTCCGCTTCATTAGGCGTGGACCCAGCTGATTGAGCTATTTCTTGGATACAGTGAATCTTGGTTTTAATTATCATTTAAAGTAATTATGACGAGAAAAAAAATTAAGTTCCTTAGGAAATTAAAGAAAGTTTAGGCACCAACATACCTGATCCGAGAATTTTTATTGGATCACTTTGGCATTTTTCCTCACTTTGATTAATGTCCAAACGAATTTCCTTGATGGCACGAGTGGGTTGAATGTATATACCTTCCAACCAAAAATATCAATGAATCTCAAGTAAGACAGTATTACAGTTCGTATGTGTCTCGCATGAGCAATTTAATTTCTTTAGAGCAACACAATAGATTAAATAAATAACTAATAAACCTCTTAAATTTGGCCTTGCCCTATTGTCTATGTATATACTACCTCTCAAGGCGGAGTAGCTTGTCTACTCGGTACTTTGATGAGGCTAATTAATCCCAATAAAGTTTAAAGAAAAGCAAAGACAAAAGAGATTGTACTAACACTTGTAGATCCATCGTTTCCAAAACACCATCCGATTTTCACTCGGGAATGCAAAAGGACTAGAAACCAATGCATACAAAGGGCTGCAATATCTGTCCCTAGCAAGAGCCAAACTTGGACAACGCTCAATTAATTCCAAAGCAATATCTGTGGTGTTGAAAAAAATAAATAAATAAAAAGAACAAAAAGGGAAGTATATATATTGAAAAGATTTTGAAATATCATCCGAAATAGTGGGGAGTATTTAGCTCCCACTATTTGATAATAGTATTTTAATGTTACCTCATCCATCCATGCCTGTAGTTAGACCAAAGTCCAACATATAATTAGACCAAGAGTTGTTACCTAAATTTTCGGCGTATATAGCTCGGTAACAAAGTGTAGCACCATTCTTGCCTTTTTCTGGCGTTAGATCTTCCTTTCGAGTGCGAGAATAGATATAGCGAGGCAATTTTTTACTATGATAAAATGCATCAAGTAGAGCTGTATACCCATGTCTATTTGTTACTTCCAATTCTTGTTCCGACATTATCGCCACTAACTTCTCCACTATATGCTCATGCCCATTTTGAACAGCAAGGTGAAGAGCCGTCCCGCCCAAATTTGTGATTTTCAAACCCGCAGAACCAGGATGGCGCTCAATGAATTCCTCTACAGCGTTCCAATTACCTCTTCGCACAACCTCTCGGAAGGACTTTTTGAAGGCCTCATGGTTCGTGTTTGGCGCAGCCTTTTGGAAGGCATTAATTTGGCTCCATTCTGAGATTAATATGTAAAAGGTGATTAATTAGAATTAGTAGCAACAAGAAGCATGCTATTGCCACGTCAAGCCATCTGATCACATGTCTGCCTACAACTTCTTTATAACAATATAGGAAACTTAATTGGAGGGAAAATTCTTATTATATTTTATCTGGACTATAATTTTTGCAGAAACTCTTGTACTAATTAATTCAAAGTTTATATATATATAAAAACTCATGAGCTCACTAATTATATTTTACTAGATAATTATTCAATACCCGACCATAAAACCAGGGAGAAACATACAATTGAAATAAATATTTAATAAAAAATAATTACAAAATTGTAAAATAGTATTTTTAAAATGCGAAGAGTGTAAGGCCAGTGATAGAATACAAGATGTAACAACAAAGAATCAATATAATGGCAAAAAGTGATCAACTAAGCCAGATTATGAGCTTAAAACAAATTGTTTACAAAAACTTTAAAGCAAGTTGCCTAGAGGCGCCGCTTAAGGCCCTCAAACAGCCCAAAACACTACAAAATCTCTTTCATTAACCATGATATCACAATATCACCTCATGGTTAATTATGTTAAATTACCATCGTATCTAAGCCCACGGTTAATAAAATCATCTTCTCTTCTATTTCCAGTACATGGGAGTTTGTTTGCCAACCCTTTCTCTTTTCTTTCTTCCTAAAAAACTAAAAAAATTAATAAACAATCTTTTTTTTTTTTTTTCACAATACACTAAAATAGAAAACTCAAAACTTCATTTATCTTTATATCACATCAAAATACTTTTTCAACCAAAACACAAAAAACACCTCATATTATTCTCATTTCATCCCCAAAACTATTGTGACATGCATGGCTCTCATAATAATTAGTGCATAAAAATTGATTTTTTAATAGGAGAACCATCCTACATAAATTTAGAGGATGAGAAAGTGATAATGAGATGACTAATAGAATTACTCTATCAAACACCACCAAGTTTTCTTTTACTAACTTTTGATAGGTCACGGTTTTAGGGAGAGCTTCCCAAATTTCTGTAGTTCTTTTTATTTTTTGAATTTTCTTGAGAGCCAATTCTACATTTTACCTAATCTTTTGAAATTTTTTTTAGTAAGTATTCTCCAACAGATTTCCATCTTATTATAAATTAAGAATGTTTGAGCATGTACATTGGAGAGAGAGAGACCTGCCAAAGTATCCCAAGCTGTTTTTGCTGTACTAATCTTTTTAATTCTAGAAAATGAGTCCCTTCCACATGAGATCTGGATAACATGCAAGGCCATGAAGTTCTTCTTGCTCCAAGCCTTAAAAGCAGCTTTATCATCTTCTTGACGTTTGCTGGTTTTTTCAACTATGTCCCAAAGATCATGGTCCATCAAATAGTTTTTTACTTGAACACTCCAATTCACATAATTGTCATCTTTAAAAACATGAAGAACATCTGCACTCAAAGCCATCTTTGTTTTGAACATGTATCTGCATTAATGAGAGAGAGACAGAGAGAGAGAGAGAGAGAGAGACCTGAGCTTGTATTTTTAGGGAGGTACTTTTCTCCCAAAGTATTCCATGCAACTTTAGCAGAACTAATCTCCCAAATCTCAAATAATATGTCCAGCTCACATGAATTTTTGATCACTTGTAAAGCTATGGAATTCTTCTTACTCCAGGCATGGAAAACAGAGCTGTCATCTTCATCATCTTCTTGCCGAGGAGGTTTGTTGTTTTCTTCAACTATGTCCCAAAGATCATGGGTCATCAAATAGTCTTTTACTTGAACACTCCGATCCTCATAATTATCTTTGTTAAGAACTTGAAGAACATCTGCACTCAAATTCGTCTTTGTTGTGAGCATGCATGTGCATTAATGTGAGAGAAAGAGAGAGACAGAGATAGAGACAAAGAGCGAGAGACCTGAGCTAGTATCTTTAGGGAGGTACTTTTCTGCCAAAGTATTCCATGCAACTTTAGCATAACTAATCTCCCCAATCTCAGAAAATGTGTTCGGCTGGCATGAATTCTTGATCACACGTAAAGCCAAGTAATTCTTGTTGCTCCAAGCCTTGAAAGCAGCTTCATCATCTTCCTGTTTAGGAGGTTTGGTGGTTGCTTCAATTGTGTCCCAAAGATCTTTAGCCATCAAATAGGTTTGTACTTGAATACTCCAATCCACATAATTATCCGATCCGTCAAGATATTCACGAACAGGAGTACTCAACGCATCCTTTACTTCCATGTTTAATCTGTCAATATGTATATCCAAATGATATTAGGATGTAATGAAAGACAATAAGAGGAAGATTGATGATAAAATAATTGTTGGGAAATACCAACTTCAAACCGTCACATGAACTGTCCTTATGGTTGAAAAGACATATTTCTCATACATTTCGTTCTTCCTTTTTCAAGCTTAACTCAGATTCCAGGGCAGAAAAAAATGAATAAATATAAAATACAAAGGGAAAATAAAGGCGAGCCATTATGTTTGCCTCTCGGACAAGAATCACTTTTTCTTTAGGAGTTTGCTTGCCCCGGAGACGAATCAAAAGCGTTTTGTAAAGTAATTAACATAGGTACTACTCTTTCTTAATGCACAAACTTTATATCACGTTGGAATGAGATATTTAAGCTCAAACTATAAATGAAAGTAATCAATTTTAAAATTAATATATATTTTTTTTCTTTAAATCGTCAAGAAAAATAGTTACTTTAAAACTTTCATAAAAATTTCTTGAAAATTTAAGCATCTAAAACTCTTAAGGTCAAATTCTATATGAATACAAATCGTACCAACGTAACCATTCTCATGGAAATTAACATCATTGCTCACATTGTCATCACTACTTTTTTTGCTCACTCTTAAAATAGTGGATTTTTGTAATTATTTTTTCCTTACTCACCTAGCAACCCAAAAACCTTATAATGAGATAATTTAATTATACAAACGCAAAATTTCGTCAATCAAATCAAATTTTCTTATTTACAGACAAAACTGAGAACACACATTCTCCTTCTCTCTCCTCATACAAGAAGCTTCTTTCCTCCTTCCAAATCCACTCCGTCCCTTGTGGATTTCTTGCTCTAAAGTTTCCTCTAGAAATTTCACCACTCCCCTGATCTTAATTTTTCTGCAGGACAAGTAAGGAAAGAAGAAGAAGAAGACTTCTGAGTTTAAAACGACTAGTTTGGGTTAAAAGAAATTTCATTAAATCTGAGGCCTCCAATATTTTAACAGCATCTATGTGCTGTAGTGGGATTTTTAGGGAATTCTGATATTAGAAACACATGATTTTGCCAAAAAAACAAAGAAAAAGAAAAAGACATACAGCGATTTATCTTTCCCTTCCTAACTCTAGGAAAACCAACCGTCATATGCCTAGCTAGAAACACTACGATTTTGTAAAATAAATTTGTATTATCTCTCCCTTTCGAAACTCTATAACTCCCATATAAAAATAAATAAATAAAAGCAACCGTCCAGACCAAAAAACACAAATCTTATTTAAGAAAAAAAAAAAAATTACTTTTTTAATAATCTTTCATCAGCAAATTACAAAAATTACTCTGTAAAATGCGGCATTCAAGACGTAAGAGTCGCAGAATCACCTGTAGAAGATCGTCCGCTTCACCACCAGCAAGCTCGAGTATCCGACCTCTTCCTGCCTCTCCGTAAGACAATCTCTTGCACCCGTGTTAATATATAGAGTGACACACAACACCAGTGAGGTTTTATTGAACACCAGTACTGTAGAGAATGATATCATTTTTTTAAAAAAAAAAATATCATTTATTTTTTTTTAAAAAAAATGACATTTTTACGAAGAAAAATATTATTTTATATATTTTTTAAAATACTAAATAAAAAAATGACCAAAAAATAGATATTATTCATTTGCACATTTTTTTTCATTTGCCATTTTATTTTTTAAAAATAAAAAATAATAAAAAAAAAGACAAAAATTAGATTTAAATTGGGCCTCAAAGTTGGATTCTAACATTTCTCAAAAAAAAAAAAAAAAAAAAAAAAAGCAAAGTCACGTGGTGTTGTCAGAGATATGAAGAAAAGGTGTGGCCCCACAAAATGTGTGACTTTGTTTTTTTTTTTTTTTTTTTTTTTAAGAAAATTGTGGGGGAAGCGCGCCGCCTATGATAAATCAGGTTCAATTATTATTTTTTCTGTAATTTTTTGTATTTATAAATATGTTTAATTATAAATGTCAGTTAGAAATATGCATTGGATATGAAAAACTCTAAAAATAAAAGAATAGAAAAGTTTAATTGAATCTTAAAAAGTGTCAGACAAATTTATTACTAGCAATAAACGTTAAATCTTCAAAAGCTAAAAAAAAAAAAAAATCATCTTAAACTAAATTAAAATAAAAAATAAAAATAATATTGATTTAATATTTAAATATAAAAAGGCATCATCTAAAGTTGCCACCATTATACACACCACAAAACTCTATGTTTTTATATTATTATGATTTTCCAACACATTCAAGCATTTGATTTTTTAGAAGTGGACTAAATGTAAAGTTTTTGACAACTACTTCCTCCATTTTCTTTCCCAACTTTTTCACTCTTCTGGAATCTGTAGAATTTTTAAAATATAGCTAATAGTGAAAGTATATAAGAAAAATATAAAGTGAATAATGTATTTTATACAATTGTAGGGTTTTTTTTTTTCTTTTTTTTTTTTTAATTTGAAAAATTGCACAAACGATGTGATTAACCAGAGTAAAAGGTGATGGCTTTCCCGCCATATGTAATATGTTATTTCAAATATTATTTCTGTTATATAAGTTTAAATTTTTTAAATCAATGCCAATAAAATTAAGTTTAATATAAATCTTTGGCTCCTTTGTCAATAATAAAATCAATTCCAATAAAAAAAATTTCAAAAAATTAATAAAGATATTAATGGAATGGATGCAATTCACTTTGTTTATATTTATTTGCTCATAAAAAAAAAAAACAAATAAACAAATAAAAATAAATAAAAAAACTAAAACAAATAGTTTAAGAATATTCATAACTAGTTGGCGGCACAAGCTAGCAGTGCAAAATAAAAATGAAATTTGCTCAACCATAGACATTAAAAAATCACTATTTACACAAAATGAACAATATGTTTATTATTCAAAATAGAACCGACCAATGTGTAGGTGCTCAAAATTATATTTACTTTTCTAACAAATTAAAATATCTAAATAACCTTTTCGAAGGCCTTTTTGAAGGTCTCATGCTCAACATTAATTTGGTTCCATTATGAGATTAATATGAAAAGGTCATTAGAATTAAATTAGTACCAGCAAGAAGCATGTTATTGCCATGTCTTAAGGCAACTCAGATGTCTGCCTAGATCTTCTTTATAACATAGGAAACTTTTTTCATTTTTTTTTTTTTTTTTTAGAATAAACTGCTGTCATTCAACAATTGTAGGAAACTTAATTGGAGGGAAAAATTGTAATAAAAAAAAAAAGTGAAAAAGACAATTTTGCACTCCACTTAAGATAGACCAGTTTCTGTAGATTTTGGGACACGCCAATTTTTCATATCATAAAGAAAAAAAAAAAATTAAACACTTTAATATAAAATAAATATGATACATGTATAAAAAGTAGCATTGCTTCTATCTAACTATGTGTTACATGTCATGTAATTATGATGGGTTATTTTAAAGAATTTGGTGAAGAATTAAACAGTTAGAAGATAAGCATGTGTATGAGACAAAAAAGTCAAATTCTGCTTAATCATCCATAAAATTAGTTGAAGCAATATTATTTGGCGTTTGGTAAAACATAGAAATGTCTTATCTTTTTAATTTTTCCGCAATTGTTAAAATCTTTACTTTTGATGTCAATTTATCGGAAAGTGAAACAGTACTGGTCCAAGATATTCAAGGTGGCCTTTCTTACTTTTGAAAAAGCATGATGTACTTTAATCTTTTTATAATAAAGCGGGAGAGAGATCTTTACCTCACAAAATTAATGAGTTGAGCGAGGTGGTACAAAACAATTTTTTTTTTTTTTTTAACGCATAGTTTACAAAAGTTTGTGCTATTTATATTCACGTATGATTAAAATAGTTACGGTTGATTTCTTCCATTTAAATTTTTTCAACCTGTTATAATAAGTAGTAAGTACTATCTAATACGTTTGAGTTACTAAAAAATTAATATTTAGGTTCATAAGTTAGTAAAATATCAATAAATAACTGTAATCATACTAAGAATATTAAAAATATATATATGAGAAATGACATTTGACACTTATTATAGTTGGATAAAATATCCTCCAAACAAATTTTGAGGAAATGTTTTGCCCATATATATAACTTAGTATTAACTAACATATTAAATTATAACAAATTAAAAAAATATATATTAATTTAATATTATTACTATGCAACTAAAGGTGGGAATAGGATCCACTCCATTTTAAATGAAATTGAGAGAGTATGGTGTTAATATTTTTTAGAGGGGTAAAATTGTCATTTTACTTTTTTTTTATACTTGTGAGGGTTGAATCTTACATTGAATATATATATATATATATATATAAAAGAAGATCAAAGTCTACCCATTTAAAGTTTTAAGCTAGAATAATATTGAAATATGTACATGAATGTATTTTCGATAAAATTCTCAAACATTTATCTCCCCCACAGAAGCAAAGTAATTTCATTATCAAATTACATTTGAAAACTTCAATACATTTGATATTGAAGTAAAATCAGGACTGTGCAATAAAACTATATTTGATATATTACAGTTATATGAATCAATGTGTATGATCACAAAATTAATGTAAAATAAACTATATTTTTATTTTAGTGCGGTCCCACGAAAATTTTCCGTTCAATTATGTGATGCATAGATAGAGCTACCTGTTGGCTTGGAATTGATTGAAGTTGACACGACACAATAATGCTACCACCCCCAATACTGGGATGGGGAAATGACACTCACAGAGAAAAGTCAAAAAGAGAGAAATGACACTCACAGAGATGAAAAAGAGAGATGCTTAGAATGGGGATCCACTAACGTACCTCAGCCAAATAATTGCTTATGGCGCTTAAGAACACGCTATGCTCTTTGGCCGATGTGGGACTAATCACATTTCTTTTTCTATGCAACACTAAGAGAGTAGAAAATGAAAAAAACGACACTGGAATGGAAAGGAGAGACCCACAAATGCCTTTGAGGGTAACTTTATTTGAATCATCTGATGGAATCAGTAGTAAGATGCATTATTGAGCAATACTTGGTGACGGAGAGTTGCTGTCATTCATGATGCCATCTCATTTTCCAATTCAAAAGGAGGAGCAAACTTTAGGCTTAGCAATAGTGGTACCTGTTTTTTATAGGACTCTTTATATTATTATAAAGTATAATTAGTTATTGATTACTAGTTATTAAGAAAAATTGTCTATACTTATGCAGGTTAAGAGTGTTTAAGAGTGTTAGATGATTATTTATTATAAAGGGAAGCGCCTTTTGATAAATCAGGCTCAATTATTTTTTAATGTAATTTTTTGTATTTATAAATATTTTTAATTATAAATGTCGGTTAGAAATATGCATATATTCGATATGAAAAAATTTAAAAATAAAAGATTAGAAAAAATTAATTGAATCTAAAAAAGTATCGGACAAATTTATTACTAGCAGCATAACGTTAAATCTTAAAAGCTAAAACAAAATCATTTTAAATTAAATTAGAATAAAAAATAATAATATTTATTTAATATTTAAATAAAAGGCATGATCTAAAGTTGTTGCCTTAGGCTCAAAACACTATGTTTTATGGTTATGATTTTCCAACACATTCAATCATTTGATTTGTTTAGAAAATTTTAAATTTCATTTATAATCATGAAACTAGAACTTATTGCTCTTAACAATACAATTAGAAATCTCAAATCTCTTTAATTCAACTGCACCCTTGATTAATCCTTGCTTTTGGCCTAGTGTGGCCAATCTACCAAGATTGTATGATATTCAATGGATTCCGCTTAAATGCGGTGGTAAAAACTATTACATATCTGTGGTAAAAATAATCAAAGGCTCAAATAGTTAATTAATTATTTAATTTATATTCTAATACTTGTACTTAGGTATGGGTTTAAACTCTCCTAATAATACTTGTTGAAATAACTTCCTCAGGCATTTCATCAAAATGCCTCATTCTCTCGCTCTCGTACTAATTGAGGTTTGCTTTTGCTTTGAGTTGTTTTAATTTCTGCTACTATTTTTCAAATTCTCGAAGGTTCAAATTAACGTTGTTCCAGCATCTATGGGCCTATGGAGGTCTATATTTTCAGCTATGAACGTTTGTATCACTGTATACAAATAAAAGGGTTTTATCATCTATAAGTTTACATCATGTATGGTGCTGATAAGGTGTTTAGAAATAATAATGTAAGATTTTCATCTTTCACAAGCCAAAATAACCTTAAATTTGTTGCTTTCCTAGCTTGTATTATTACTTTCCCTGAAAAGCGAAGCCAACTAATTATTGGGGAACTTTGCCATATGAGTCAACAGGCAACATCTAATTAGATAAGGTGCCTCAAAGGAATTCTAGAGGTAAGACTCTATTCATCTTTGTATTTTTCTAAATGTCATGCAGTTTTTAAAATTATTATTTGATCAAAATCTCAATAATGATTTTAAAAATTATATGATATTTTGGCCAATAAAGAAAGACAAGAATCCTACCTCTAGCATTACTCAGTGCCTCTAGAGTAACCTTTTTTATTTATTTTTTTAATTTTTTTTATCTCATTCAAAATTAGAAGAAAAGTCATAGTGCTTAAGAGCACACTTTGCTCTCGCTCCTTGGCCAATGTGAGATTAATCCTAATTATCTTTCTACACAACATTGGAAACCGAAAAAGGGGGAAACGACACTGAAATATGAGAGAGAAGCTCCAAAGGGACACCCATTGATGCCTCTAGGGTAACTTGATTTGAATCATTTGATAGCACCATGCACTACTGAGCAATAGTTGCTGTCATTATTGGTGCCATCTCATTTTCAAACTTAGAAAGAGGAGCAATACTTGCTGCTGTCATTAATTTTATTTTAATGCGGTCCCATGAAGATTTTCGATCCATTCAATTATGCGATCCGGGATTTAAGGTGGCCTTTTTTACTTTTGAAAAAGCATGATGTACTTTAATTTTTTTATTATAATAAAACGGGAGAGAGACCTTTACCTCACAAAATTAATGAGTGGAGCGAGGTGGTAAAAAACAAAAGTTTTTTTTTTTTTTTTTTTAACACATAATTTACAAAAGTTTGTGCTATTATATTCACCGTTAAAATAGTTACAGTTAATTTCTCTTGTTTAATTTTTTTAATAGAATATTAGTATGAGGCACAAATTTTCTTCAATTTAAATTGAACCTATTATAATAAGCCGTAAGTGTTATCTAATATGTTTGATTTTCTAAAAAAATCAATATTTAAGTTCATAAGTTAGTAAAATTTCAATAAATAACTGTAATCATATTAGGAATATTAAAATATATATATATATATATACTAACTTAGCATTAACTAACATATTAAATTATAACAAGTTGAACAATATATATTAATTTAATATTATTACTAAGCAACTAAAGGTGGGAGTAGGATCCGCTCCATTTCAAATGAATAGAGAGAGTATCGTGTTAGTGTTTTTTAGAGGAGTAAAATTGTTGTTTTAATTTTTTGAATATTTGTAAGTGTTGAGTCCCACATTAAAAAAATATAAAGAAAGAAGAGTAGTTAATATATATAAGTAGACCAAAGTCCACCCATTTAAAGTTTTACATTGCGTTTGGGAGTGCATTTTTTTAAAAATAATCTGCAATTTTATATCAAATCACAATTTTAGAGTGTTTGAGATTGTGATTTTAAAAATACAAATTTTAAAATCACAAAAAAATTTGCGATTTCCATAAGCTGATTAGAGTGTGCTTATTTGAAAAAGTGCGAATTTAAAACAAAATCACGATTGCTATTAAAAAGATATTTGGCAAAATAGTTATCTTTTTTTGAGCGAGAATGAAAGAAATACCAAGAATACCCACCTAAAATATATTTAAACCCTTCTTTTCTCTTTTTTTCTTCATCCGCTCTGTCTCGTTCATCCTTTCTCCGCCCTGTAGCAGTGTGCGTTGCTGTTGTCCATCTCTCCGCCCCTCTAGCAGGTAATAATCTTACCTTAATATTTTCTTTCTTTTCATATAACTCCTTTACTTTTGTAAAACTTTCGACTGTTTGGTGTTTGGTGTTGTTTTATGTGGTTTGTATGATTACTGTGCCTTTTTATATATGTGTTTATGTTCTTTGACCATTTCTATAGAGTAAAGTTGTGAATTTTTTTTTTCAAAATTTTATTTAGATTACCATGCATGCATAATGATTTGCAATCTATCATAGTATGCAGTGATATGATGGATCACTGTACATGCACAGTAATGTGATAGTGCGTGTACAATAACCGTGTGAGGCTTTTTCTTTAAAAAAAATTATACTGTATAGTGATCAAGATGATGATTTTTCCCAGCTCGCTGTGCACTGCATAGTGATGTACATAGTAACGATTTTTTATGGCATCTTTTTTTTTTTTAAAAAAAAAAGGTACAGTACATATCAATTTGTGATGGATTTTTATTTTTATTTTTTAATGGGTATTGCACTGTAACAATTTGTGTTGATTCTTTTATATATATTTTTTTAATGGGTAATAAACAGTGATAATTTGTAATTTTTTTTTTTTAATTTTAATTTTTTTATTGTGTAGTGCATAAAGACCAGAGTATTTTTCTAGATCATTGCGTTACTGTGCATTGCACAGTGATGTGCACAGTAACAATTTAAAATAATGACTTTTTAATTTTTTTTTTAAGTGCTGTTACGTTTTAATGTTTATATCAACTCCACATGGGAACATATATTTTACCCCCCAAAGCATCACTACTATTGCATTTAGCCCCTATAATTTATAAAGTGACATTGGATCTCACAAACTATCAAATTGTCCAAATTTAACAATTCGTTAAGTCTTTTCATCTTTTTGGACGGAATGAAAATCACATGTGTTACACAAAGAGACAGACCTATATATAAATGGGGCAGCCATGGACCCCTGTTTTGAAAAATTTTCACTTTACATCTGAATCCACGTTATTTCAACTTTTAGTGCACATTATTTAGTGTGTGATGTGTACCTTTGATTACATTGATTCATTGAATCAACATTTTGTCCAGTAGTCAATAGCCATGTGGTGGTTGAGCCACCCTCTATGCCCTTAAAATACACCCCAAATCATTGGAGGTGATTTGGTCACACCTAATGGCTTGAAAGTGGTTTTGGCTTTCACTGGAAGTAATTAATTTTGTTTGTTCATTTTTTAAATCTATGTAATCCTATTTTGGGTAAAGTTCACTTAATTCTTTCAAACTATTATCCCAATGACAATTTACTTAATCCTTTCAAACTACCACCCTAATGACAATCTACCCCCCAAATTATTAATTATGACAATTTATCCCACAAACTATCCAAACAATTACAATGTACTCCTAATGCCAGCAAAATAACGAAATTACTCTTACACAATCTTCAATAAAACAAAAATACTCTTAATTTTTTTTAAAAAAGAAGATGAAAAAAACAGGAATGGTTTCGAACCACCCCATAGGGTGGCTCGGCCTCCATTGAAGGCGGGGATTTGAAAGTGTTTTACTTCTCTTCCAAATATATAATTAATTTTCCATTTATGCAACAAATTTTCAAACTGAACCATCAAGAAACTATGCAAGATCGAATAATATGTGAGCGAATGAACGTGTAATAAACTAAATGTAATTGAAATTGGGCGGCGCTCATATTCTATGGGTGTAAACATGTCTGTCATCATGCCATGGCAATAGCATTCAGAACGAGGAATTTTTATAATCATCGCAACCAGCCCCATGTCTTTGCATATAACAAAAAGAGAAAAATGAAATCTTTCAAAACTTTGAAATTCATGCAAGAACTGGAAAAAAGAGAGAACGAAGCGGAAGAACCAAGTCTTTGATGCGTGGCGCACAGGCTTTGCTTAGGCTATGAACTTGGTAAATGGTAGCCATTGTTTATTTATAAAGAAAATATTATAGGCTGGGGGTGGCTCACCCCATTCATGAGACAGAGGTGGCCGAGCCACCCCCGGAAATCGCTTGGGGCGGCCAAACCATCCCCAGTTACCTAGGGATTGTCCAGCACCCCTGTTTTACTTTTTATTTATTTTTTAGTTTTTTATTTTTTACAAATTTTAGTATTTTTGTTTTTATTTTAGTAAGGATAATTTTGTCATTTTGTTAAAATTGGGGGGTATATTGTCATTGTATTGGTAGTTTAGAAGGCAAATTGTCGCAATTGATAATTTGAGGGGGTAAATTGTCATTGAGGTGGTAGTTTGAGAAGGTTAAGTGGACTTTATCCTTTTATTTTTTTGGTTCCGAGTAAATTTTATTTTGAAATTTTTAGGAGGTTAGGCCAAGTCATATATATATATATATATATAGAGAGAGAGAGAGAGAGAGAGCTTGAGTAGTCCATGGAGGGCTTGGGGACCATCCCCCTCTCCCCAAGCTAACCCCATACCAAGAAAAAAAGAGAGCATGAAATTACACAAAAATGGATTTTTTTTTTTTTTTTTTAATTATCTCTTTTGTAATCTTTAAAAAATTATGTGACTTTTAAAATTACCATTTGATCAAAATTTAATAATAATCTTAAAAATCATATCAAATTTAAGGGACACAAAAAAAAAACACACACACAATAGAAAAGGAAGGTGCGAGAATCTGTATTTTCAGCTAATAAAGATGTACAATCGTTTACAAATAAAAAAAGGTTTTATCCTCAATAATTTTGCATCAAACTAGTTTGAAGGTAATTTCTATCAATAATAATAATAATAAATAAAAAACGCTAACAACTTTTCTAGAATAGCTTCTTTCACAGTATTGCGCATTGTCCTTCTTGTCCTTGTTAAGCAACTTATTGGGGAACTTTATCATATCATTGGTCAATAGCTGCAATTCATGAATATCCTATACTAATCATGATGTGTAAAGCGGCTAGGATGAAGGGTAATTTGGTTTCATATTCTTTTCTTGTTAGAGAATTAGAATAAACATGCCATAAAGAAACAAGTATAGGGAGATGAAATCTGCATGTTTTTTGAGGATTTTTTTTTTTTTTTTTGGGTATAAAATGTGTTTTGATGTGATTTATAAGTGAAAACTGTTTATATATATAATATGTAAGAAATGAAGCAAAAGAAAACCTGAGTTTTGGAATTGAAGAGGAATTCGGGAGCTCTCAAGCAATGCCGCCGCAAAGAAATACTACCTGGCGAGATCTACAGTTTATGTTACAAGACAAACCACTGTCTATTTCAGGTTCCTTTCCGTCTATATATTAATTTCACTTTATTATCTACTTTCTGATAATATGTGTTACAATGTCCTTTAAACCCTTTTTGATTCGCATAATAAATCTCTGAAATGAAAATAGGCCAAAGGGTTATTTCGTCATTTTTTATTTGGGTGTACATCATATAAGAATAACTATTCCTTACAAAGAGGAGTATTTATTTCTATAAAAAACAAAAAGGAAAAAAATAGCTATTCCTTGAAAAATGTAATGAATATTCCGAAAAATTCATCAATTTTTTGTTTTTGTTTTTCTGTAAACCTAAATATATATAAACTAAATAATAATAATAATAAAAACCTAGAAAAAATTGTTTAGCGGTCGACTACCCTGGTGTCATTCTAGTACAATTCCAAAATATTACCAGTAATTTTGTTTTAATGTGGGTATTTTAGTAATTTTTGTTCAGTTTGATTAAGAGCATATGCATTGTTACCAAATTGAGTAATAAGAATATCTATTTTTTTCCACCAAATGGAGTTTATCTCACCACTTATCCTAAGAGGATACGATGATGGGAATGGGTAACTTAATGGTGAAATATTTAATTAAAATAGAAGTTGAATGATGGAGATTAAGTTTGAATTCAAGACTTTTACTCTAATATCATGTTAAATTATTACTTGTCCGAAAAAACTTAAATTGATTGGAATTGATAAATATAATCACATAAATAACACTTTAACAAAATGAATTTATTGCACAGCAATATAATTGTGGTACTATCACGACTTCACTTTATTGGAGATAAAATCAGGTATTTGTTCTGCTGGTTTTCCTAAAGTTGCTTTGAACTTCAATCCTATACGTATTCAAATCATGTACTTGGGATTCTTATGGGAAAATAATAGGGATGGACCATTGTCTTCCTCTTTAAGCCTGGTGTAATTAATTATATATATACTTAACTTGAAAGAGATTAAGAGTCGTCCTTTAACATTCACTGTGTGATTTTACGTTTTACATTGGTTACACATCACGGAAACCTTTGGATTGTAAGCATAGTTCGAAATTTACAAATTAGAGAAACATCACTTTTAAGTTTTAACACCTTAAACTTTCATTTTATTTGCAATTATTTTTTAAAACTTAAAAAAGTCTCAATTTAGTAAATCCAAGTTTAAATAGTTTACAATATCACTCATACCGTTAGGGTTTGAGTTTAAATCTGATCAACACACTTGGCCATCAGATTGTCGAACATGAATCCCATTACGACGATATCCACCAACAACTACTCTGGTCAACACACTGTGATAGCTCTTGGAACTGTCTCATGGCAACCCGGAAATGTTTTATTTTCGTGATTTTTGGAGAGGCACTACAACTGTTGTTGGATTTGTGGTCCTGGCTATCACTTTCCGGGGTTTCATTCTGAAAAACTCTAAACAGATAAATATCACAATTTTATGCGGAATTAACAGATATTTATCAAAACAAACATTCACCAAAATATGAACAATCACATACAAAGATTTTGGTGACGTAGAGGAAACCTTTTAGAAAACGTTCTAAAAGTAAAACCTCTCCGGGGCAGCCAAACCAAGGAAATCACTATCAAAAGATTATCCAGAGATTACAGACACTAGGAACACTTACAACCCTTTGCAAGACCTTGACTCTGTAAGATCGACAAGCCTCCAACTTGTCTCCTCGCTCACAATCTTCTTCAACGTGATTCTCCTTTATCGGACCCTTCCGATAGACTTCAATTAAGCATACAATCAATACTAACAAAAATCCTCTAAGAGGAATCAATTTGGCTCACAACAAAATAATCACTCAAGCACAGTCTCACACGAACTCTCTGGGGGTGAAAATTCGTACTTATCTCTTCTATAATGATGTATATATACCCCTGACAAAACCCTATACCTAACCCACTTAAAATCACGTTTTTGGGTCTAAAACTTACGGGGTGTCCGGACATGTTAATGGGCTGTCCAGACACAGCTTTGCGGAGCAAAATTTTAGTTTCTGGAAATGAGGTCTGGACCCGGGGAATTGCGGTCCGGACCCAGCCTGTCCAGTCTTGATCAACAGCTCCGATCGATGGGTGTTTGTGGTCCGATCGAGCTGAAATTTTGCAAGGACGTTCATAACACATGAATCTACATTTTGAACGGTGAAAATTGGATTATGAGCATTCTATATCAGTGTTTGAGCCCGTAAACAGTAGCATCTGCATTTTGAAACTGAATTAAGCCAACACAAGAACTAACAAAGATGTTCATAACACATAAATCTACATTATGAACGGTGGAGATTGGATTCTGAGCATTCTATATCAGTGTTTGAGCCCGTAAACAGTAACATCTGCATTTTGAAACTGAATTAAGCCAACACAAGAACTAACAAACTCCCCCTTTGGCAATTCAGTGACAAAACCAAAATGTCGAGCTAATCTCATCATCTCCCCATATTTACTCCCATTTTTTGTCACAGAATGACAAAAGGTCTTCATGTTTCCTGTAATACTTCACAAAATACATCAAGGCATATGTGGAACAAGAAGACATAAATAAAACTCATGATAAAAAAATGACGTAGAATGCGTGATCATAAAGAAACATCAGCAAAACTCCCCCTCAATGTATGACTCAATTAACAACAGGAAACTGGAAATGCAAAGCATGTTTCTCCCCCTCAAAAGTTAAATGAACACACATGATAACACATCAATGACTTATGTATTGCACAATGAATATCCAAACATGCTCCAAATATGCAAAATATACATAAGACTAAAAATGGCTAGAAACTCATATTGCTTAACCCAAGCCAAGAAAATGTTCCATTCAACTTATGCTTGTGTGGTGTGTGGGTAAGCCATCCAAAGAGAAAAATTTTCAATTTACAAAATGAGGAGAAAGTTTCACCACCATGAGGTTTTGACAAGTATATCAAATCAAAAGTCAAACCTTATCATACTAGGGCCTAGCCACTCTCATCCTATACATTTCTCTTTGTAAAATATTTTGCACAAGTTTGACACAGTGAAATAAATTCCTTTAGGAATATGATCTTTTGAATTTATTTGTTTCACCATTTTATTTATTTTTATCTTTGAGAAGGTGTCCTTAAACTTTTGGTGCTTATCACATAGAAAAAGCAGGAATTTTTAAGCCCTAGGTTCAACTAGCATATGGTCAATTTGAAAAATATTACTAGTCAAAAACCTCATATGGTTACCTAACAGACCTCACAAATAAATTGAAACAAAACCTCAATTTAAGCTTAAATATGCACAAGAGATAAAACATAGGCAAAATGTACCATATAAGCTCAGGCTTTAGGTAACCACAAAAACAAGTCCATTGACATAAATTTTCATCTCATGCATATTAAGAACATTCCAAGACGCAAAGAATTAAATCCATAAAAAGCAACATGAGAAATTAATGGACTATCTAGGTGCATAAGACAAAAGAAAGAAAAGAAAACAATCAAAGTAACATATTTTTGTCTTTTTAAAATTTTTCACAAAAGAAATGCACACAAATGAAAACAAATGCAAAACAAACAAAAATGCAATGCAAAACAAAACAACATGCTTAAATTGAGAATACAACAGGTAAGACATGGATGTCCTTTAGCATTAAACTTTCATCATATCTTATAGGTCCCACTACAAAATAATGATTTGGTTTAATAATTACTTCTAGGTCTTCACAAGACATTACACATTCATGAACATTTGATTAGCAAGTAGACAAAAATCTTGGTGGTCCGCACACAACATCTCATCTATAAGCCTTTTAAAGATCATGATATATGAATTTCTTGAAAAATCCTTTATGAATATGCCTCAAAAGAAGAATCTCAAAACAACCATGTATACACTCTTCACACAAAAAGTGTAACAACAACAAAAAAAAATTGCAATGCAATGCAATGCAATGCAAAAAAAAAAAAAAAAACATGCTCTAGGATATTAAAAAATAAGCAAAACAATCAATCCTAGGCATGTTATTGACTCACCTAACTTTAGGTGAGATCACTACCACTCCACCTCAATGGGTGAATGGTATCATCCTTCCTAACCCACACTTGAGAAATCTTAGGTCTAGACTTATGACTTTGCTCAAATTTATCTAACCTAGATAGCACTTCTCTCATCATTATGACCAAACCCTCACTTTCTTTCCTAGAATAGGAATTTTCACTTTTATGCTTATGGGATTTCAAATCAAAACACTTTGGTCGAATATGACCAACCTTTCCACAATGATGACAAGTGGGCACAAACCTTTTAGAAGGTAATTTTCTATGAGGATGCATGACTCTAGGCTTAGGGTAAGATGCATGATGCTTAACATAAATTTTCTTACCTTTCTTACCATGGAAAGTCGGAGCAGCTGCATGATTTTCTTTCTTAGGAGCAGCTTTGAATTTCCAACAGTTTGGTCTAATGTGACCAACAATCCCACAATGATGGCATGTAGGAACAAACTTACCTTGAGTTTGTTTAACTGAAGGAGTCTTAGAAAAATTAACCTTGGTTTCTTTAACATTCACAGGCTCAGCATTCAAGGACTCATTAGAAGCATGTGAAGTAGATGCAGCAGCATTATCAACAATCATACTAGGCTTGTTAGGAACAAATTCTTCAGTACAAAGAAAACTTTTCAAATTATCACTAGAGAAATTTCGTGAGAGTTCCTTAGAAACATTCAATTCATTCTCAAGTGATAAAGACTTTTCAACAAGCACAGAAATCTCAGATTTCAAAGAATCAATTAAGATATGTGATTTAGACAAATCATTCGCCAAAGATTCTTTATCAGATTTCAAAGAGTCAATTAGGACATGTGATTCAGACAATTTATTAGCCAATGACTCTTTATCATGCATAGCATCTTTAAGTTTACTAGAAACCTTGTTATAGGCTTTGAACATTACTTTAAAATCATTATACAACTCTTGAATATCAATCTCATCATCAGAATTAATGAAACTAAACTGAGAGGTATTCATGGCAAAAGGAAGTCAATGATCTACACTCAGGAGTTTAATCCTTCACAAAGTGAACCCGTTCTGATACCAATTGAAAAACTCTAAACAAATAAATATCACAATTTTATGCGGTATTAACAGATATTTATCAAAACAGACATTCACCAAAATATGAACAATCACACACAAAGATTTTGGTGATGAAGAGGAAACCTTTTAGAAAACGTTCTAAAAGTAAAACCTCTTCGAGGCAGCCAAACCCAAGAAATCACTATCAAAAGATTATCCAGAGATTACAGACACTAGGAACACTTACAACCCTTTGCAAGACCTTGACTCTGTAAGATCGACAAGCCTCCAACTTGTCTCCTCGCTCACAATCTTCTTCAACGTGATTCTCCTTTATCGGACCCTTCCGATAGACTTCAATTAAGCACATAATCAATACTAACAAAAATGCTCTAAGAGGAATCAATTTGGCTCACAACAAAATAATCACTCAAGTACAGCCTCACACAAACTCTCTGGGGGTGAAAATTTGTACATATCTCTTCTATACTGATGTATATATACCCCCAACAAAACCCTAGACCTAACCCACTTAAAATCACGTTTTTGGGCCTAAAACTTACGGGGTGTCCGGACATGTTAATGGGCTGTCCAGACACGGCTTTGTGGAGCAAAATTTTAGTTTCTAAAAATGAGGTCTGGGCCCGGGGAATTGCGGTCCGGACTCGACCTGTCTAGTCTTGATCAACAGCTCCGATCGATGGGCGTTTGTGGTCCGATCGAGCTGAAATTTTGCAGGGACGTTCATAACACATGAATCTATATTATGAACGGTGGAGATTGGATTATGAGTATTCTATATCAGTGTTTGAGCCCGTAAACAGTAGCATCTGCATTTTGAAACTGAATTAAGCCAACACAAGAACTAACACATTCGGCCTTTTGTCATGAATATTTGAAGCATTTGTTAGTGTTTGTTGGAGTGCTTTGATTTTAGCTCTAATGGATTGCATCTCAACTCTGTAATCCTTTTTAATTAGCTTGTGATATGCTTAGTCTTAATTGGTTTGCCAAATATTTTCATTTCTAAGTTTGTCACTCTGTTTTAGTATCTATGTAGTTTGTATTTCAGTAATTACAAATCTATGCTATGATATTAGAGCAATATATTCTATGACATATATATCTTAGTATCATTTTTCATGTCTTGTTTGTTAGACTATTAATTAAATGATTAAATTTATAAATTTAATTGCAGGAGAAGATTCATGCAACTATGAACTAAGTCAAAACCTTAATGGCACTATGATGATTTTTGGAATCGGAATATGGCAACCTTGACAACAACATATTTCTGAGACATTTGTTGGGAGAGTCACTGCAATGGTTGTTGGGATTATCTTCCTGTTATTAACTTTCTGGAATATCCTCCTCAAGCATTTTGTTAAAATGCCCAACGACTTCTCTCGCTTTGGTAATTGAAGTTGGCTTTGGCCTTTTGAGTTGCTTTCTGCTACTGCATTTCAATTTTTCGAAAGTTGATCAAATGTTTGTTCCAGCATCCATGGCCGGAGTACTTGTATTTTCACTGTTCATAAATAAGAGGATTTTATTGTCTGTAATTTTACATTAGGCATGTAAATAATAACGTGAGATCGATTTTCATCTTTCATAAGACAAATTAAACAGCCTTATTTGTCGTTTTTGAGCATATTACTTTCTCCAAAAAGTGAAAGCAACTAATTATTGGAAAACTTTGTGATATGGGTCAACAACTAATTAGATAAGATGCCTTTAGAGTCATTTATTAGTATTATTGTTATTATTTATTTATTTATATTTCTACATAATGAATAGTCAAAAAGAGATAAATAATGATGCTGAGAGAGATGAATAAGAAAAGAGAAATGCTTAAAAGCGGGATCATTTACATGCACCGGGATCCTTTCCGGTTGAAAACAACCGGAGAGGAACCGGTTTGTTGTAATATAGGGATAAAATGGTCTAACTAAGAAATAAAATTACTATTTTATCCATACGTGACAACTCAGTGGTTCCTCTCCGATTGTTTTCAACTAGAAAAGATCCCAGTCCCATTAACTTATCTCATCCAAATAATTGGATATGACGCCTAAGAACACAGTATTCTCTTTGGCCGATGTGGGACTAATCACATTTCTTTTTCTACACAACACGAGGAGAGTAAAAAATGGAAAAAGCGACACCGGAATAGAAAGGAGAGACTCACTAATGCCTCAAGGGGTAACTTTAATTATATGAATCATCTTACTCAGATAGTAAGATGCATTATTGAGCAATAATTGGTGACTTAGAGTTGATGTACATCATTATTGGTGCCATATATCTCATTTTTCAACTCAAAAAGAGGAGCAACTTTAGGCTTAGCAATTAGGAGCGCACACCTGGACGTACCTGAATCATTGAAGGCATGTCTTGCTGGAGGGTGGCTAGCTAAGACAACAGGACCATCCTCAATATAATTGCTTTGTGCAAAAGTAAAAAAACACACAAAAGAAACAAGGGGAAGGATCACGGGGAATCCTTTAAGATATGCGATATGGAATTTATTCTTTTATATTAACCAATAGTTATTAATTATTAATTCTAAGAGCCTTATAACCTGGGACACTAATAATTAACCTTGTGGCCTAATGGAACTTCTTTTTCCTTTTAAGGTAAAGTCTCAAGAATAGGTCGACACTTATTTATATGAAATATTAAGAAGTAATATATCCTTCTTAAAAAAAAAAAAAAAAAAAAAAAAAAAAGAAAAAGAAAAAGAAATAATATATCCTTTGTCAAAGTAACCAAAAAATGTAGAAAATTAACAAATAGAAAGCATAAAAATATCTAATGAATTAGCAACATGTGCGAGCGGTTGAAAATTATTCATTCATCCGTCCAAGAAAAAGAAAATAACAAAATCATTAGCTCTGGTTGTTCATCAAACATTAATGGAACACCTACACGTGATATATGACAAGGCATAGGTTAGATTAACTACGCTTTATTTTCCCATTGGTGACACCTGGTCCGTAAGTTGAAATGGCCATCTCGACAAGAAGTGGAAATTGCATCCACACGAACAAGGTAACAGGAACACTTGCCAAACAAATGGCTGGAATGAAAATCTATGAATATTCATGTAACATAATTAAAAGAGTAGCAGAAAATGCTATCATCATGGTTGCAATAGAGAAGAAGAGAGTGGAAAGACCTATTATCATCTTCGATGGCAAGAATTTCAGGAAATCTTCTTCTAAGTAACGTGACGTAAGAATTCCCAAAAACATTAAGACTGAAGTCGAAGAAGAAAAGAGTGATATGGAATCGCATATTATGAAGAGCATAAACAGTTTGTTCTTCAAGAATGTTGGGTATCCTGTATTTTGGTTATTATTGCCTGGAACGGTAAAGGCTGCAGTAAACATAATGGTGATGATAAGAGCGCCTACCACTGTACAAGAAGTTGCTGTGCTCTTCATCCATTTATCTCATGCTTTCATCAATTCATTGTGGCTCTTCGTAAACAATTCTTGGGGAGTTTTCCCATCTTTGTTTTTATCTTCCATAGCATAGGAAGGGGCAATACTCTCTACCGCCTGCATTTGTTAAACTAATCTTATAGAGAAAGGCTATCAAAATATAAATTAAATTATTTATCAGTTAACAATAATATTGATCATATTATGAGCGAGAATTTTACTCCTCAATCGAAGGAAATAAACAGTATTGTTTTAATTGAGAAACCGGGTTATGTAAATACTAATATATCGTACTATTTTAAGAAACCAGGTTATGTAAATAAAATAATGGCTTCAATATAATTGTGAGACAGTGGTACCTGTGGTTCACAATTTTATCAAAAGTAAAGAGATTATATTTCTACCTGAGTTTTACACATTATTTTTCAATTGAGTATCTCCGTTAATGTGCTATCAAAATAATACTCATGGCTATTTAATTTGCCACCTGTACAACTAATCACCTCAACACATATAAAATCGTGCCACGTGCATTAATAAATTAGAAAGTCTACTATATATTCAGAGTCAAAAAAAAAAAAAAAAAGAGTCCTAATAGAATTAAGAAGTTGTATTTATCTTCCTATCTACCTTCTAGTTTTATATATATTACGTGTTATTGCAATAGTTTTTTTTTGGGTAAGAAATTATTGCAATAGTTTAGTGTAGTCTTCTTTTGCTTTTTGCATTACATTTCTATGCGTGCACCCCACACGCCACAGTGGCATTCCGCCCATAAGTCATTGGTAGCCAGTGGTGCGCGCCACCAGATTCCCCACGTACATGTATCCTTGTTTCTGGGTGGGATTTGGGTGGAGTGGCACTAAGTTTCATAGTTGATATATATATATATATATATTAGGGTACGGGTTTAGAAAGTTCCAATAGCAATTTGTTTGGAAAATTCCACTTAATCTCTTTTAATTTTCTTCACTTTTACAATGTCTTTTAAAATTTAAAAACTCTCAATTTAGTGTAACAAACTTTAAAAAATTTACAATCACACCCATCTGTTAAATCCTAACGGATGGATGAGAAATTCTCAAAATGTACGTAAAAGTGAAGAAAATTAAAAGAGGTTAAGTGAAATTTTCCAAACAAATTACTATTGGAATAATTTTATGAAGTATATAAGGGTATAATCGTAATTTCACCATTTGACCTTGTAATTTAACCCCATATCGTAATGGGAGGGGTGAGATTGAAAAAAATATAAAAGATCGAGAGTTTTCTAAATTTTATGAGAGATTGCGAAAGTGGTAAAAGCTTAGGTGTGTTAAGTTAAATTTTCTCTAATTTGTTCTTTTATGGTATAATGCAAATATGACTAACTTAACTAGGTTGCGGCAAATGTTGAGCTAGTCTAAAACTCCATGTGGCGCTGGGAGATGTAGCATATTATGATACTTGGGATTGGGCTAAATTGTGAAGATATTGTATGAGCATATGCTAAGTCAAATTGTAGTTGTGTTTTAGGCCAAACTAAGTAATATAAATAAAACTAGTGAGCTCTAATAATTAGTCATTTTGAGGCATCACGTAGAGGTGTTTAACGGAGTCATTAATGCCATATATATGGACAATGGTACTGTATGTAGTACAGCTTATTCAGCATGAACCTTTACAATGGCCTCAAGCATTTGTATGGAAGAGATAATGATACCTTGGATTGGATTGTACGGGTGTTGTAAATAGGGGTACATTAATATATATTGACTTGTACTCAACATCATATGTATACCACAAACATGATTAATATAAAGTGAAAGTGTATAAAAGAAATACAAAGTGAGGGAGGTACCTTATACCATTGTAGTTCATTTTGCATTTGAAAAGCTGCACCAGGTGTGCGATTAACCAAAGTGGAAGGTGGCAGATTTCCTGCCATATGTAATATGTTATTACCTTTTTTATCCCAGCCATATCTTAGGTCATTCTCCTTATCAACCTCACATGTAAGGCTAAATATTTTAGCTTGGCGATGTAAGATAGCAGCCCATAATGCATTTGAAAAATGTTCATCATCACTGCGGCTCCACACAAGTACTCGTGGACTTTCTTTGGCTATTTTATCAACAAATTTTAAAATCCCATTCTCAATAGCATAGAAGATGGCATTAGAGCATTTACTGTCCCGCCATTGATCAGAATCAGAATCTGAGAACTGCTTACACATGATGCCCAGAAGTTCATTGGCTTGGGCATGGAACAACTTTGTTTCATATAAATCCTTGATTCCTTTGTCAATAATCAAATCAATGCCAATTTAACTATATTAAACTATAAATAATATAGACAAATAAAAAAATTCAAAAAATTAATAAAGATATTAATCGAGTGGGTGCAATTCCCTTTCTTTATATTTGCTCAGAGAAAAAAGAAAAAAAAAAAAGGAAAGTATACCAAATATTTTAAGGAGCTTCACAACTAGTTGGCGCAATAAAGCTAGCACTGCAAAATAAAAATGAAATTTGCTCAACCATACACATTAAAAAATCACTATTTACACAAAATGAACAATACGTTTATTATTCAAAATTATATTTACTTTTTTCTAACAAATTAAAATATCTAAACAACCTCAAATTTTGCGTGCAAAGGAAGCATAGGAAGAGATTAATTAAATCTATCAACACATTTGACAAAATGGTGGCATATTGAAAAATTATTGAGAAGTGCAATTGAAACAAAATATCCTGATTTCACAAAATTGACTAAAGAAGCCTTGCAAAGAACTCCCTCTTTTTTTCATGTTTGAACCATAAGAGGACAATCTGGACATTTCAAGTCCAAAAATTATACTGTGTGTCATGCGCTTTTTTCCATTATTTTTGTCATCAGTAACAACGGAGGAATCGCTTTACACCAAAATGGTAGTTAGAGGGATTAAGTGTTACAAGTGGTAATGTGAGAAGGACAAATGTAAATAGGATGTTATTTCGAGGTAAAGGCTTAACCATCTTAGTGGAAGTTGGTTGGAGGGGAAATCAAATATTGGATGAATAAGAATAGTTGAATCCAGCTTGCAAAGTCGCATCTTTTGACCAATTTCACTTTCCAATGCATCATTCATTCGAATCATTTCCTTACTTTAATTTTCCCCTCAATGCATCGATCACAGAGTTTATCTCTTCTATCTCTTATCTTTCTTCTCAACTCTACAGTCTAGGGAAAATGATGCTCTCTTTCGAAATTTCTCAATTTCTTTTATTTAGTGTATTTTAAAGGGTATTACATTTAATGCATTATCATTAGTAAAATTTTTAGACAACACTATCCTTTAAAATACACTAAATAAAAAAGATAATGAGATTTCGAAATGGAGAGAATCATTTTTTACGGTCTAGACTACATCATCTACAAGACTACAACACACACCATTATTATTATATATCTATATATGTTTGCGCACGCACGGAAGACCTTTCATTAATTAAAAATTGTTACATGGATTAAAATATTTTATTGATTTATTATGTAGTGAAAGCAAGAGGAAAAGGCCTTTTCTTTTTTTCCTTGAAATCCTTAATTTCATTAAAAGCGACAGACAATAATTAAAGAAGCTCTCTTTTATTAATAAAATGGTTAAATTTCATATGAAGTTAATTAAGTTGAATTCAGTCATCTAATTAATATTCTAACAAAAGTTACTTAAAAAAAACTATGATCAGAGTAATTTATACATTTATATTGCCAACAGAGAGAGAAAGATAGCTATTCAATTATTCTTAACTCTGATAGAAGTGAATCAAGGTGGAGTAGCTTGTCTACTAATCAATGCTTTGATGAGGCTAATTAATCCCAGTAAATTAAGTTTAAAGAAAAGCAAAGAAAAAAGAGATTGTACTAACACTTGTAGATCCATGGTTTCCAAAACACTAGCCGATTTTCACTCGGGAATGCAAAAGGCCTAGAAACCAATACACACAAAGGGCTGCGATCGTCTTCATCCCTAGCAAGAGCCAAACTTGGACAACGCTGAATTAAATCTAAAGCAATATCTGTGGAGTTGAAAAAAAAAAAAAAAAACAACCAAAGAAACAAAATGCGAAGTATATATATTGAGAAGATGTTGAAATATCATCCGAAATAGTGGGCCAACAGATAATTAGACCAGGAGTTATTACCTAAATTTTCGGAGTATATAGCTTGGCAACAAAGTGTAGCACCATTCTTGCCATTTTCTGGCCAGACTGGCCTTAGATCTTCCGCTGGAGTGCAAGAATAGAGATATCGAGCCAATTTTTTACTACGACGAAGAGCGCTAACAGCAGGAAGTTCAGATAAAGAACTTTTAATACTAACCAAGTTCACGTTCTTTCTAAGCATGCACTCTGCCATTCGGTAGTTTCTTATCCAAATTGTATAAACTAGAGCTGTGTTCCCATCTTCATCTGTTACTTCCAATTCTTGTTCCGACATTATCGCCACTAACTTCTCCACTATATGCTCACGCGAAGCATCAACAGCAACGTGAAGAGCCGTCTTGCCTTCTTTTGTGATTTTCAAACCTGCAGAACCGGGATGGCGCATCAGGAATTCCTCTACAGCGCTCCAATCACCACTTTTCACAACCTTTTCGAAGTCCTTTTTGAAGGCCTCATGGTCAACATTGATTTGATTCCAATTTTGAGCAACCTTTTGGAAGGCCTCACGGTCAACGTGAATTTGGTTCCATTCTGAGATTAATATGTAAAAGGTAATTAATTAGAATTAGTAGCAACAAGAACTGAAGCATGCTATTGCCACGTCAAGCCAACTCATCACATGTCTGCCTACAACTTCTTTATAACAATATAGGAAACTTAATTGCAGGGAAAATTCTTATTATATTTTATCTGGACTATAATTTTTGCAGAAACTATTTTACTAATTAATTCAAAGTTTATATTTTACTATAAAAACTCATGAGCTCACTAATTATATTTTGCTAGATAATTATTCATTAGCCGACCATAAAACCAAAGAGAAAAATAAAGATTTTAATGAAAAAAAAATATTATAAAATTTTAAAATAGTATTTTTAAAATGTGAAGAGTGTAACAACAAAGAATACAAGACGTAACAACAAAGAATGAATAAAAATGCAATGTACGTAACACATAAATAAAATTGAATCATTTTCAATAAACTAGATTATATTATGAGCTTATGATTTTCAACTTGTGTAATAAGTAATCTTCATGGTGAACCCCCAAGTGTTACTGACTATAGGACTCGTCATTAAATTGTTTACAAAGTTGCCTGGAGCCACCGCTTGAGGCCCTCAAACACTACAAACTCTTTTTCATTAAACCATGATAAGGTTAAATAACCATCGTATCTAAACCCATGGTTAAACAAAGTATCTCCTCTTCTAGCTAGTTCTGGTACATAGGAGTTTGTTTGCCAACCCTTTCTCTTTTCTTTCTCCCTAAAAAGCTAAAAAAAATTAATAAACAATTTTTTTTTTCTCAATACACTAAAAAATAAAATTCAAAACTTTATTTACCTTTATATCACATCAAAATATTTTTTCACCCAAAACACAAAAAACACATCATATTATCCTCATTTCATCCCCAAAACTAATGTGACATGCATCGCTCTCATTATAATTAGTCCATAAAAATTGATTTTTTTCATTGGGGAACCACCTATTTCAATTTAGAGGATGAGAAAGTGATAATGAGATGACTAATAGAATTACTCTATCAGACAGCACCAAAGCTTTCTTTGACTAACTTTTGATGGGTCATCGTTTCAGGGAGAGCTTCCAAAATTTCAATAGTTCTTTTTATTTTTGTCCCTTTTTTTCTTTTTATTTTTTTATTTTCTTGGGAGCTAATCTCTACATTTTACCTAACCTTTTGAATTTTTTTTAACATGTATTCTCTAGCAGAATTCATTCTTATTATACATTAAGAATGCTTGAGCATGTGCAATGGAGAGAGAGAGAGAAACCTGACAAAGTATCCCAAGCAATTTTTGCACTAGTAATATTTTTAATACTAGAAAATGCGTCTGTTCCGCATGAAATCTGGATAACATGCAAGGCCGTGCAGTTTTTCTTGCTCCAAGCCTTGAAAGCAACTTCATCGTCATTTTGCCTAGGAGGTTTGTTGGTTCCTTCAACAATGTCCCAAAGATCATACGCCATCAAATAGTCTTTTACTTGAACACTCCAATCCACATAATTATATTCCTCAAGAACCTGAATAACATCTGCACTTAAAGCCATCTTTGTTTGAGCATGCATATGCATTAATGAGAGAGAGAGAGAGAGAGAGAGAGAGAGAGAGAGAGAGAGAGAGAGAGAGAGAGAGACCTGAGCTAGTATTTTTTGGGAAGTACTTTTTTGCCAAAGTATTCCATGCAACTTTAGCGGAGCTAATCTCCCTAATCTCAAATAATGTTTCCAGTTCGCATGAATTTTGGATCACATGCATGTACGTAAAGCCATAGAATTCCTCCAAGCATGGACAATAGCGTAATCATCTTCAACTATGTCCCAAAGATCATGGGCCACCAAATGGTATTTTACTTGAACACTCCACTCCACATAATTATCTTTGTCAAGAACTTGCGGAACAACTGCACCCAAAGCCGTCTTTGTTTGAGCATGCATGTGCATTTAAGAGAGATAGAGAGACATGAGCTAGTACCTTTAGGGAGGTATTTTTCTGCCAAAGTATTCCATGCAACTTTAGCGAAACTAATCTCCCCAATATCAGAACATGTGTTCGGCCGGCATGAATTCTTGATCACACGTAAAGCCATGAAATTCTTGTCGCTCCAAGCCTTGAAAGCGGCTTCATCATCTTCTTGCTCAGGAGGTTTAGCGGTTGCTTCAATTGTGTCCCAAAGATCTTTAGCCATCAAATAGGTTTGTACTTGAATACTCCATTTCACATAATTACACGATCCCCCAAGATATTTAAGAACAACTACACCCAACGCATCCTTTACTTCCATGTTTAATCCGTCAGTACGTATATCCAATTGGTGTGAAGATCTAATGAAAGACAATTAGAGGAAGATTGATGATAAAATCATTGTTGGAAAATACCAACTTCAAACCGTTATATAAAATGTCCTTATGGGCTGAAAAGACATATTTATCATATTTTAACCTTAACCCAGATTTCGGAGCAAAGAAAATTAATAAATATAGAGTGCAAGGGAAAATAAAGGAGAGCCATTATGTTTACCTCTTGGACAAGAATCACTTTTTCTTTAGGAGTTTGCTTGCATAAGAGACCAAAGAGCCAAAAGCATTTTTCTTTTCTTTTCTATAAGTAATTAACTTAGGTACTACTCTTTCTTAGTGCACAAATTTTATATCACGTTTGAATGAGATATTTAAGCTCAAAGTATTAATGAAAGTTATCAATTTTAATATTAATATTATATGTTTAGGCATCTAAAACTGTAAGTTCAAATTCTGTATGAAAACAAATCCTACCAACGTAACCATTCTCATCATGGAAATTAACATCATTGTTCACTTTGTCATGATCACTACTTTTGTTGCTCTTTTAAAAATAGTGAATTTTTTAATTATTTTCTCCTTACTCACCTAGTAAGCCAAAAACCTTACAATGAGATAATTTAATTAGACAAACGCAAAATTTCACAATCAAATCAAATTTTCTTATTTACAGACAAGACAGAGAACACACATTCTCCTTTCTCTCTACCTTTTCGACTGTCAAACGCCCTTCTCTCCTGATAGAAGAAGCGACTTCCCATTCCTTCTCCAGCCAAAAAAAAAAAAAAAATTATGCTTTAAGTGAAAAATCAAGAGGAAACTTGAGAGCAAGAAATTTGAAGGGACGGAATGGATTTGAGGTACTTCTCTTTCTCTCATTGAGGAAAATGGGTTGTTTATTATCTTCTTTGCACATATATATCCTTTTGCTCCAAGACAAAGCAAAAGCACACCTTTCCTCTTTCCAGATCCATTCGGTCCCATAAGCACACAAAGTGGATTTCTTGCTCTAAAGTTTCCTCTTGAAATTTCACCACTCCCCTAAGCTTAATTTTTCTGCTGGACAAGTAATATTGGGAAGTGTCTTGTCAGTAAGGGAAGAAGAAGAAGAAGAAGAAGACTTTTGAGTTTAAAACCACAGTTTGGGTTAAAAGAAATTTTATTAAATCTAAGCCCTCCGATATTTTAACAGAAGTTCTCATTAAAGCACCGGATCCAAATTTCGTAGTTTGAAATTTCTAGGGAATTCTGATACCTAGAAAAAAGAAATACAGAATTCTCACATAGGAAAACCAACTGTCATATCATATGCGTAGTAACGCAACGATTTTGTAAAATAAAAGGGTTTAATATTAAATATTCTTGGAGTTTTGTTGCTTTATTTTTTTCTTTTTAGAGTTTGATTTTTATCATAGGAGGTCCCTATGATTTTTATAATAGACTAAATTGGTCCTCTATCAGTTGACCGTTAGTTGACTTAACAGAATTTCATGTAGACCAATCAAATATTGACACGTGGCACCTACATAATTTTTTTTAAAAAAAAGAAAAAAAATTGGGGGTGGCCGAAACCATCCTTAGTGGGTATTGGGGGTGGCCGAGCCACCCCCAATGGTGGTTGGGGGTGGTTTCAACCACCCCCTACTAGGGGTGGCAAAATGGGTACCCATACACGACCAAATTACGACCCGCGGGTACCCGTTACACGATTAGCCTATACCCAGACACGACCCGTTTAGCTAAACGGGTAATCGGGTTTGACACGATTATGACACGAAAATAACCGGGTAACCCGACACGACCCGTTTTACCCATTTAAAATAACCGGGTCTAAATGGGTAGACACGACCCGATTACCCTAAACTATAAATTTTTTTTTAAAAAAAAATTAAAATTCAAAATTGTAATAATAATACTAATATATCAATATAGTCAATGCAAAAAATTGAGTTCTAAGAGATTAAAGGCTTTAATAAAGGATAAGAAAAAAAAAAAAAAAATTTGGAAAGTGACCGTAATTGACAAATTGTACTCCAAAATAAATTACTAAACTCAAAATTTCACCTAAACTTAAAAGTTAAAAGTTAAAACAAGTAAGTTCATTTATTAAAATAGTCCACTTATAATTTAGTCCCACATGTAACAAAAGTGTTAAAAAATTAATTTGAACAAATATACAAATTCTCAGACATTTTTTTTAGCATCCAACCCTGGGCCAAGACTCAATATTTTTGAATTCCATGAGAGCCATAGAAGACCAAGACCCTTATTTAATTGTGCAAATACATTTATCAAAATGTGTAATATAATAGAATAGTTATAATTTGAGAGATCGAGTGAGAGGGAGTCAGGGAGAGGGTTAGGTTACAGAATAGTGAGAAATTGAGAATACACTAATAAAGGGAGTCAGAGACTGATTTTTTGTTCAAAAATCAAAATGGTAAACAGGTAAGGTAAAGTAAGACTAGTAAGTTAAGTAAGTGAGTCAAAGTGTCAAACTGACGTGAGCTGTGGGCAGTGGGCAGTGAGCCTGTGAGCTGTGAGTCAGTCAGTCCTCACGTGAAAAAAATCAGAAAAAAAAAAAAAACCGGGTCGGCGCCCAGCGGGTCCAGAAAAAAAAAAAAAAAAAAAACTGGGTCTAGCGGGTCGACCCGCCAGACACGAAATTTTCGGGTCTTAATCGGGTAGACCCGATTACGACCCGAACCCGATTAACCCAAACCCAATACCTATTTTTTCGTGTGAGGTTCGCGGGTCGTGTCAAAATTGCCGGTCCTACCCCCTAGGCTCCATCCACCCCCAGTACCCACTGGGGTGGTTTCGGCCACCCCCTTGGAGCCAAGGGGGTGGCCCATCCGGCCAAAGCCACCCCTAGTACCCATCGGGGTGGTTTTAGCCACCCACTTGGAGCCAAGGGGGTGGCCCATCCGGCCAGATGGGGTGGCCCCATGGCCAAAGCGGGTGGCTTGGCCACCCCTAATTTTTCTTTCTTTTTTTGTTGACACGTGGTACCTACTTATTTTATTTTATTTTTTTACATTTTTTTTTTAAAAAAATTAAGTAGGTACCACGTGTCAACATTTGATTGGTCCACATGAAATTTCGTTAAGTCAACTGACAGAGGATTAATTTGGTCTATTATCAAAATTACAAGGACTTCCTGTGATAAAAATCAAACCCTAGGAAAAAAAAAAAAACAACGAAACCCCATGGGAGGTATTTAGTATTTAATCAAAAATAAAATTACATTAGCTCTACCTTGGAGAACTCGATAACTCCATATAAAAAAAGCAACCGTCCAAAGCAAAAAAACACAAATCTTGCTTAAGAAAAAAAAAAAAAAAAAAAAACAACACGCACACACACAAATCTTAATTCTTTGAACATCATTCACCAGCAAATTACCAAACTTACTCCCTAAAATGCGCTGCAATTTTCTACAACAGTTAGAAGGTAAAGAGTCGGGACAGCTCGCCTGCTTGACCACCACCAACCAGCTCTAGCCTTCAGCCTCTTTCTGTCTCTCCGTTTGGTAATTTCTCGCACCGGTTGATCCAATTTAAATAGACAGTGAGATACAACAACAGTAATAAGGTATTGAACAGTAACGAGATAACTATTTCTTTTTTAAACAGTAAGCAAAAGGGGGTTACTTCACTGATTCTCTAAGAGCAACTTGCTTATTACTGAGCAATATAGTAACAGAATATATATTTTTTACCGATGATTTTGAAAACTAGCAAGAGTCTTTCTTTAATTGTTTGCAGGCGACTCTAGATTCTAGACCTATTGACCCGTAAAAGAAGGAACATGATTGTTTCGTTAATTATATTGAACGAGTATTTTTGTCATTTTATTTTTTAAATAAATAAAAATATTATTTTAAAAGCATTCACAATGAAAGAGCTAAATGTTATTTTTATCTAAAATTGTTCTTCAAATTTGTAAAAAACCTCCTATATTGGATTAGTAAAAAAAAAAATGCAAAACGAATATTTAATTGGAAGAGTAAAAAAAAAGCTAATTATGACAGCACTTTTTAAGGGAGTCATTTTATTTTTTTATTATTTTTCTCACATGTTTTCTCTTTTTCCACTTTTCAAGAGACTGGAACAGACATTGCCAAAGCCTCTCCATAAGTCGGGTCGATCACATGGAGGGCTGATCTTCGAAAGAGCCTTAATTATTTTGCCACATGAGTCTCGACAGACAGCATTTTGAGCAGAAAAAGTGTCTAACATCGGTATCAAAATTAATCTGAAAGAATTTGCTGCAAGAGGGAGCCATTTTTCTGTAGGGGAAGCTTGAGAGCTCTTTCCAAGTTGAAAGGTGATCGAAATAAACTTCTTTAATGGACCAAGATAAAGAAAGAGCGTCTGGAATAATTCCATCATGAACCACCTTGTTCTTGTTAAATCATAAAAGTGCAAGAAAAATTCACAAAAATACAAATTTCTGCACCCACCACGTGGCTTATTGAGCTAGAGGTCACTTCGTTTGCATTCTTACTCATTTGCCCCATCCTCCTCTTTTCCCATTTATAGTGGAAAAGATCAACCGTTAGTTTTGTTTTCTTGTAGTTGCGATTCTGTTTGTTTTCATTGTCTCTCTTACCAAAGAAAAAAAAAAAGAACATGTAGATGCTTTTGTCATATTATATGGTTAATATCAAACAAACAAAAAAACCGGAAAATAAAATATATCCATGCTTTTGCGGTGTGATATGATAATCTGGCTCTCTTTTGACTATTGTGAATTTGTGTGTAGCCCTCTGGTTTTAAAACCCTCATTTAAAGAGATTATTTTGATATTAAAAATTATTTTCATATTCATATATATTAAGTAAGGATATTTATTCATGATGGATTTATGAGTTTATATGAATATTATAAGTATACATATTGATTTGAGATTTTTATACTTTAAGCCATGATATTTTTATGAGAAATTATAGTCTGATAATTTCTTTATTGGGTGTTAGTGACTTAGTGTGAATGAAAGATAGTCGTTGACAAGAGACCAGGTTAGGTGAGAATATATGTTTAGAAGATAGTAGCTGGGTTCTATTTTTAAGACATGCCGGTCCCTCTTCTCCTTTTTCCACTAACTTTTCTTTTTCCTCAGTTTTCTTCCTCATTCTACGCAACCTGCTCCCACTTTGTTGTTCCTCTCCTTTCTCTTTTTTTTCCTCACTAGTGGGATGGCACATGCAAGGGGCGCGCTTAATTCTATGTGATAGGTATTGCTTTATTGGTGTGATACTTAAAATTAAAAATTTTAAAAATGAATATTTTTGTGGTAATTTGAAGTATAGAGATAAGAATTGAGAAAGATGATAACCGAATATTTTTAAGGTAATTTGAAGCATAGAGATAAGAATTGAAAGACATTATAACATAATGATATGATCTAAATTTCCTTACAAAGTATATGTTTGATAATAGAGTTATTTTAGAGGTTAGTAATATGTGATTGTGTGTACTTTGATGTTTTGTGAATATTAGGGATCTACGGGTATGATTAGTCTAATAATCAAAAAATATATATGAAGAGATTAGAGCATTCACATCTGGCACAACAACTTTTAAGTTAAATTTTAGCCAAAACACAACATTTATCAATTTATAGAAAAAGTGGAGAAAGAATGAAAGATGGCCTATTTTTTATTGAGGAGAGAGAAGATAAAATTATATTTTAATTAAGGGAGAAATAGTGGACGAATATTATATTATATATTATATGCACTGTTGAGGCAGTTGCTGATTATTGTTGCTCCTCAACAACTGTTGGGCCATTTTAGCCAGCCCGTTCGAGAAGGTTCTTAGCATTTCGGCTCAACAAAATTGCCCATTTTGTTGATGCTACTCTTAGTATTAGCAGAATTTTAGATAAGACAATAGTAAGAATGGGAGGAAGAAGAGATATGGCAGACGTGTGAGAAATGAGAAACGAGATAAAAAGTAGAAAAATAAAATAAAGAAATGAAAGATTAAGTGAGTGGGAGAAATGATGGAATAAAAAGAAATAAAAAGAAAAGAAATGAGAAGTGGGGAAATGGGGGAGGCAATTGGCGTGAGTTAAGGAGAAAAGAAGAGTTTTGTCTGTTCTGAGATAAGACAATAGTAAGAATGGGAGGAAGAAGAGATAAGGCATGCGTGTGAGAAATGAAAAAGGAGACAAAAAAAATAAAAAAAATAAAAAATAAAGAAATAAAAGATTAGGTGAGTGGGAGAAAAGATGGAATAAAAAAAATAATGCTATAAGTCTTTCTAGAGTCTTTTTAGAGTTATTCCAAATGTGATGTATCTTTTAAAATTATCGTTAAATTTGGGATGTGATTTATTAACTTTTGATCTATTGGTGATTTAAAAGCCACATTACATTTAGAATGACTCTAAAAGAATTCAAAGAAGATTTATAACATTACTAATAAAAAAGAAAAAAGAAAAAAAGAAATGGTTTAATGGGGAGGTGGGGGAGGCAATTGGCCGTGAGTTAAGGAGAAAAGAAGAGTAAAAGAGGAAGAAAAAAAACAAAAGGAAAGGAAAAAAACATATAGAAATATTCAGATTATGCTTAGGTGCTGTTAAAATATATATATATATATATATATATATATATATAGTATAGTTTATAGTTTTTTAAGGGTTTAGATTGAATTTGACTTTATATTTCATTCTCATGGAACACTTAAAATTCAATCTAGACCCTTAAAAATCTACATGCATAGTTATTGTAGTTTGTTTTAGTTAGAGCACCTAAGCTAAATATAAAATATTCCATTTTATCAGTATTAGTCATTTTAAGTTTCATTCATATCCTGATAGAGCTTTATAGAAATATTATAGATTAAGAGCAACTTGCTTATTAGTAAGCAATATATTAATAGAATTTGCACGCTAGTGATGAGTAGATTAAGAGCAACTTGCATGTACTATTTAATACATATTTTTTATCGATGATTTGACAACT
Source organism: Corylus heterophylla (assembly GCA_016403345.1). Classification (NCBI taxonomy): domain Eukaryota; kingdom Viridiplantae; phylum Streptophyta; class Magnoliopsida; order Fagales; family Betulaceae; genus Corylus; species Corylus heterophylla. The sequence continues at coordinate 11,408,207 of CM028139.1, read as the reverse complement.
AGCAAGAGTCTTTCTTTAATTGTTTCCTGAAGACTCTAGATTCGAAATCTAAATATTTAATTTTATTAGTATTAGTCATTTTAGGTTTCATTTATATCCTGATTGAGCTTTATAGAAATATTATAGATTAAGAGCACCCTGCTTATTAGTAAGCAATGTATTAATAGAATTTGAACGTTAGTGATGAGTAGATTAAGAGCAACTTGCATGTACTATTTAATACATATTATTTACCGATGATTTGACAATTAGGAAGAGTCTTTGCTTAATTGTTTCCTGAAGACTCTAGATTCGAAACCTAGGGCCTTAAAAGAAGGGCCTTCATAGCAGATTATTTATTTGCCCAACATGGCATTGTTCACATGAGTTGCTTAAGTGATCAGAAACACTCAGGGTTTCTCTCTACCCTAATTTTTCAGTGATAATATGTACTTTCTTCCTCCTGATATATATATAGTAATGTTAAAAATTACTCTTATGTTCATTTTGTATCACTCTAAAAATAATATGGATTTTAAAATTACTATTGAGCTTGTAATTAATTATTATGAAAGTTTAATCAAATAGTGATTGTAAAGCCACTTTATTCATGGAGTGACAAAGCGGATCATAAAAATGACTTCTATATATATGGTTCATGTGGTCTTTTTCGGTCGTTTTGAGACCTCGCACAAAGAAAAACCATGCTTTTGCAAAACAAATTTTCCAAATTAAATATGTCCAGACTTATAAGAACCAAAGTCTTACTGTTTTCTTTTAAGTTTGTGGAAAGCATAAAACTAAGTTAGATTTATGGAGAAAAATTCACTTTATCAAATTTAGAGAGTTATTTTTAAAATGAGTTAAACATCAATTCTTTCATACATTTTTATACTTTAGTTAAATATTATTATTATTTTATTAGTTTTACATGAATCAAGAGAGATGAGAGTAAAAAATAAGCTTAAAATATTATATAACTTTAGTTTTTTGGCTCTTGAAATGTAAGAAATATCTATGACAAGAGTTAAATATAAAGTAAAATAACGAACTTTTAAACTGGTGTTTTCATAAGTTTTGTTAAACTTTTAGAGAAAAACTAAATATAAAGAGTCAATTATAAATGCTCTGAGATGCCGAAACAAGGTATTTTCAGTCTTTTTAATTTATGGAATCCTACATACTACAAATTGATGAAGATTCATTGAAGAAGGATATTATTATTTTGCATACTTCAAATTCCTTTTTGTTAAATACCTGAGAAATATGGGATTCCTAAGAAAGAATAGTGAAACAGTAGAAAATGGTGAGATATTGATTTTTTAAACCTTACAATATTTGAGAGATCTGGACTCATTGACAAGCGGCCGGAAGGCCGTGGTGTGAACTCAAAGGTGGCCCATATTATATATTTTTTAATTTTGTCTTTTTTCTTTAGAAATTTTTGCTATTCCCACCATCGTTAACAGTGCAAACTTGGTCGGCTCCGACTTAAGATTCCATCTCCGCAAAAATTTCATAAAAAAAAAAAAAAAAATGGAAAATCTTAAACCTATAGCTATGAACAAGTGCCGATTCTGCAGGAAGACTGACAATTTTGTTTGATGATAAAAACACATTTTAGTCCTCTTTAATCGAAAGACCTAAAGAATTTAGGTGGACTTTTTCGTCTTTTATGTGTTTTAATTACTGTTGTACCCTTCCTGTTGTAAAACAGTTAAAAGATTTTGTTTGGGTTTGTTTTTTTGTCTTTTCATTAGTTTAGTCTATCGTTCTTTTTGTTGTGAATCGTGTAATTGACTTTTTTTGTCCTTAATAAGTATGTTGACCGAACTGACCTGCTGAGGTATAAAAGAATTTACTTCTTTCTTTTTAGTCTTTTCCCACCGAAACAGTTTTCATTGATTCTTCTCCGGAATCCACCAACTCGGACAGCTCCTGGATTTTCGGCTAGAATTCAGGTTTCTTTGCTCCCTAAAGACACAGATTTTGTTTTATTTTTTGCTTTTTATTTATTTATTATTATTTTTTAATTTATTTATTTTGGGTAAGATTTTGTTTGATTGATACAATAGCGTTTGTGCCCTTTTTCTTTATTATTATTATTATTATTTTTGAAATAAGCTAAAATCTAATAAAATTCTTATATTTTATTCATTAAAATTTTAAGGGGTAAAAGTGTCATTTGCCTGTGTCTTTTTACATCAAAATGACACTCTATCGCCAAGGAATTTTTATTTTTTATTTTTTAATTTTTGGTTAAGTCTTACGAATGCGCTCTTCCATTTCTTTGCACTGCACTTTAAAGGAAAAGAAACCCATAAAATAACGATTTGTCCATAAGCATGCTTTCTCTCTGATTTAAAAAAATGTTCTCGATTTGTGTGAACTTTGTCCATAAGAGGATGCCTTCTCTCTGAATTTTTTTTAAAAAAAATCATCTTAAATTAAATTACTATAAAAAATCAGTCCTAAGAACTAGGTTCCTTAAGGCCAAATAAAATAGTGAAACTTGCTTATCACTAATTAATTGCCCAGTGAGAATGCCCCCGAGACCATCAAACCAGGGTTTCCAACTTTTTATGCACTCAAACGTGCTAATTTTAAAAACATATACACAGACAAACAAAAACGAAGAAAAACATGTACATGCTTTTGCCATATCAAACAAACAAAAAAACCGGAAAATAAAATATGTCAATGCTTTTGCGGTGTCATATGATAATCTAGCCTTCTTTTGAGTATTGTGAATTTGTGTGTAGTCCTCGAATTTTAAAATCCTCACTTAAAGAGATTACTTTGATGATAACAATTATTTTCATATTCATATTAAGTAAGGATATTTATTTATGAAGAATTTATGAGTTTATATGAATATTATAAGTATAAATATTGATTTGAGATTTTTATACCTTAAGCCCTGATATTTTATGAGAAATTATAGTCTGATAATTTCTTTTATTGGGTGTTAGTGACTTAGTGTGAATGAAAGATAGTCGTTGACAAGAGAGCAGGTTAGGTGAGAATATATGTTTAGAAGAGATTAGTTGGGTTTTATTTTTAACACATGCCGGTCCCTTTTCTCCTTTTTCCACTAACTTTTCCTTTTCCTCAGTTTTCTTCCTCATTTTACGCAACCTGCTCCCACTTTGTTTTTCCTCTCCTTTCTCTTTTCCTTCCTCCTGTCGACACTCCCCCACCCCTTTTCTTTGTTTCTTCCATTCCTCTCTCCTTTCCACGCAGCCTCCACCCACTCTGTCTTTCCCCCCCCCCCTCATTTCTTGACTAATCCTCACCCTGTTCATATCTTCCTCTTTCTCCTTTTTCGAGCACTAAAATACATTTCAGAATAATGTTTCATTAATCATATACCAAGAAAATTCAGACATCTAACACCGACACAAGCATACAAAACTGCATTCAAGGTGGACAGAAAGGCCAAGAGTTTGGTGAAACCATATCATGTAAGCTGTCGTGGCCAGCTTTAACATGGCTGATCTTCCTAGCTAGGCAGAAGAAGAGAAAGCATACAGGAAATATCTCACTCAAATGTTCATCATCATGGACAAAGAGATCACAGAATACTTCATCTGGGTCAAGAGCAAAAGACAGTTCATAATAATAGAAAATATATTCTGCACATTCATGATAACTGTTTTTTTTTTTTTTTTTCTCCAAAATTGGATTTGTTTTCATAAAGAATATACATACATAAAGACCTTCAAAGAAAGACAGCCAGACGAAGGCAGACTCTTTCTCGTAAAATACAATTTCAGAGCCTACAAAGTAACAATGATCGTCAAATTTATGCATAAGAAAAATATACTTATTCTTCTCCTGCCCTTGGACGAACCCTAAGTCCCCTTCTTATATTTGCACCCACTTCCAAGAGGTCTTCCATCTATAAAAGATATGCAACCAATGAGTAAATTACCAAGGGTTCCAAAGCAATTTCAAAAGAATAAAAATGCTTACTTTCTTTTTTCTTTTTTCTTTTTTTTTTTAAAATCTTTTTTGTGAGTGGATAACTATGTTTACTTATATATAATCATAGAAACAATTATCTCTTTGGGCAAGCCACTCTCTACCCCAAACAGAGATAAGAAAAAACTCTGTACATAAACAAACAACACGTGGATACACAGATAAGTGGAAAAAGAAAAATACTCCGAGACAAACTAAATATTTTTCTTTTATACAAGTAATTCAATTTCATTAAAATTAGAGAAGAACGCAACCCAAATATACAAGAAGTATATAAGAGAGAACCCTAATTAAGGAGTAAAAGAAGAACAAAAGTCTAGAAATTAAGTATTTTTAGAAAAGCGAGGAATATTATACACTACCATCCAAGCATAAAGAGATTTGAACATAACAACTTCTAACTTTGATACCAATCTCTCACAATCTTTGAAAGTGCTCACACTCCGTTCTCCAAATGCACCACATTAAGCATAGAAGAGCCATCCTCTCTTCTAAAATGCACCAACTTCTCAACTAACCTCTCAAACTAGCCAACAACTCCGCCACTTTTCTAAGCATGACCCACTCTATACCTAAAAGATGGAAGATTGAAACTCACAATTCTCTAGCCACTTTACGGTGGGAGAAGAAGGTGATCTATAGTCTCCCTGTTCCTCTTGCACATCCAACACCAATCCACAACTATGACATATCTTTTCTCAAGTTATCCAAAGTTAAAATCTTTCCTAACACTATCGTCTACACAAAGAACACGTCTCTGGAAGGACTCCTAATTCTCCAAATGCTCTTCCAAGAAAATAGAAAGCCAACGGGATTGCAAAGGGCCTGATAGAAAGATCTAACCTTGAACTTCCACCTTTTGGAAGGAATCCAACATATTTTATGCACACCACCTCATCTAAACTTAAGAGAATACAAAAGATCAAAGAACAAAGTAAGCAAGTCCATCACCTAATCATGCACTGGTATGGTGGAAGAAATATTCCATTGAAGATTGTTGATAAAGAATTGCACATGATCCATCACCAAAGCCTCCTTATAGCAAGCAATACTAAACAATTCCAAAAAAGAAGCTTTTAGGGGATGATCCCTACACCACAAATCATGCAAAAACCTTATCTTAGACTTGTCTCTTACCTCATATCTGACAAATCTAAAAAACAACCCCCACCTCGAAAGGACCAACAACCTCCTTAGAGCACCATCCTTCCCTCATACTATCATATTCAACTACCAGTCTACAAAGTCTCTCTTTTCTTGGCAAAACGACATAATCACTTCTCCAAGAGAGCTCTATTAAGCTGAATTAGATTTTGATCCTAATCCACCAGAGAAAATGGAAAACAAATCTTAGACCAACTGACTAGATGGAATTTGAACTCATCACCAGCTCCACCCCACACAAAATCTTTTTGAAGTTTCTTAATCCTGTTAGCAACTTCTATGGGAATGGGAAAAGGGATATATACTAATTGAGCAAATTGGAAAAGAGTGTTTTCAATCAGTGTCGAGCTACCACCCTTCGAACAATAAACTCTCCTCCAACTAACCAACTAATATTTCATTTTTTCAACAATGTCATCCCGTATTGACTTAGCCTTATACGAGGCCCCCAAAGGAAGACCTAAATACTTCATAGGTAAAGAAAACACCTTACAACCAAGGATACGAGTCAAACCTCCGACATCATCCGCTGTGCCAACATGGACTAACACTGATTCAAATAAGTTAATCCTCAACACCGAGACAGCTTCAAAACATAAGAAGAGACAACGCAAATGACGGAAATGGGCTGGTTTTGCCTCACAAAATCAAAGTATCATTTGCAAACACAAGATGAGACACTAGGAGCTCATCAATATTCGTTGACCCCACCGAAAAACTTGATAAAAGCCTCCTATCTACTGAATCGAACAACATTCTACTCAAAGCCTCCATGACAACTACAAACAGTAGAAAAGATAATGGATCTCTAAGTTTCAAGCAACGAGAGCTATTAAAGAATCCAAAAAGAGATCCATTAATCAACACCGAGAAACACATTGTAGAAATACAATGAGCTATCCAATCTCTCAATTTCTCCCCAGAGCCATATTGTCTCAACAGATACAACAGGAAATGCTAGTTAACAAGATCGTAAGAATTTTTAAGCTCCAATTTATAGAGCATACCAGGTTCCCTTGATATAATTCGGTTATCAAGATATTCATTAGCTACAAGTAGCAAATTTTCACTTGAAATAATGGTATTTACTTTCATGTTCAGCAATAGACTGATTGTTGTTGTTAATCTTTTTTCTTCTTTCTTTTTTACATTTTTACACCTTTTAGTGATTAGCAATAAAATCTTCAAACATCAAGAAATGAAAATAATTATCCATTTCAAACAGTCAAATAATGAGTGGCTATAAAACCCTATAAAATTAGTGATAAGGAAGTGGCAAAGATACACAATATTTTAAAAATGAAAAAGGGTCCAGACTTTCAGAGTACCAAAGCTGATAAATTGTTGCCAAATTTTTTATTTAAAAAGAAGCAGCTTAGTAAAGAATATCAAAATTAGGATTTAGGTGGCAGGGTAGACGGTTGAGAGTTGGAATAAAAGAGTAGACTGTTGGGGGTAACAAAAGGAGGTATAGTTACTTGACTGTAACTGCAGGGAGGTAGGAAGGAGAAGAGGAAAAAGAAGACAATCAATTTAAAAGCTCATTTCTCATTTCTACCAAAAGTAAGAAAATCAAAGCAACGAACCCAAGAAGCATTGAGAACATAGTCCCTTCTAGGTAATGTTTCACCAATGAAGTATGGCACAGTTTGTATCTAGAGCCTAGAGGGCAAAAGTCCAGTTAAGAGGACCAGAATCTGGAACAAATCAAGGTAAAGTGTATCTCACGCGTGTTTGAAAACTTGTAATGCTCTAATGTTCTCAAGGCACCCGACTTCAAATCACTCTTAAATGGCAAAAAACCACAATGTGAGGAACGGACCCTACTCAACTTCAAACAAGCAGATTTAACCTTATAACAAATTTAACAACATAACCGATAGATCATTCATGTTACCATCATCACCAGCTAGTGAATAACAATTTCGAGTTCAAACAACAGGCAGAGCCCAGACAACTGATTCTTTTTCCACATTATATGTGGCAAAAAACTCTGCTTTGTTCAATGCCCATCATAACAAGGACACCTTATCACCGGGGTGAAATGGGACTAAAATTTGCAACAGATGACATCAACACATCTAAATAATGGTTCTTTTTCTTTCAAATCACTTGATGATCAGCACACTCAAGTTAAAAAGAATTGACGCAGAACACACAAACCCATTTAGTTTTTGCTCTCAGGTTGGGTTTCCATGACATGAATTTTGAAGGACACTCATTGAAGATTGTTCAAGACATGTCCTGTCCAAACGTAGAATTTCAAAGCACATGGGCAACAGTTGAGGATGCTAATACTAGGGGCACATTTCTAATCAAAAGAACCATTATACAACGCCACAAGCCCGCAAGACAACACGAACTAGGGTTGATGTTATGCTTTGTCCTTCAAAGAACAGAAATTTAAGCCACCGAGGCACCCCTGACTTTCTACTTGAAAAGATCAAAATGCTTCCATTTTGTAGAGATTGAGAGAGAGGAAGAAAGAGAAGCGGACCTTGTAGATGCCGGAGGCATGTAGCACGGATACGGAGGCGGAGGCACCGGCGCCGACGAAGAGCGAGGCAACGGCGAAGGCTTTTAAGGGCATGAGGCGTGATTCCCCGGCGCAGCCTCTTCTGTACGACAAAACGCCCCCACCCAACTGGGCACCGCTGGCCAGAGCCCACCAGCAGTGGCTGAAGGCCCTGCCACTTTCCTTCTCCTCCTCCATCCTGAGGGATCGTACTCCGCCGCTCTCGGTCGTCAGTCTCGAGCTATGAAGGTCCGCTCTTCTTGCTGTTCCCAACCCCTCTCATTGTTGTTCTTTCTTCGCATGGGCTTCGCTTGTGCTCTTTTACGTGTATTGGGCTTCCTCTGTTCTTAGGCTTCGTACTCTGTTCATGGACTTTATCTTGTGGTTGCTCTGTTTTTGGGCTTTGTACTTTGCCCCGGTTATTTGACGTGATTCTGACGTGGCATGGAAGACACTTGGCACAAACTAGATAGCTTTGACGTGGCGAAGCTGTTAAATTTTTGGACAGAATGACTAAAACAAAAAATGGAAATTGATATAAAAAAAAAAATGGTTGAGTGGTACTTAAAATCTCGTACGGTGTTAAAAGTGCTAAACATTTATATTAAAAGAGACTAAAATTGGCAAAAAAAAAAAAAAAAAAATCCCAATTATTAGCAATGATTATATCTAGTCGTCAATGATATATATAATTTTAAGTTATCAACATTGATAATATATATATCAGCGACGACTAGATAAGTTATCAAAATTGTTGCTGATAAGTTATAATCATCGTCAAAGCATATATCAACGATAAATTTTTGTAATAGTAGTGATGACTTTCCTTCGTCGTTAATAAGATTCATATCAACAACAACAAAAATATTAAACATACAATTAGTTTATACTCACAAAAGCTTAATTTGTAGTAAAACTTAACTTGTATCCCGCAAACAACTCGTTTTGTCTTTTACCGCAACAGCTCCAAAGCTTGAAGGTTTTTGTGTGGTTTAAAGAAACTCTAAGCGAGGTAAGGTATTGAAAGCATAAGGATGCAATAGCTCATTCTTAACTCACAAAATAATGGCCTCAAGTGTACGTCTAAAAAGCATTCATAAGGAATGCTTATATAGGCCTTGAGAAAAATTAAGGTTTAGGTGAAAGTCGTTTTCTAAAAACAATCAGAGGTAGAGGCGTCCAAATCAAGTCCAAACTTAACAAATAAAGCTAGATTTAAAGCCACTTTATCAATGAATGAGCCAACATAAAACCTAACAAAGGGCCCTCTTGAAGGAACTTTTAATTATGGACCATCTTTAAAAGCACAAATCATGTTAATTGAACCATATATTACAAAAACTTTTTTAAGGCACCAGAATGACAAAATGTTGGATATCAACTATATAATTTGAGTTAGAAGTATAATTTTATTAGGACGTTTTGGCAAAGCTAGCTGATCTACACACACAAAACTCTACAGAAAAAAAAAAAAAAAAAAAAAAAAAAATTCCTCTATTACCCACGAGTCCCCACGACAATCTCAAACAGGCCAAAATAATAACCCTCCATAGATGCTACGAAAGTGTCACGAACTTCCCCCATTTTGAAAACTATTTGGTAAAACCTACAAAAACAGGGAAAATATATATCACAAGCAAAATAGGATTACAAAGTTCAGATGCCATCCGTTACAAGTTACAACCAAAAACAAAGAACTCCAACAAACGATAAACAATAAATAATTCAAATCTATATGGCAAAAGACTTAAGGAAACTCCAGAAAGTGAAACCTAGGACAATAAGTCCCACTACTGATGCAGTACCTCTCCAAAAATCACGAAAATACAAGTTTGTTAAGGTTGCCAAGATATGGTTCAAAGGGTAATTATAGTGCTTATTAAGCTCTTGACCGAGATCATAGTAACATGATTTATCTGCCACAATCTGATAGCCGAGTTTGTTAATTAAAGTTGCCACTGTAGCGCTGCTACCGAGGTGGTTAATAATGATCTTTTTATCGACAAGTAAGTCCACATCTTTTTCAGTGTCGATAAGATAGTCCAATAGCTAAATATAATTGCAAATGTAAGCATTAAATGGATAATGACACTGCTCCAAGGCCATGAGGTTTCGGAAAAGAGTTTCAGTATTTTCGTCAATCCCAAAGGGTGGGACTTCCAAGATACACTGCATTCGCTCCAAGCATGGAAAGCATTTAAAGCATGGCAAGCAAGCAATGAAGCATGAGAAATCGAAGCATGGAAAGAGTTTCAACCACCTATTCTCAGGGAGTTTTATCTCAAGTAAGCGTCTATGATCTTCAACTGCTTTGAATTTCAATCCTGCCATGTCAAGCTTTGTGGCACAGTATAGATTATCCAGATATCCTGTAGGTTTCAAGTCTGGTACTAAACAAAACAAATATCTTACCAAATCTGTAAAGTGTTTTACTTCCCCAATGTTGAACTTTGGCTGCTGAATACCATAAGAAGGAAAGTAATTGAGGGAAAGCTCTAGAAAAGTACTGTTAGAGTCAGTGAAGGCGAATGTATATAATTTCTCAATAACAAAAAAAGGAAGTTGATTCTCAAGCAATATCAAGTCATGTCGTATACCATTTGCCAACCATGGTTTATTTGCTATGTAATCATTTTCATCATATTTATTCCTCCAGAAGAGCTCAATTATAAATATGGCATCCAATAGAACCATTTTCACGAAATCTTCACTATTGAGTACTCTACATTCTTCAGAATAGCAATGACGGATTTTTACTTCGTCATCTTTAATGATCTTTCAAAGATCCTTGTGGTTCTTTTGAGTCCGATAACAGAATTCCCTCAAATATCTTAGTTTTTCTATTTCCATATTCCTCAATTCTTCTCGGGGGTGATGAAATGGGCCAATTGAAACTAGCTTAGGAATGTAGGCTTCTTTGTTTACCTCGTAAAGTTTCTTGGGAATCTTGTAGATACAACACTCAAGCCACTGAGCAGGCTCCAAGGCTAGTGGAATGTCAATAACAAAATCCTCACATTCAGGTTCTTTTCCAATGGAATCACTAGCCATCTTTTCCACCCCTTATGTTTCTTTTCCTAGTGACAAAGAAGCAACAATCAGTGGTAATATAATAAAGATTCAATCTAATTTTGAACTTAAAAGTAAAAATGTAAAATTTAGGGTCCAAATTTTTTTTATTTATTACCTTAGTAATTGATAAGAGAAAGGATAAGAATGGTTGAAGAGCCTCTTGTTCACTCAAAAATAAGGTATATTTTTAATGACAAGCATGCTTGAATAGATTAGTTTGTATTTAGCAATACCAAAGTACATGATTGTAAAAGTATCATTGGGAAAACCAAAAGTACAAATATATTATTTTACCTCTCCTATATAAAGGTAAATTGAAATTTTGACTATGTAATAAGTCCATTAACATGCCTGTGTAAAAGAATTTTAAACACTTAAACATAATAAAGTGAAAGGAGGAAGAAAGAAACCTGCAAATTTTGCTTGCAAGAAATGCTTGGATACTGCTTGAGAGCACCAGAATTCTTCCGGCCTCTTGACGTCTACACTTGGGCTTTCTGCCTCTCCCTTACACCTCTTTATTGCCAAAATTCAAAAACCAAACGAATTAATCACAGCCTTATCCATAAAAAACAATTAAAAAAAAGCAAAGAAATTAAATTCATTAGCCGCCTTTGCTGGCTCGTGTCACACGTGGGGACCTCAATCCAGCCAATTGGCTGAGTGTGACACGAGCGTCGCAGGGGACCTCAATCCCCAAGAGCCTACCCTCAAATTCAATATTCTCTCCCTCCACCCATTTTCATATTCATCCTTTTGATTAGTTTTTTTTTTTTTGGTGCATTTAAATATTAGAAGAAATAATTTTTTTGATTAATGGGGGTGTTAATTAGGAGAATAAATTGGTTAATTGAAATAAAAATGTAAGGATTTCATGATTTAAGTGAAGAATTAGTGGAGTACCCCAAATATAACACGATTTGGTGGGCCCAACAAAAGGTCCATCGCCCGAAAGCAGGCCTAGCCTTGGTCCCAGACCCGATCCTCAATATTGAGCAGCACGCATACTAGAATCATTCCCTTTGTTTAGGCATACACTTGTGGGACTTTGAAGATACATTGCACACTCTCCGAGCAAGGAAAGGATTTGAAGCAAGAGAAAAGCCATGAAAGATTGAAGCATGGATAGCTATCCAAGCACTTTATCTTTAGAGAATTCTATGTCAAGTAAAGATGTCTTTGCGAAATGTGTTTCAAATTCCAATCCTTCAAACAACTTTGTGGCTGTATATCTTAGATATTGTTTGGTAGGTTTTGGATTTGGTTTTAGGTCTGCGGGACAATAAAACATCCTCTGCAAATCAGTGAAATGGTTTACTTTCTTCTCCATGGATATTCGGTTCTCGTCGGAGAAGAAGAATTGACATGCAAGCTCAAGAAAGGGGAGTAAGTTCTTCTCCATTGAAGGCAAACTTATAGAGCTTTATGATAAACTTATAAGGAAGCTGATTCTCAAGTAATATCAAGTCCTGCTTTATGATGTAGTACCAAATATTTTCATTTGTAAGTTTGTCACATTGTTTTAGCATCCTATGCATGGCATATTCTAATGGAGTCTGCTCTTTCACATCGATTGTTTTAGCATTCGATGCATTACTTGGAAACCAATTTTTAAAAATAAATTAATCTGGGTAAGTGTAGCATTTTCCTTTCTGCAATTAGAATTTTATGATATGGATATTAGCACTATATCTGATGACATATCCTAATGTCATTCTTAGTGTGTTGTTCATGATTAGGTTATTATTTAAACAGTCAAATTTATAATTTTTATTATTATTAATTTAATATTGTATTAGAGTAAAAGTGTTGACTTCAAATAGTGTCTCGGTAATTAATTACCTCTCATTTATCAATTCATTTTAAGAGGTCAAATTTTTATTTCCTACCTAACAACCTTAGTTTTGTTTGCATGCATCTCACAAATGAGACGAACATGACTTTGATTGATCTTTTCATGTCACAAGAACATTGAATGCCTGAGGAAGACATCACAGTTTCCTTCGTACGTAGGACCTTTCAAATTTGTTTTCACTCCACAAAAGAAAATGTGAACCAAAAATTGTAAACCTTCCAAAATTTTGTGAGTCTCTGTTATGAATATGAAGTGCAGTAGTAGAGTAGGAATCTATGTTTAATTGCTTTCTATTTATTTTATGTCAAGTAGTTAGATAAGAATGAAACTCTGATTGTTAGAGGTGTTTATCTTCTAGCAAATAAGAGTTATCATTTATTAGATAAGGAGTTATCTCCCTTTGGTAGAGGATCACGTATCCTAGTAGGTAATTAGGAGTTCAACTCCTACTTTATGTCTTGTTAGCTTTCTATTTAAATGCACGATCAGTCAATAAAAGTATGCAAATTTTAATCCTCAAACCTTGTGTTTGTTATGAGACCCAGGAATCTCTAATTTCCTACCGCTAGTTGTTTCAATTAGCAAATATAGGGAAGAATAAGAAGCAGGATACTGCATCCTTCCCCGTTTCTACCCGAGTTACTAGATCTGTTACGCATTCACGTAACAATTTGGTATCAGAGCCAAATTTCATTCCAATGGCGGACCAAAGAATTGAACGTGTGGAGCAACAAATTTCCAATTTGCAGAAAATGTTCGAAGGCTTCATGAAATCTTCGTCAGAACAGACAAAGAAGTTGACAGAATCAATAGAAGGCTTGCGAAGCCAAGAAAGAAAGGAGTCAGGAGAAAATTCCACGGCTGGAAAGTCATACGGGCACTCCAATTCAGCAAGGCCCAAATTGGCTAAAATGGAATTTCCTAAGTATAAGGGTGGACGATCCCACAAGTTGGATCTGTAGAGTCGAGCAATTCTTTGAATTCCAACGAATCAAGAAGGAGATAAATTACCCATGGCTGCTTACCATCTTGAGGGAGAGGCACAAATGTGGTATCAATTGTTCCGAGACAGCGAAGAAACCATTACTTGGGAATCATTGAAGGCTGCTCTCCATATTCGTTATGGCCCAACCGTCTTTGAAGACCACTTCGGCGATTTGACCAAGCTACAACAAGTGGGCACCGTGAGGGACTATCAGCTTCAATTCGAACAACTCCTTAGCCGGGTAGGGAAATTATCAATTCCACATCAGTTGGGATGTTTTGTGAGTGGATTGAAGGGAAATCTGAGGACGGATGTACAAGCCTTGAAACCTAGTACGTTGACAGAAGCTATCGGATTAGCACGATTGTATGAAGCTCGCAATCAAGGGACTCGAAATCTTTTTGGCATAAACATTAAAGAACCTGACCCTCCACCTTTACCGTCTTCTGCATTGACCCACTCCCAAGAACCAGTGGTGAAACGCCTAAGTCCCACAGAACTACAGGTGAGGCGCGACCGTGGCCTATGTTTTAATTGTGATGAACGTTTCGTTCCGGGTCACCGTTGCAAGAAGCTATTCCTTCTTGAGGGTATATATCCAGAGGAGGAAGAGCCCGGAGAAGATCACCATGGTCGTCAAGAAGACACTGGAGCCCCTTTTGAATTCTGTTAAGATTTTCATATTTCACCCTTGAGGACAAGTGTGATTTTAAGGAGGGAGGAATGTTATGAATATGAAGTGCAGTAGTAGAGTAGGAATCTATGTTTAATTGCTTTCTATTTATTTTATGTCAAGTAGTTAGATAAGAATGAAACTCTGATTGTTAGAGGTGTTTATCTTCTAGCAAATAAGAGTTATCATTTATTAGATAAGGAGTTATCTCCCTTTGGTAGAGGATCACGTATCCTAGTAGGTAATTAGGAGTTCAACTCCTACTTTATGTCTTGTTAGCTTTCTATTTAAATGCACGATCAGTCAATAAAAGTATGCAAATTTTAATCCTCAAACCTTGTGTTTGTTATGAGACCCAGGAATCTCTAATTTCCTACCGCTAGTTGTTTCAATTAGCAAATATAGGGAAGAATAAGAAGCAGGATACTGCTTCCTTCCCCGTTTCTACCCGAGTTACTAGATCTGTTACGCATTCACGTAACAGTCTCACACTTGGCTATCTCCCAAAGAGATAAGATTAAGACTAAACATCACATCATGCTACCTCTTTCTATTTACTCATGGAGAGTCATTTCAACACAAGATTAAGAAATGTATTTGTACTAATTTGAAGTTTTGACAAATAGTAATTAATTATTTTTTAAGATAGACAAAAAAAAAAAAATAGTAATTTTTGTTAAAAATATTGACAAAACTTGTTAATGTGCTTCATCAACATCAATCGGGGTGGTCAAATTAAGGGGATGACCAAACCGCCCCATAGCCATAGGGGTGATTCAGCGATCCCCTCAATTTATTTATTTATTTGCTAATGGGGTTGTTTGGCCACTTCTATTTTTCATATTAATGAATTTTATTAACTTTTTTAGAGGCAAAAACTAATTTATTATTTTTATTTAACCTACCAAGTGATTAATTACTTTTTAAAATTCGAGTAACTATTTGTCTAAACTTCAAATTATTCACCACCATCAAAAATGCATTTATCCAAAAGAAATAACATGAATTGGTTCCATCTCTCGTACAAGAACTGTTGAGAATAAGGTTGTATATTGAATCACACCATATAATGTACTGAAGAGGCCTATATATAGGCGAATAATACAGACCTAGTAGAATAAGGAAAAATAAACCTAGTAAACTTAGAATACCAAAGAAAGTAAATAACAATAACATAATATTATCTAACAAGAACTAATGATGTTAAAGTCTATATGTGACTCTATATCCACGCTTAAAGCACTAGCAGTACACGCTTAACGATTTTTTCTAAATTTAGATAACTAATTTTTTTTTTTTTTTTTTTTTTTTTTTTTTTGTTTCTCTATTCAAATATACTCCACAATAAATTTTCTTAATCTTTTCATATATCAGTAAAATAATATATTTTATTTTATTTGTTTTCTTTATACTAGAAACGTCGTTTCTTTTCTTCTCTCATATCTTCATCGATGCATCTTAGATCTAGACTGGGGAGGAAATTGGAGGGTTTGTAATCGGAGGGAAGCCGCACACATTTTACAATTTTCCCTTGTACGTGGGAAAGGAATTAAAGCTGAACTCCTATGTGAAAGAAAAAAAAAAAAAAAGAAAAGGAAAATGGAAAAAGGATTTTTAACTTCCCCGGGTTAAGAAATATATATTAATAGAGAACATGCCAATTTCAGGCAATTTAAGGCTTTTATGGGAAAAATTTGAGCTTTGAACAAAGAATTCATAAGTAGGATACGATTTGACTAATAATATCTTAAATCACCACTTATTTCAAAAAAATTAATTGATAAAAATTATGAATTTTAAGTATTTAATTAATAGTTTAATAGGAACACAAGAAGAATGAGATTTAAAAGCGCAAATTAAATCTCAGAATGAGGTTTCAATAAGTGGGATTTTAAAAATCGTGTTTTTAAAAATAGTGTTTTTAAAATCGCTAATTTTTAAAATCGCAAAGACGTTTGGTAAAACATGTTAAAAAGTATTTTTTTATTAAATATTTGTTATGCGAATTCATGATTTTAAATTCACACTTTTTCAAATAAGCATCCCCTAGCTTGCTTATTGAAATTGCAGATTGTTTTTCTATTTTAAATTAAGTACTTTTTAAATCGTAATACCAAACACCATAAGTTTTGCGATATCTTTTAAAAACACAAATTATTCCTGCAAAATTGTAATTCCAAACGCACCTTAAGATACGTCATATGATATATATAGTTCTGAAATAAGTACAGACTCCATGGATACAAACTCTCAAATGAAAATAAAGCACACACTATTTAGACAAGAGCATATACAAGTTAAAAAGGATTACAAAGTTGAGATACAAATCCATTAGAGCTAAAAGCAAATCACCCCAACAAACACTAAAGCACGTGTTTCAATGCTTCATGACAAAAGGCCTAAGGAAGTTCCCGAAAGCGATACCCAAGACAAAAATTCCAACAATAGTTGCAGTGCCTCTCCAAAAGTCTTTAAAATACACACTTGTCAGGGATGCCACGAGACGGTTCCAAGAGTTATCACAGTGGTCATTGAGCTGTTGATAGAGTTCGTGGTAACAAGATTCACGTTCAACAATCTCGTGGCCAAGTGTGTTGATCAAAGTAGTCACTGCTTTGCTGCTACCGCGCCTATTCACAATCACTTTTTTTTCAACGAGCAAACACACATCTTCTTTAGTGGTGATAAGATAATCCATCAGCAAAACATAATTGCAGATGTATGTGTCGAATGGATAATGACACTGCTCCAGGGCCATGAGATTTCGGAAAAGAGCTTCCGTTTGCTCATCTATCACAAGTGTTGGGACTTTCAAGATACATCGCACCCTCTTTGTGCATTGAAGGGATTTCAAGCATGGTAAGCAAGAGAAGAGCCATGAGAGATTCAAGCATGGATGGCGTACCAAGTGCTTATCCTTTGCAAATTCTATGTCAAGTAATGATTTCTGAGAGGAATCTATGTCAACTAATGCTTCGAATTCCAATCCTGTCTCGTACAGTTTTGTGGCGGTATATCTTAGATGTTTGGTAGGTTTGGGATTAGGTTTTGGGTACGTAGGAGAGTAAAAAATTCTTAGCAAATCAGTGAAATGCTTTACTTCCTTATCGATGGGTATTTGGTGCTTACCGGAGAAGAAGAACTGACAGGCAAGCTTAAGAAAGGGAGTAGCTTCTTTTCCATCAAAGGCAAACTTATAGAGCTTTTGAAGAAACCTAAACGGAAGCTGATTCTCCAATAATATCAAGTCTTGCTTTATGTGTGATTCAATCCACGCATTACTTAATATATAATCTAGTTTTTCATATTTTTCACGTTCAAAATTCCTCAGGAAAAGCTCAATGATAAAGATGGCATCCAATAAAATCTTTGCAACAAACTCACTACTGTCGAGTTCAAAGCTGGTATCTGAATAGCTACGAGCTATTTTTTCTTTGTTTCCTTCAGTTATGCTTTCAAGATCCTTCTCGCTCTTCCCGGTCCTAGAACAGAACTTTTTCAAATATATCTGTTTTTGTATTTTCACACCCCACAATTCTTCAAGGTCGTGATGAAATGGGCCTATTGAAACCAACTTAGGAGTGTAGGCTTCTTCTTTTACCTTACGAAGATTCTTGGGAACCCTGTAGATGCAGCACTCTGACCATAGTTCAGATTCCTCCAATAATGAAATGTCAATGATTAAATCCTCGTGGATTCCTTTGCCTAGTGAGAAAGCAACAATCACCGGTAATATATATATATATAGAATGAAACTGAATATATAAACTCAACCATATCATTTAATGAACTTTTAACACATCTTATGAAGAAGTACAAAAGAAATGAGTGAAATATATAGATGGTGAGAAATTAAACCTGCAAATATCGCTTGCAAGAAAGGCACATGTGTTGCTTTTGAGAGCTCCATAATTCCTCCTCTTCAATTCCAAACACTCAGTGTCACTTAATTTGTTATTGATAATATGTCCAGTGTCCTCTATCTCCTCCGATCCTCTTGCTCCCGTATATATTACCACATGATGTACTTTGTGGTCTTTTCCCATCACGGTGGCAAACAATAATGATAATTGGTTGGGACTATTACATCAGCCTTATTTAATAGATGTTTCTTTCTTTCTTTTCTCAAAATAAAAACTTTAATAAACAATTCAGACACAATATTATTTGGCTGTGATGTCATTGTAAGGTCTCATACAAATACATCATGCTTTCACAAAATGAGTGGTTCAAGATATCCCTTATCAGTAAGTCTCTAGCTAATTTATGAGCTTAGTATTAGAAATGTCAAATTGTCAATAGGGTTATCATACTAATTAAACTGGTTTTTCAGTTATTTAATTATTTTCCGACTGCAAACAAAAAAAGAGCAATGTTATTTTAGTACTAATAACCTTTGTTTTGTTTGCATGCATCTCATAAATGAGATGATCAAATATGACCTTTTGATCTATCGTTTCATGTGCTCTCACATTTGTTTTCACTCCAAAAAAAAATGTGAACAAAAAATTGTAAACCTTCCAAAATCATGTCAATCTCACACTTGGCAATCTCCCAAAGAGATAAGATCAAGACAAAACATCACATCATGCTACCTCTTTTTATTCACTCATGGAGAGTTATTTCAAACCAGAATAAGAAATGCATTTTTAGTGCATGGAGTTTGAAGCTTTGACAAATAATTCTCTAAATTTTAAAAAGTAATTAATTAATTTTTAAAATAAGTGAAAAAGAATAAATTAGTCATCTTTGTACCTCTTCAACACGAATTAGGACAGTCAAAGGGTGAGGCCAAATTATCCCCCATAGCCATTAGGGGTGATTCGGCTACCTCTTCAAGTTATTTATTTATTTGCCGTTTACGGGTGGCCGAACGACCCTTAGATATGCTCAAAAAGGATGGTTGAACAACCCCTAAAGTCATGGGGTGGTTTGGCCACCTCCATTTATCATATTAATTATAAATTTTATAAACTTTTCTAATGGCATGAACTAATTTATTTTTTTTGTTTAATAAAGCGTGATTAATAACTTTTTAAAACTCGATAAGCTATTTAACTAAGAATCGGATAGGAGAGAGAGAGGCATGAAGGGGAGAGGGGCTGCTTCGAGAGGAAGAAGGAGAGAATGGGAGACGTGAGAAGAGAGAACAGTGAGCATGCGTTTTTTTTTTAGGATTATAATAATTCATTGGGTAGCTACAGTGCTATACATTGGGTTGTAATTGAGCTACCCAATAGTTTTGGAAACCTATAGGGTAACTGCTGGAGCTATTTTTTCGTAGTGTTTTTTTTTTTTTTTTAAAAAAAAAAGATTTCTCCTGTATTTAGGTAAGAAAATAAGCTTATAGTTTAGGAAACCTATGGGGCATCTACTGCAACTTCCTTTCTGTTTTGCACTTTTTTTCTTTTCTTTTCTTTTCTATATTTAGGTAAGGAAATAAGCTTTAGAGTATTTGTGGCTAGTAGAGGTGCAAATGCGAGTGAATAATAACTATCAGCATCCGTTATTCACACTTATATGCAATTCGCTATATCCGCAAATGTAGCAAAAACTAATATCCACAAATATAAATGCGGATAGCGGTTTTAGGATATGCAAATGCGGATAATATTTGCATCCGCATTTCTTTATATATATATATTTTAATTTATGTATCTTATATTTGCTGGATTATGTTGTTCGATTTCACTTTTAAGAAACTCTTATGATTTGTTCTTATTTAATTGCCTTATATGTTATTCCTTTATTATTATTTAAAATGTTTTTTCTCGTCACCAACTATAGATTTACTGGAAGCTAAATATTAAATAATATATGTGATAAAAATTTATTGGCAAAATGATTAGCAAGTGTGATATGAATAACAGTGTTCAAGTATAAATAATGTCTTGTATTTATTAGAAGTTATAATTAGTGAATGACAACTTCACGGTTTAAAACGCTCATTACCTCAAATGCAGATAGCGGATAATATCTACATTTGCTATCTGCATTAATCGCGTGGATGCGGATAGTAATCGCATAATACGGATGCGGATGCGGATATCAAAAACCATTATTCGCATTTTGCAGATGCGAATGCGGATATTGCTATTATCTGCATCCGCATTTTCACCTCTATTCGTTAGCACTCTTAAATCTTCATCCATGCATCTTAATTAGATCTAGACAGAAAAGGAGAGGAAATTGGAGGGTTTGTAACTTGAGTGAAGCTGTACACATTTTAAAATGCTCCCTTATACGTGGGAACGGAATTAAAGCCGCACTGCTATGTGAAAAAAAAAAAAAAAAAATTCTCAATGACTTTAACTTCCTCGAGTTAAGAAATATATAATTGTAAGAATTTGGGAGACGATTATCATATAAACATAAAATAAAATACTAACGATGACGGTGAAGAACGTCCGTGAAGAAGAAAAAGAAGATGACGGTGCTTAGATCAATAATTTGGTAGAATTAGTTTTTTTTTTTTTTTAAATATTTTACCTGATGTGTTTAATGTGGAAGAAACCTGAGGTGAGAGTATTAGTTGGCATAATATTATGACGTGGAAAATCCAAATGAGCTTTTTAAAAAGTCATAAACAAAACAGGACATGTGTCATAATTTTATTGGATGTGACGTGGCACACTAGCGTAATCCGTTAAGTCAATGGATGAAATTTAACTACAGGGACTAAATTGTTTTTTTTTTTTTTGCATAATACAAGGACTTTTGAGTTCGATTTGATACCATTGGGAGTAAATTGTAAATCAGGTAAATTGTATTTTTCCCTAAAATAAAATATTAACCTCTGGCCATTGTTGTTTAAGTACTTGAATTGAATAATTCAGACTTGAATGTTTGTTGAATTCACAATCCTAGAACCCTCAATTTACAATCTTAGAACCCTCACTTTGTTGGAGAATGATAGATAAGGATTTTTGGCCTATCTGTTTTTCACGTTAAAGATGTGATCAATAGATATCATAGGCTTATTTATAAGCCAAGACCCTTATCCAATTAATCAAACGTTGCTTCCTTCCATCAAGGGAGACAACTTTTGGTGAAATGAAATAACATTTCACATTTAGTAGTTATATGTATATTAATTACCCAAAAGTTTAATTTAAATAAAAACTCTATTAATATTATATGTTATATACATATAGGGAAATGCTAAACATCCCAAATTTTCTTTCCAAAAGTTGGTTCCCAAATGATGTGTCACAATCACATGAGTTGGTGACACACTTCCTAAAATAATAAATCTCATGAGATGATGACACATCATTTGGAAAGAAAATTTGGGATGTGTAGCACTCCTATATTAATATATGTGACATGTGTGCCACCTTAGAGGATTTATTCTAACAATAATAACTTATATATATATATAATAGGGAACATGCCAATTTAAAACTATTTCAATTTAAGGCTTTCAAGATATGGGAAAATTTGAGCTCTAAACAAATTAAGAATTCATAAATAGGAGGTAAATTACGGACTAATAATTACCTTAGGATTACTGCTTTTTTGAAATTTTAAATAAATTACAGCACATGACAATGTTTACTAAAAATTACCTCAACAACCCAGAAAAAACACATGCATAGATCGTAGATATTTTAACCTCAAGATTTACAGGAACATTGAAAGCTTGGTGGGAAAAATACCTCACTGAAGAAAATGGTAATGAAATAAAATATGTACAAAAAAATGAAGAAGGAATCCCAATATACGATAAAGCACACAACAAAGGAATCCCTGATGGGATTAATGTTTTAATTTACACTATAAATAATGAAACATTTCATAGGAATCCCTAGTAATATTGTAGCTAGAATTCATGTTCAATTAAGTAACCTTGGGTGTCCAACCCTAAGTGATTTCAGATGGTATAAAGATGTTTTTATGTTTTGAGCAATGTTACGAAAAGACTGTAAAAATGCTTTCTGGAAAAAAAAAATTCATCAATGGTTTACCCAATCTATTTGCTCACAAAATCCATGAAGATTTAAGTAATGAAACCAGAATTATAGAATATGATAATCTCACACATAGAGACATCATAAGCACCATCAATAAGATAGCTAGGATTAAAAATGTGCATAGATATGAAAATAAATAAATATACAAACAAAGGCAAAAGAATAGCAAAATATGAAATTGAAAATTTTTGTCATCCTGAAGATAAGATAAAGAAAATTATGTAAAATCACGAAAAAGCTATAGTAGAAAATATAGAAAAAATAAAAACATTGAACCAAACGAATATTATAAAAAGAATAATAAAAAGGCAAGAAAATATTACAAAATTAATAAAAACGAAAAATATGCTAAAGCATGAGAATTAGAAGAGAAATGGTTGAGTTATAAGCTAAAGCATCGAACTTTCTTAAGCCCAAAAATTTCAACGACAATAATAAGCAATAACACTAATAATACACTAAAAATAATAATATTATCTCCCCAATAACCAAAATTTAACATTTTAAATAATTTAAAGATTTGTTATTACCATTTGGATTAGGTATTAATTAAAGATTAATTATGATCTTCCACATACATATATGAAGAGGTGAAATTTGCCTCATTAATTATGAGGATGCAAATATATATGAATTAGGATTTGATATGGAGAGGAGCGGGTTAAGTCAAAATTGGAGACAAAATTGTCTCGATTTAAAATGATGATTTTGTCCCAATATTAATATTTGTGGGCCTATATAACAAAAGCAATGGAGTGTTGAAATAACACTCTCCATCCTCCAACAAACCAACAAGTAGATGATAAACGCATGGTCTCTAGTAATTCTCCAATGAGTTGAGAGCAGACACCACTCAAATGTGAATGTTGCGTAAGGCATGACATCATCTGCTCTTTCAATGTCAACAACCAACCATCTATACTGCATCTCCCCATCAATGAACCATCACATGCATATGTGGGGATTCAAGTTTAAAGGATGGACTTAATTAAGTAGCTAGTAATATTAGAGATCGAGAGAATAAAGAATAAGTGCATGTGATGGACTTAACCATTTCTCTTCTAATTCTCACGCTAATTTTTAATGAATACATTATAATTTAATTTCTATTTTTTATAATGAATAAGTTATAATATCCCCAAATGTTTTTTTTTTTTTTTTTGACAAAAATCCCCAAATGTTTATATCATTTTTACCACGGTTTTGTGTTTACGTTTAAGGATGGACTTCAAATACTGTCTACATAATTAATTACCTCTCATTTATCAATTCATTTTAAGAGCTCAACTTTTTATTTCCCACCTAACAACCTTTGTTTTGTTTGCATGCATCTCATAAATGAGACGAACATGACATTTTGATTGATCTTTTCATGTGACATTTGTTTTCACTCCACAAAAAAATGTGAATCAAAAGTTGTAAAACTTCTAAAATTGTGAGTCTCACAATTGGCTATCTCCCAAAGAGATAAGATTAAGACTAAACATCACATCATGCTACCTCTTTCCATTTACTCATGGAGAGTTATTTCAACGCAAGATTAAGAAATGTATTTTTAGTCCATGTAATTTGAAGTTTTGACAAATAGTAATTAATTATTTTTTAAGATAGACAAAAAAAAAAAAACAAATTAGTAATTTTTGTTAAAAATATTGACAAAAGCTGTTAGTGTGCTTCATCAACATCTATCAGGGCAGTCAAAGGAGGTGACCAAACCACCTCATGGCCATAGGGGTAATTTAGTGATCTCCTGAATTTATTTATTTATTTGTCATTTAGGAGCGGTTGAACCACTCCCAAAGTCATAGGGTTGTTTGTCCACTACCATTTATCATATTAATGAATTTTATAAACTTTTCTAGAGGCCGAAACAAATTTATTATTTTTGGTTTAACCTATAGAGTGATTAATTACTTTTAAAAATTCGATGAGCTATTTGTCAAGACTTCAAATTATTCACCATGATCAAAAATGCATTTATCCATAAGAAATGACATGAATTGGTTCCATCTCTCGTACAATAACAAATGATGTTAAAGTGTATATATGTGACTATATATATCTGCGCTTAGAACACTAGCAATACATGCTTAACGAATTTTTCAAAATTTAGAGAACTAAATTATTTTTTTTGTTTCTCTATTCAAATATACTGCACAATAAATTTCCTTAGTCTTTTCCTATATCAGTAAAATAATATATTTTCTTTATTCTAGAAACATCGTCTCTTTTCTCTCAATCTCTCTCATATGTCCATCCATGCATCTTAGATCTAGACTGGGGAGGAAATTGGAGGGTTTGTAACCGGAGGGAAACCGCACACATTTTAAAATGGTCATTTGTATGTGGGAAAGGAATTCAAGCAGCAATCCTATGTGTTAAGAAAAAAATTTAATAGGGAACATGCATGCAAAGCTATTTCAATTTAAGGCAATTTAAGGCTTTCAAGCTATGGGAAAAATTTGAGCTCTAAACAAAGAATTCATAAATAGGAGGTAAATTATGGACCTACGATTTAATTGATAATATGTTAAATCACTATTATCAATTTATTTTAAAAAATTTAGTTGATAAAAATTATAAATTTAAGTATTTAATTAATAGTTTAATAGGAAACACAAGAAGAATGATATTAAGATGTCATATATATATATATATATATATATATATATATATGAAATACAGACTCCATGGATACAAACTTTCAAATGAAAATATTCCTGTTAAAACCTAGTAAGACAAGTTAAAAAGGGTTACAAAGTGGAGATACAAATCCATTAGAGCTAAAAGCAAATTACTCCAACAAACACTAATTCACACATATGTTTCAATTCTTCATGACAAAAGGCCTAAGGAAGTTCACAAAAGTGACACCCAAGACAAAAATTCCAGCAATAGTTGCACTCCCTCTCCAAAAATCTTTAAAATACACACTTGTCAGGGATGCCATGAGATCGTTCCAAGAGCTATCACAATGGTCATTGAGCTTTTGATAGAGTTCGTGGTAACAGGATTCACGTTCAACAATCTCATGGCCAAGTTTGTTGATCAGAGTAGTCACTTCTTTGCTACTACCACGCCTGTTGACAATCACCTTTTTTTCAACGAGCAAACGCACATCATCTTTAGTGGTAATAAGATAATCCATCAGCAAAACATAATTGCAGATGTATGTGTCTGATGGATAATGACACTGCTCCAGGGCCATGAGGTTTCGGAAAAGAGCTTCCGTTTGCTCATCTATCACAAGTTGTGGGACTTTCAAGATACATTGCAAATGCTTTGAGCATTGACGGGATTTCAAGCATGGTAAGCAAGAGAAAAGCCATGTGAGATTCAACCATGGATGGCGTTCCAAGCGCTTATCCTTTGCAAATTCTATGTCAAGTAATGATTCCTGAGAGGAATCTATGTCAACTAATGCTTCGAATTCCAATCCTGTCTCGTACAGCTTTGTGGCGGTATATCTTAGATATTTGGCAGGTTTGGGATTAGGTTTTGGGTTCGTAAGAGAGTAAAACATTCTTTGCAAATCAGTGAAATGCTTTACTTCCTTATCCATGGGTATTTGGTGCTTACCGGAGAAGAAGAACTCACAGGCAAGCTTAAGAAAGGGAGGACCTTCTTCTCTATTGACGGCAAACTCATATAACTTTTGGAGGATCTTAAACGGAAGCTGATTCTCTAGTAATATCAAGTCCTGCTTTATATGTGATTCTAGCCATGGGTTACTTAATATATAATCATTTACATATTTTCCAGGATTTTGGGCCTTTTGGCGTTTAAAATTCCTCCACAAGAGCTCAATAATAAAGATAGCATCCAATAGAATTATTTTCACAAACTCTTTGTTGCTGATGAGTTCAAAGGTCTCTGAATAGTAATGGCGGATTTTTTCCTCTTTTTTCTCAATGAAGCTTGCAAGATCCTTCTGGCTCTTCCCAGTCCGCGAACAGAATTTCTTTAAATATTTCAGTTTTTGCATTTGCACGCCCCTCGATTATGAAAAAAAAAAAAAAATTTCAACCTCTTATAATAAGCAGCAAGTGTTACCTAATATATTTGATTTTCTAAAAAATCAATATTTAAGTTCATAATTTAGTAAAATTTCAATAAATAACTAAATCATATTATATATATATATATATATATATATATATATATATATATATATATATATATATGACACTTGACACTTATGATAATTGGATGCAATATCCACCAAACGAATTTTGGGGAATCTATTTTTCGTCCATATATATAAATATATACTGACTTAGCATTAACTAACATATTAAATTATAACAAGTTGAAAAATATATATTAATTTAATATTATTACTAAGCAACTAAAGGTGGGAATAGGATCCGCTCCATTTCAAATGAATGGAGAGAATATCGTGTTAATGTTTTTTAGAGGGATAAAATTGTCGTTTTAATTTTTTGAATATTTATAAGTGTTGAGTCCCACATTAAAAAAATATAAAGAAAGAAGAGTAGTTAATATATATAAGTAAACCAAAGTCCACCCATTTAAAGTTTTAAGCTAGAATAATATAAAATATGTATATTAATGTATTTTGGATAAAATTTTCAAACATTTATCTCCCCAATAGAAGCAAAGTAATTTCATTATCAAATTTCATTTGAAAACTTCAATACATTTGATATTGAAGTAAAATCAGGACTGTGCAGTAAAACTATATTTGATATATTACAGTTCTATGAATCAATGTGTATGATCACAAAATTAATGTAAAATAAACTATATTTTTATTTTAGTGCGGTCCCATGAAAATTTTCCATTCAATTATGTGATGCATAGCGCTACCTGTTGGCTTGGAATTGATTGAAGTTATAATGCTATCACCCCCAATACTGGGATGGGGAAATGACACTCACAGAGAAAAGTCAAAAAGAGAGAAATGACACTCAAGAGATGAAAAAGAGAGAGATGCTTAGAAGCGGGATCCACTAACGTACCTCATCCAAATAATTGCTTATGGCGCTTAAGAATACGCCATGCTCTTTGGCCGATGTGGGACTAATCACATTTCTTATTCTACGCAACACTAAGAGAGTAGAAAATGGAAAAAACGACACTCGAATGGAAAGGAGAGACCCACTAATGCCTTTGAGGGTAACTTTATTTGAATCATCTGATTGACTCAATAGTAAGATGCATTATTGAGCAATACTTGGTGACTGAGAGTTGCTGTCATTCTTGGTGCCGTCTCATTTTCCAATTCAAAAGGAGGAGCAACTTTAGGCTTAGCAATAGTGGTACCTGTTTTTTATAGGACTCTTTATATTAGTATAAAGTATAATTAGTTATTGATTACTAATTATTAAGAAAAATTGTCTATACTTATGCAGGTTAAGAGTGTTTAAGAGTGTTAGATGATTATTTATTATAAAGGGAAGCGCCTTTTGATAAATCAGGCTCAATTATTTTTTAATGTAATTTTTTGTATTTAAAAATATTTTTAATTATAAATGTCGGTTAGAAATATGCATTGGATATGAAAAAAATTTAAAAATAAAAGAGTAGCAAAAATTAATTGAATCTAAAAAAGTGTCAGACAAATTTATTACTAGCAACATAACGTTAAATCTTAAAAGCTAAAACAAAATCATTTTAAATTAAATTAGAATAAAAAATAATAATATTTATTTAATATTTACATAAAATTCATCATCTCAAGTTGTTGGGTTAGGCTCAAAACACTATGTTTTTATGGTTATGATTTTCTAACACATTCAATCATTTGAATTGTTTAGAAAATTTTAAATTTCATTTATAATCATGAAACTAGAACTTATTGCTCTTAACAATACAATTAAAAATCTCAAATCTCTTTAATTCAACTGCACCCTTGATTAATCTTTGCTTTTGGCCTAGTGTGGCCAATCTACCAACATTGTATGATATTCAATGGATTCAGCTTAAATGCAGTAGTAAAAACTATTACATATCTGCTGTAAAAATAATTAAAGGCTCAAATAGTTAATTAATTATTTAATTTATATTTTAATACTTATACTTAGGTATGGGCTTAAACTCTCCTACTAATACTTGTTGAAATAACTTCCTCAGGCATTTCATCAAAATTCGTCATTCTCTCGCTCTCGTACTAATTGAGGTTTGCTTTTGCTTTGAGTTGTTTTAATTTCTGCTACTATTTTTCAAATTCTCGAAGGTTCAAATTAACGTTGTTCCAGCATCTATGGGCCTATATGGAGGTCTATATTTTCATCTATGAAAGTTTGTATCACTGTTTACAAATAAAAGGGTTTTATCATCTACAATTTTACATCATGTATGGTGCTGATAAGGTGTTTAGAAATAATAATGTAAGATTTTCATCTTTCACAAGCCAAAATAACCTTAAATTTGTTGTTTTCCTTGGGCATATTATTACTTTCCCCAAAAAGCGAAGCCAACTAATTATTGGGGAACTTTGCCATATTAGTCAACAGGCAACAACTAATTAGATAAGGTGCCTCTAAGTAATTCTAGAGGTAAGACTCTTGTCATTTTTGTGTCTTTTTAAATGTCATGCAATTATTAAAATTACTATTTAATTAAAATCTCAATGATAATTTTAAAAATCATATGATATTTGGGCAAATAAAGAAAGACAAGAATCCTATCTCTAGCATTACTCGGTGCCTCTAGAGTAACCTGTTTTATTTATTTTTTTAAGTTTTTTTTATCTCATTCAAAATTGGAAGAAAATTCATAGTGCTTAAGAGCACACTTTGCTCTCACTCCTTGGCCAATGTGAGATTAATCCTAATTATCTTTCTACACAACATTGGAAACCCAAAAAGGGAGAAACGACACTGAAATATGAGAGAGAGAGAAGCTCCAAAGGGACACCCATTGATGCCTCTAGGGTAACTTGATTTGAATCATTTGATAGCACCATGCATTACTGAGCAATAGTTGCTGTCATTATTGGTGCCATCTCATTTTCAAACTCAGAAAGAGGAGCAATACTTGCTGCTGTCATTAATTTTATTTTAATGCGGTCCCATGAAGATTTTCGATCCATTCAATTATGCAATGCATGCATAGAGCTACCTGTTTGGCTTGGTATTGATTGAAGTTGACACAACACAATAATGCCACCACCCCCAATTGTGCTACCTGTTTTTTGGGGGTCTATCGGAAGTCCTTTTTTTTCTTTATAGGACTCTTTTGTTTGGTTCAGACAAGACATCCATATGTTAAAAGAGTAATGCCACATTGCCACGAGGAATACCTTTATTTCATTTTCATTTTATTAGGTTGTTCTTTTTGCTATTCAGTAGTCTTTGAATTAACTTTTATTTTTTTTAAAAAAAAAGTAATTCTACATAGCATATTACTATCTTACCACTATTATGCTATGGTGACATGACATTATTAATTCACTCTTAAATCAGTAATTGTTAAAATGAAATAATAATAATAAAAAAAAGAAGTTAATAGCAAATTGTTAGTGAAAGGTCAGCATAATAAGATAATGATATAATATAGCACTACTCAAAAAATAATAATTATATATAGCACCCTATCGCTATCCCACTATAGTGATATGACATTGTCAATCTATCATTGAATCAGCCATTATTAAAATGAAAATAAAATAAAAATAAAAAATCAAGTGGAATAGTGGTATTGAAAAAAAAAAAAAAAAAAGAACGAAAAAACACTGCCACATCAGCTCAGTGTGATAAAGGTGGACACTAATAAGGGTGAAATGTATATATCATTACTCTTCTTTAAAACTTAAATAATTCTACTATTCATACTTATGCTAGTTGATTGATACGAAATGTTTCATGTGGTTTACAAAGTCAGCTAATTAGAAAAGCAAAAGTGTAAATGATTTAAAATACGTCATAATAAATTTGATAAATAGATATAAAATGTAGCATTATTCTTAAAACTCCATTTTATTAACAGACAATGAAGACCCTGAATTCACTTAACTATACATGTCAAATTACTTGCAAATATATCTCGCACGACTCTAGATTCACTTTTCCATGTATCCTTGCTGCATTACTGTTTGAGCTTTGTTGTTGGGATACTTACCCTTTTGTTGTTGTTCGATTACATGTTACCTTTTTTTCCTTATTTGATTATATATATCGCACGACTCAAGCCTCAATGTCACCTAACTTTCATGAGCCATATACAATTGCAAATGACATTTATTTTTCCGCAATGAAGCGAATTGGGATCCCTAGCAATAGTTGTGGAATTGCCCTCTAATTTTTTATTTTTTATTATTATTTTTTTAAATCTTGACCATTGATTCTCATCCAATGGTCTAGAATCCATCACATGCCTACTAATTAAAAAATTAAAAAAAATGTTATTTAAATTTAAATATAAAATATAAAACAAAATAATAAAAATATATGAGATGGCCGGCCACCCCACCTAAGACATTTCAGCCACCCCCATGGCCCTAGGGGTGACTCGCCACCCCTAGGCCAAACCCCAAAGTTGAAATTTTTGGATTTGGCCCTAGGGGGTTGCCGAACCACCCCCTAAGGCCATGGGGGTGGCTTAGCCCCAACCACCATGTCTCAGGTGGGGTGGTCCGCCACCCCATATATTATTATTATTTTTTTTATCATGTTGTTTTATATATATTTTTTTAAAAAAATTAAATAGTAAAATATTATTTTTTTAATTAGTGGACACGTGGCAAATTTTAGACCATTGAATAGGAATCAATGGTCAAGATTTTTTTTTTGTTTTAAAAAATAAAATTAAGGGCAATTCACCAGCTATTGCTAGCGATCCCGATCCAAAACAACAAACCTATCGTGGTGACAATTATGGGCCGCGGTCATGATTAATGCTCAAAAACCAAGACACGTCATTTTAGCTTTAATAAGGGGAACTAGATCCTCTTTAGTTCATTTTGGATAGAGGTGTCAAGACAGTTATAGTTGGCGGTTATTGGCAATAACCGCTAACCGTAACTGCCTTAGCGGTTAGTAGATTTCACTAACCGCAACCGCTAACCACCTAACAGTTAACGGTTAGTGGTTAACTGCCAATTAGCGGTTAGTGAAATAGATAACTGCCCGCTAACTGCTTTTTCAAAATTGGGCTTTTTAGGCATTTTTGGGCTTCTTTTTTTAATGTACCCTCCTCTTTTTTTTTTCTTTTTTTTTGTTTGTTTGTTTGTTTGTATTTTTAGTTTCTTCTTAGGCCCAATTGCTATAAAAAGAGCCTATATTGAAAAATAAAAAATATTTGACCTAAAATTTACATTTACTTGTACTTTAAAAAAATTTCCTTAAATATTAAATCATAACCGGTTAACTTTTTCTTTTTTTCTTTTAAAAAAAAAAAACATGTAAAAAAAAGTTCAGAATTTAGACAACTATCATAACATATAATGATAATACATTAATACTTAAATTGTGTTTATAAGTAACACATTGGTCATTGTTTAATTCAATGTCAATTACTTAATTTGATATTATACAAATCATATCATCATTGTGTATTAATAATATGATTCACTTGAAGTCTTAAATAAAGTATTTGAATTGTCATTGAATCATATGATTAAGTATTGATATTATACATTTATATTATTCATATGCATATATAGACTTATATGAACTTATAATATATATAGACTTATAAGTTTATAACATACATTGAAAATAAGTCTCTAGATATTTAATTATTGTATTAGTATGAATTAGTATACTTATAAGTTATGTCATATTATATATGTATAATTTGTTATTATACAATCAAATGATTTAATGATTAATTGATCATTTGATATAATCATATAAATTAGAGTGATAATATATTAATACTCAAATTGTGATTTAATTATTTTTTTAAAAAAAATTGTGATTTAATGATCAAGTGATTATGTTATATGTATAAATATTTTTATAATTATAATTATAAAAATATATTATATAAAAAGACGGTTAGCGGTTACGGTCTGCTAACGGTTACGGTTAGTAAACCCAATAACCGCTAACGGTTAGCGGTTAGCGGTTAGCGGTTAACGGACGATTTTTAACTGCATTGATACCCCTAATTTTGGATTAGAGAATATCCAGTTGATGGTTAGGATTTCTTCTTAAAAATCTTAAATCTACAAA
Source organism: Corylus heterophylla (assembly GCA_016403345.1). Lineage (NCBI taxonomy): Eukaryota > Viridiplantae > Streptophyta > Magnoliopsida > Fagales > Betulaceae > Corylus > Corylus heterophylla. Next base: position 11,375,865 of record CM028139.1, on the reverse strand, counting down.
TGAGACACATGTCCCACTGACAAAAAAAAAAAAAAATTATTTCATATTAAAAAATAATAATAAATAAATAAGGGTGGTTGGGGGGTGGCCGAACCACCTCAATTGGGGGCTAGGGGTGGCTTTGGCCCAACGGGGGTGGTTCAGCCATTTACGCACCACAAAACTCTATGTTTTTACTATTATGATTTTCCAACACATTCAAGCAATTGATCATAAGCAAACAAAGAGTTTAAGGATATTCAAAAATAGTTAGCACACAAGTAATACTGCAAAATAAAAATGAAATTTGCTCAACCATAAACATTAAAAAAATCAGTATTTACATAAAATGAACAATATGTTTATTATTCAAAATAGAACCGACCAATGTGTAAAAGTGTTCAAAATTACATTTACTTCTCTGAAAAATTAAAATATCTAAATAACCTTTTTTTGAAGGTCTCAAGGTCAAGCTTAATTTGGTTCCATTCTGAGATTAATATGTGAAAGGTCATTAGAATTAGTACCAACAAGAAGCATGCTATTGCCACGTCTTAAGCCAACTTGCCTAGATCTTGTTTACAACATATATAGGAAACTTAATTGAAGGGAAAAATTGTAAGAAAAAAAAAAAAGTGAAAATATAATTTTGCCCTCTCCTTTAGAAGGATCGATATCTGTAATTTTGGGACGCCGGAGTATAACTCAATTAATAAAATCTGTTATATTCTATAAAATATGTGTACTTCCTCAGACCAATTTTTCATGTCATAAAGAAAAAAAAACAAAATAAAAATTTAAAACTAGTTAAAATAAAATAAATAGGATAAATGTACATAAAAAGTAGCATTGCTTCTATCTAACTATGTGTTAATGTCATGTAATGATATGGGTTATTTTAAAGAATTTGGTGAAGAATTAAATTGTTAAAAGATAAGCATACGTATGAGACAAAAATGTCTAATTCTGATTAATCATCCATAAAATTAGTTGAAGCAATATTATTTGTCGTTTGGTAAAACAAAGAAATGTCTTATCTTTTTAATTTTTTCGCAATTGTTAAAATCTTTACTTAATTTTCATGTCAATTTATCGGAAACAATGGTCCGGGATATTCAAGGTAGCCTTTTTTACTTTTGAATAAGCATGATGTACTTTAAAATTTTATATAATAAAGCGGGAGAGAGAGACCTTTACCTGACAAAATCAATGAGTAGGTGTTAGAGCATTCAAAGTATAATTTTTTTTTTTTTTTCAAAAAAAAATGTATAAATTAAAGTAATCATTATTCAAATGAATATTATATTTTTTCTTAAAAGGGTCAAGAAAAATAGTTACTTTAAAAATTGCATAAAATTTTCCTAAAAATTTAAGTATCTAAAACTCTTTAAGTTCAAACTCAATATGAAAACAAATCCTACCAACGAAACCATTCTCATGGAAACTCAATTAACATCATTGTTCACATTGTCATCACGACTTTCGTTGCTCTTCTAAAAATAGTGGATAATTTTTAATTTATTTTCTCCTTACTCATCTAGTAAACCAAAAGCCTTATAATGAGATAATTAATTTAATTATACAAACGCAAAATTTGATGCAAAAAGATGAAGTAATTACTTACGGGGCTTGACGGGCTGTCTTCCAAAACTGTTGCTCGCAAGTAAATCTGTGTGTGAAGAAATGGTCACGCAAGGCTACGAATTTAAGGAAAGGATTGGATAACAAAAGTGGTGATGCCTAAGAACTACATTAATATTCTCATTTTAAAGTGCAAGATGCTTAATTAATGTCGTGTGGTGCCTTGATTTTATTGGTTGCTTTTTTGTCTCTTTATTTTACTTCATAGACAAGTCTTGTTTCACTTTACCTCATGCTGAAGGCTTCCAACATTCGGGCATTTTATGAGAGCAAAAGTAGCAGCAGCTGCTGCGTGTCCGAGAGAAAAAGGGAAAAAGAGACTTGGGTTGTAGAGCAGAAGGCAACGTCTTTTGTGTGAGTGAGAGATATACCATTTTATTCGAGTTTCACGAGGAGATTTTGGTGTATTGGAGGTTTTTGAGGTTTGAGTGATTTATTTGTACTACTCTCGGTACTCTATTATTTTGATAGTAAATTTCTTTTGAATTGTCTCTACCAATAAATATAAGCTTGTTAAACCGAATCACTTAATTCTTAGTATTTTGTGTGTGATTATGTTATTTCTTATTCTGCTATTTTCTACTTTATTAGGGATTCCTAAAATTATTTTATCTTAATAGATTGGTATTAGAGCTTGTGTCTTTATTTTGCGAGATGGTTCAGGATCGAACCGTCGGTCAGAATTTAAAAGTTGGTTATTTTGGTTGTTTTTCAATAATAAAGTTTTAAACAAATTTACAGAATGGTTGCATTATAAAAGTAATTAATGCTTAAGAAGGTGTATTTCTTTTCGAATTTTAAAATTTTGAGGTATCACAATTACCTTATTACGTGGGTTTTCCTTTTGGGGACATTGCCTGAAGCCGGACTTTGCCAGGTGGGCATGCTTGTTGGCAGGCATGGGTTTGGGGCCTTTTTGGTGGCCCAAAACTTGTGCCTAGGTGGCTTGGATATTGGGCCAACGAGGTTATGGCTCCCTATTCCATAGGACTACTTCCCTGAGTGTGTTCTCCTATGGGAATTAATTATACAATCTCTCAAGATATGTAAGAACAGCCGCACCCAACGCATTATTTACTTCCATGCATGTTTAATCTGTCAGCACGTACATCCAAATGGCGTTAGGATCTAATGAAAGACAATAAGAGGAAGATTGATAAAGAAATATTTGTTGGGAAATGCCAACTTCAAACCTTTACATAAAGGTGGTATTTGGTAAATGTGTTGGCCTAAACGCTGTAGTTGATATAGATTGATGTAAAAAAAAAATGTAAGAATGTTTTGTATAAAAAAGTGAAAAAGTAGTATGAAAAAGTGAAAAAATTTGTTTTGTAGTGATTTTTTTATTTGAATAATAATAAAAAGTGAATGATGTAATATAAAAGGTAAAAAAGTTAAAATGTTTTGAGGTTGATTTTTTTGAGAAATTGTGATAAACATTGTCTAAGCCAACTCCAACCCATTATGGGTGAAAAGACATATTTATCATATATTTCGTTCTTCCTTTTTTAAGCTTAACTCAATTCTATGGCAAAAGAAAATTAATAAAAATTGAGTACAAAGGGAAAATAAAGGGGAGCCATTATGTTTGCCTCTCGGACAAGAATTACTTTTTCTGTAGGAGTTTGCTTGCGTCGGAGACCAAAGAACCAAAAGCCCTTTTTATTATTATTATTATTATTTTATAAGTAATTAACTTAAATACTACTCTTTCTTAGTGCAAAAAATGGAAAAATTACACTTTACCCTTCAAAGTTTGGAGCAATTTTCAATTCGACCTTTAATGTTTCAATTTTTGCAATGCAGCCTCCCAAACTTCCAAATTTTTCAATTCGACTAATGTTATCCAAAAATTTCCATATTATCCATAATTTTTTATTAAAAAAAAAAAAATTAAGAATGCAAAAATGGCTAGATTGCCAAAGGGGTGACTAAATTTTTTTTAAAAAAAAAAAATTATAAAAGAAAAAAATTTAAAGGTAATATGAGAATTTTGGGATAATATTGGTTGAATTGAAAAAAAAAAAATTAAAAGTTTAAGGGGGTACATTGCAAAAATTAAAATATTGAAGACCGAATTGAAAATCGCCCCAAATTTGAAGGGTAAAGTATATTTTTCCTTAAAAAAATTATATCACTTTTGAATGAGATATTTAAGTTCAAAGTATAAATGAAAGTAATCAGTTTCAAAATTAATATTATATTTTTTTTCTTAAAAGGGTCAAGAAATATAGTTACTTTAAAATGTTCCTACAAATTTAAGCATCTAAAACTCAAAGTTCAAATTCTATATGAAAACAAATACTACCAACGTAACCATTCTCATGGAAATTAAAATCATTGTTCACATTGCCATCCACTACTTTTGTTGCTCTTCTAAAAATAGTGGATTTTTTAATTATTTTCTCCCTACTCACCTATTAAACCAAAGAAAAACCTTATAACGAGATACTTTTTAATTATACAAACGCAAAATTTTGCCAATCAAATCAAATTTTCTTATTTACAAACAAGACAGAGAAGACACGTTCTCCTTTGTCTCTCCCACTTCGCCTGTCAAACGTCCTTCTCTCTAGATCCATTCGGTCCCTTTTGCCAAAGCACACAAACCCTCTTTCCTCTTTCCATATCCATTCGGTCCCTTGTGGATTTCTTGCTCTAGAGATTCCTCTTGAAACTTTACCACTCCCCTAAGCTTAATTTTTCAGCTGGACAAGTAATGGGAAAAGAAGAAGAAGGCTTTTTAGTTAAAAACGACAAGTTTGGGTTAAAAGAAATTTGATAAAATCTGAGCTCTCCAATACTATAAAAAATTGTATTGGATGCCTAGCTAGAAACCGTCATATATATGCCTAGCTAGAAACACAACGATTTTGTAAAACAAAATTGTATTACCTCTCCCTTTGAAAAACCATATAAAAAAACAACCGTCCAAACCAAAAAAACCAAATCTTATTTAAGAAAAAAAAAAAGAAAAACTTATTTTTTTTTAACAATCCTTCACCAGCAACACGTGCTGTTGTTAGAGATAAGAAATAATTTATTATAATTAAATTTATTACAACAAACATTAATTAAAAATTAAATAAATAATTTGTCACATTCACGAGTAAAAATATTAAAATATAAATAAATAATTAAATTAATTATATATTTTTAAAATAAGTGGTTATTTAACCATATTTTTTTAAAAAATTTATGTCAGATAATTGTCTTACTTCAACTTTATTGAATTTCACCCCTGCATCTTCAAGCCTTGTGGCAGGCCGCAGGACATAGTCATCAATAGCATTCTTTTCTGATTTCTTCAGGTTGCTATGTAACGGACAGACAAAAAAAATCTCAGCAAATCTGTGAAATGTTGTACGAGATGACGTGAGTCTTGTTTGCATTGGATGACGTAAGTACTGTGTCACTGTTTGCATTGAAAGCAGTGTACCCTTTCTTATGGAGTAATGCTACGGAGCAGTATTCTATCAGCAATCTGTCCGCATCTTGCTGAGCTGGCATGGTTAACTCAACCATAGTTATCAACTTTATTAAAAAAAAAAACAATCACACGTGCAGGTTAAGATTTCAAATTTTCGTTTCTCTCCCAAATCCCCCAAAACGTTTCCCTCCCTTCCTCTCCCACGCTGCTCCCTCCCTTCCCTCATCTTCCGCCGCTGCCAACCTCCAAGCACTGCCGCCACCGAAAGCCACCCATGCCACCACCGGTTAAGCCGACCATCCAAAACCACCGAACGTCACCAGCTCGAAATCCGGCCGACCTCCACCCGCCACAACGACCGGCGTCGCCCACCATCGACCACCATCCAAAAACCGGCAAGTCACCAGCTCTAGTTTTAGGAGGTATTTTTTATTTTTGAGTTGAACAAGTGTACTTGCAGAGAGATCTTTGATTTGGGTTTGGGTCTTGTTATGAGCACAAATACCTTGTGCGTATCACAGGTTTGTCTGTTTCTCCAAACCCCCAAAACTCTTCCCTCCACCCTCTTCCACCCAGCAGCGCGGGCCACGACCAAGCAGTGCCTCCGACCACCACCAATTTCTGCCGAACGCCAGCCATCTCAACCTCACGCGGTTTGCTCGCCTCAGGTTTGCTCGCCTCCACCCACCGAACGACGCCCACACCAGAGGTCTTTTTTTTTTTTTTTTTTTTTTTAAATTTTGATTCTTTAGGTTTTATTGTTCTCTCATCTAGGTTTTGCTTAGTGATTTTTGCATCATTGTATTTTTGTGGGTTATGTTTTTGCTGTTCTCATATTTTTGGTTTTAACTTTTAGCAGGATTACCGTGGACGAAGCCCTGTTAGGGAAAGAGATAGGGATAGAAGACGCGATCGTGACAGATACAGGTAGAACTCTTTGTAAATTTCTGGTTTCCAGTTTTCTTCTTTTATGTGATATTAAATGGATATCAATTTTTTGCTGTAGGTCCTTGTTAACCTGTCTTTTTATCTAGTGATCTAATTTGTTGTCATAGACTCTTGTCTTCTAGCATTTATAAACTTATATCTAGCTTTTACTGTTTAGGATTGTTCAAAGGTGGGTGTGGTTGGGTTTTGATTTTCACATTATCTAATTGCTTGGCTGGTTTCAAATCCATACCACTTGAGGTGGTTTTTCATTAAATTTGATATCTTTTAGAGTTCTAATGGCTTGGTTTGTTTCACATCGACCACTTGAGATAAAAAGAGTTCCAACCTAACATGTGAAAGTGTTTTATCACATTTGACATGCTTTGTGTTGTCAATATCAGCCCTTATGTAAGTTATCTAATTCTGCTATTGCTTTTGGAAATAATAAGCCTTACCCTACCTAAGTCGTTGCCCACTTATATGCATAAATGTAAATACTGTTATTCGTGTTTCGTGTTTCCACTGTGGCATTTAAAGCCATTTGGTGGCATAACTTAGCTTCCTATAGTGAAATCTTATGATCTGCGCGAGTTTCTCAGATCTTGACGATGTGCGGTGAGAAGTATGATGGATCTTACATTACAATTAGAGGAGTGCAAACGTGATTTATGTTTTTTTTTGTCCCATGTCATTTAAAATTGGATTGATTGCTTTTCTTCTCTTAAAACCATCTTTGGGGATTAGTTCAATCTTCTGCATTGCTTCCAATTCTATCTCCTCCCCCCTCCCCCCCTTCCCCCTCTCTATCTCTTCTCCAAAAGAACCTAGTTAAAGACTAGAGTATTGTTTGTTATAGGCCTTTTTTTCTTTTGTTATTTTCTAAATATTATTAGCTTATTATTTAAGTGAGCACGTGTACACTTGGATGGATTTTTTCATTGTTTGATGTAAAAGCTTGTGTTCAACCGAGGTTTTTCATTTTGATTCTTTAGGTTTTTTGGGGTTCTTATATTTTTCATTTCGACTATTTCTACACTGCAATACCCATATTTTGTCCGCACTACACATAGTGATTATTTCCAAGTGTATGCAATAGCTAATTTGGTTGAATATTGTAATTGGAGGGAGGTGATTGCCATCTTTGTAGATGATGATTATGGCAGGGGTGGAATTTCTGTATTGGGTGATGCCCTGGCAAAGAAACGTGCCAATATCTCTTACAAAGCCGCCTTTCCTTCGTAAACCATGTTAGTTGCTTGTTCATAAGATGACTGCATAGCATATCCTTTAGTATCACCTTGTAGATACTCAATGAGAAGCTTCCAATCAATGAACTATCAAAACAGAAAAACTAAAAAAAAATTCATGTATGCAGGCAATTCAGAAATTGAAAGAAGGGAAAGTCAGAATTGCCATAGACCCAAGGCTGCAAAGGAGCTCAGCATCGATCATGGTAGTGAAGAAGGTACTCATAGTAGCTCACCAATGCCTTGCACCTTATAGAAAATCAAGACCTTCCATGAAGCAATGTGTTGAGGGATTATGGGAAATCCGAAAAGATTTAAGAGAAAGCTCCATTTCTCCTCCTCTTCCTCTTACTTCTCAACATTCTGCAGAATTTCCTGAGAGTCATGATAAGAAGAGTTGGGATACAGCTTTTGGTACTGAAGATGTTGAGAGCCACAAATTTATCTCTGCATGATTAAGGGGTAATTAAGAATTTGATATGAATAGTGTTATTCTGCATCTTTGTAATTCTTCTTGGTGAACAAAATCAACACATTCAATTATTATTCGTTTAATGAGTTTGTATTCATTCTTTTGATATCCAAGAGTACATGTAAAATTAATGATTTGCTGGTTGGAGTAAACCATGTTAAATTTAACATTCGGTGGCTTGTTTTTGGCATGATTTACGGTATGGTGATACTTTTATGAAAGATCTTTTTCCAGACCTTTTTTTTTCTTGGCTTTGGACAATGATGCTTCAGTTGCTTTATGCTTAGGTAGCCTAATGATCGAGGGAATGTGCTGTTGGAATCCTCATCTTGTATTCTCATCTAGTTCTTGGTTTTCCAGATTGGAAATTGGAAATTGTGAGCATATTTTTTGACATGTATTCTAAATTTCCTTCTAGTAGAGGTGAAGACAAAATGTATTGGAGATTGTTAAAGACCTAACACCATAGTGGTCAAAACCATGTCAACACCAAATTGTATGAATATGTGGTGATTAGGATAAGTGGTGGGTTGTTAAATTTGAATTTAATAGAAAGGAAAAAGTGATTTGCCCTTTTTTTTGATTGGTTGTCTAGCAGATGGAATGGAAATAACTCATTTGGTACATCTATGTACAAATTTGTATCTTGTTCTACATCATTTTCGCCTTAGCTTTAATTTTTTGTGTAGGTACAGACAGAAAAATAATGTTTACAAATAGCAATGCATCCAATGGGCGTTTGCTATGTTATTGTGGAATTCTTGCTTATGTCAGAACTTCCTGGACAAGAAAAAACTTTGGTAGAAATTGACACTTACGAAAAAAGAATGCGTGTTGAAATGAAACGACTACACGACACAGGAAATAGAATGTGTACTGAAATGGAGAATCAAGCTGTCCAATTTCAGTTGAAGTTAAGAGTTGTATCAAACTAGAGTAAAGTTGTACTAGTCTAAGGACAGGATGTATCAGGCTGCTTTAGGTTTTTTTATTTTGATGATACTATTTTATGTTAGTGGTTACAATCAATATAGTTGTAGTAAGCTGATGTTAAGATGAACTTATTTATTGTGTTGTAAATTAACCAACAATAACATTGATCAACAATTTGGAGAGTGAATGTACTTCAATTAAAGCTCATGTACGTTGCCTTGATTGATTAAGAAGCAAAATTCTGCATATAACTTCAGCATATATGCATTAGCATTGTGAGGCGACCAAAATATGTGCAGAGGAAATTGGAATTAATGCTACAACAATTGTAATTGGATGTAAAAAGGTGAGAATAAATGGAGGAAATTGGAAATGCTACAGCAAGTCAGCAACCTCATAAACCCCAGATGGACAATACATTTTGTACACAATCTCATTAGATTCCTCTGACTAGTTGGTGAGCTAATGGATTACATTAATATGAAATCTGCATAAAATCTCAAAAAATCAGGCACATGAGTCAACCCTAACTTACCAGTCTAATCCTCAACATCTTTTTGAAATATTATCAAGTGTCAAATAAACTAATATGAATAAAATCAAAGAAGAATTGAAGTGTGCAGAAAATTTGTACTTAATAATCATAATCAACTAGCACACTCAGGGCATCCAATAATAAGCACTCCTCAGCCAATATAGAGAAAAAATGCAGAATTTTGCTTCTTAACTTCTTGGATATCACATTTATATAACTTCCCCTTGCCACGTAATTCCCCAAACATTCAAACAAATCCAATCACAGTTCACCTTTACACAAAAAGTGAGGCATCTTCTACAAATATCTACAATATTGTAAATGTCAGGTATCATTTACAATGAAATTAAATCCACATTCACTAGTTTATACAATACCAAAAAAGTGCCAAAACATCAAAAAAGATGCATTCTAACTTGTAGGCCTTCCATTCCAATCACCGTTCCAATAGCGCAAGTGGCCACATATCCTACAAAGTCCAATTTCAAGATTTCAGATAACAGTATAAACCAAATCTTATAAAATATTTATTTATTTTCATTTTTAATACCTCAGTAGTTGCACTCTCTTGAGTTTCAAAAACATCACTGTGTGGAACATCATCTCCATGGGAAGTCTTTAAGTAAAAAACAAGAAAAATGTTAAGAAATGCACAAATTTTTTTAATAATAATAATAATTAAGCAATGTGAGATGGAAAGTAAATAACCTTCTTCTTTCGTTTCCTTTGATTGGGATTACTGTTTTTCACTGTCGATTTTTTCACCGCAGACATCTTCCTTTTATGCGGTAACTTTCCTCTTTTTTTAGCTACATTGGGACTATGAACTTCATCACCATCTACTGTCAACTCAACATCATCAATGAATTCATTACATGCTAAAGATACATCTGGAAGTGCAAGCGAAGGTGGACTTGAACCACGTAATTCCTTCATTAACATATCAATATGCTTATTGACTTTTGTGTAGTCATCCACGTTTCTTGCAGCGACCTCTGCTAATGTAAGCATACGTTTGCACAAGGTGTCATATCTTTCTACTTCGGGGTTGGCACTCAATGCATCAAAACTACTTTTAATTAAAGTATATCTTCGCTTCACATCCTTCCTCCAACGATCAAGATAATATTTGGGTGGCAAAGATGTAATGTTATGTGCACACAATACAGAAAAGACATGTCTGCACACGATGCCTCTTGATTCAAATGAGTCACATGTGCATTTTACTTCAAATTCATCTTCAGCTCCATTGAAGTAGACAACATATGTTACTAATTTCACATAAGCATCTTCAACTACTGCATTTTGAACTTTTACCTGTTCAATCACTTGGTAGGTGCAAATTGAACCCTCTTTAGTCAAAAGGGAGACAGTACAATAAATTCTGTGCATTATCTCAACCTGAACTTCTTTGAATTTGGTATTGGTGTAAAGTTTTTGAAATTGTTCCTCAAAATGATAGAAGGTTAGACATCGAACCTTAGTAGTAAAAGACTTAAAATCTGCATGAGTTTCATTCTCAACCTTCTTCCGCAAAGCAAGATCATAGTGATCAACAAATTGCTTCAAAGTGGTAGACGGATGCAGATAGCCATCAAAAAAGGCATTCATACTTTCACTCCGCTGTGTAGTCCTCATACCAGCCCAAAACACACCTTTTAGATATGCCGGTACTCAAAAAGTCCGGTCATTATATAACTGGCGCAACCAATCATGATCATTAAGGTCATAACTATCTAGTAGACTTTTCCATCCTACCTTAAAGTCACCACATGTTTGAGACTCATAAACACATTTATGTATGGCACTCTTAATGGCAACATAATTTGAATATGATTTAAATTTGTTTGGAATTTTTTTCAAAATGTGCCATAGACAATATCGGTGTCGGGTTCCTGGGAAAACTCTTGCAATTGCATTTTTCATAGCCCAATCTTGATCTGTTATAATTGCAATGGGCGCTTGGCCATTCATGCAATTTAACCAATTCTCAAACAACCATACAAAATTTTTTGTATTCTCACTAGATATTAATGCTGCTCCAAAAAGGATTGACTGACCATGGTGGTTCACTCCCACGAATGGAGCAAATGGCATACCATATTTGTTAGTTAAGTATGTCGTGTCAAATGTCACAACATCCCCAAAACTTTCATACGATGCCCTACTTCTTACGTCAACCCAAAATACATTTTTCAATCTAGAATCATCATCAACATCAACTCTAAAGTAGAAACCACTATCGGTTGCTTGCGTCCTATTCAAATAGTCTAGAAGTGCTTTAGCACCTCCTTGGCCATGCTGAATGCGCCTTTCCTTGTTAATGAAGTTTCTGCAATCTTTTTCTATAAAAGGAAGATTCTCATACCCCCCAGCTTCAACAGCAAGAGCATTATAACTCTGACTCAAGTTTAATCCCAGACATATCATTTATTATAATCTTTCTTCTCACGTTAGAATTCAAATTCCTATTGCATTTAAAATATCTTCCCGTCTTTGGGCTTAAATCATGATTGTGGTCAATAACTACACTAGTCACATACCACTGTCCTTCAACAAACTTTGCATTCAACTTCGCCTTACATTCCGTTTTTACTGTGGGATTTGGCTGGCTTTTTGGGTTGTGGCTTGCCTTGACGCCCACATGCAAGGGTGACACGTGTGCTTTCCCCAGTGATTTTGTCTCTAGTGACTTTTTTGATTACCACTCCAAAACCTTTTTTCCGACCAAACTGCCTATAATATGAGCGAAGATCTTCCATAGAGTTAAATGTCATACCTCGCTAAGGTTGCTCAACATTTTCGTCTTCACTTACGAGCTTCCACTCAAACTTGCCCTTGCCCTTGCCATTATTATCGTCCTCATCACTTACAGTTTCATTTTCATCTACAACACAAAAAAATAATAATAAATAAACAAACAACAAATGATGCGTAAAATGTACGAATAAGAGAATAAGAGCTGAACAAACCATTTTCAATGACAATTTGAGGGGGCAGATCATCACCAACGGGAATATGTGTACGTAAATTTTCCTCTTCGCATTCATTTTCCGAGTCAATCTATGAATTATTACAAGAAAAAAAAAATCAAATTAGAAACATTAACCTAAAGTTAATATAATAACGACCAAATTAGGTGGTGTTTCCCTAATGCATGGAACAGTATTGGATTCATGCATATATTTGAATTTTTCGTTACTGCTGAAGAATCAGACAAACATAATATTTTGATCTATGTTAAAAAAATCTCATTTTAATGGCCTGAATTTTACCTCGCCAGAATAGAGCTCTGCACTTTTTTTTTTTTTTTTAAAATTTATTTATTTATTTTATTCTGTTAAAAATCCATGCTTTTGGTTAGGGCTGCTGAAGGAGGCAGTGTATTTGTTACTCTGAAAAGAAAGGGCACTTTAGCGGGCCAGTGGCGGAGCCAGAACTTTTGTTCATGGGGGGCAAAATACAACTAACGAAATAAATTTTTTTTTTTTTTATCAATTTTAATTATATATTTCAATAGTAAGTGATTGAGTTCAATCTAATTAGGGAGTAGCATGAGAAATTTCAAAATTTATTTATGGAATTGGATGGATGTCTTGCAGTTAGAATTCATTGTACATTAATGAATTACTTCTTTTCATCTGAATCAATAAATTAAATCTATTGAGGGTTTCAGAACCATCTAAGTATCATCTTATGAGTTAGAGTTTCTAGATGCATAATGATCATCCATTTTTAATGCGGTATACATACTGGAAAGAATTTTTTTTAAAAAGAGTTGTTTCCATATAGCATTTAAAAAATCAATTTTGCTTAATTTACATTGATAGAGATAGAGATTATCCAAAAAAATTAATTATATAATGCAAAAGCTATTCCTGCAAATATATTTTTAACACTTTAAAGTTTAATTGTGTATATCCAACAATTAACTAGGGAGTAGCTTTAATTAATTATAATGTCACATTTATCCATCTTCCAAAAAAAAAAAAAATTGCCGTGGAAGTTTTAGCTTCCATTTCCAAAAGAAAAAACTATGGCCACAAATAAGTCTCGTGGCTTGTGCATTGTAATTAATTGTGATGTCTTGTGAATTGTGAACAAATTGAACAATGTCTCATCACTTCAAAAAAAAAAAGCAAAAAATCGTATTGACTTTAAGACATCCCAAACACTCTTCCTTCTTCGTTCTTGTTTCTTTTTGGGCCCTTCCTTCTTTATTCTTGAAGTTGAAGACTGAAGTAAGTTTCTCTTTCTTTGTTCTAGAATTTCTTTTCTTCTTCTTTTCTGAGCTTGTTCTTGAAAGACTTGAAGGCTGATTTTCCTTCTTTGTTCAATTGTTCGTCTAAGTTTTAATTTACTAAGGACTCTAAACAGTGAAGATTGAAACAGCAGTAACAAATTTGCTGGTCTAACGTCAATAGCTGAAGGATCCTAGGGGTGCCCCTGAATTAGTGGTGGAGAGTTTTGAGGGTGGGCAAGTTAAGGGCAAACAAATTATTGTTGTTTCTGCACTCAGTATGGGCGTCAGATTTGGGTATGTACATAAGTTCAAAAGTTCCATTTCCAAAGGTTTTCCACCACAATTTTTGCAATTTCTTCCATCCAAACACACAAAAATTTTATTGTACAAGAAAATAAAAAAGTCTTTTTAAGTTTTAGAAGAGTTTCTTACCGGGGAAAAGGCCATGGTGGGTAGCGGCGTTGCTGCTTCGTGCTGGGACTCGTCCATTGTGGTGGGCGGCGACAGTAGTGGGCGGGAGAGGGGAAAAGGCCGATGCAGGTGGGAGAGGGTGGGAGAGGCGGGAGATGTTGCAGAGAGGGAGGGAAAATGAAATAAGCTTTACATGTGGGTTTACTTTTACGTGTGGGTTTACTTTTTGATTTTTTTTTTTTTTTAACCCAAGTTGGGTTAACCGAAGGTAAATGCGGACGGATTGCTGATATAGTAGCATTACTCTTTATTATGAGCTTGAAATGGTTGGTTCAGATGAAATGATTTTTTTACAGTGTACCCTTTATTATGAGCTTGAAATGGTTGTATCGGATGAAATGATTTTTTTACAATTTAATTACACCTATCAATATATGATTTGGAGAAAGGGTAATACTATGAACCATTTAAAATTTTTTTAAAGTTAACGTATCTTTTAAAATTATTATTAAATTTTAAATGAATTATACTTAAATTTTGATCTAATAATGATTTTAAAAGGTATATCAACTTTAAGAAGATTTTAAAAAGATAAAAAGATGTTATCTAACATTATTCTTTGAAAAATATTAAATTATTTTTAATGAATGATGTGATTTCAATTACCGACAGACATGTATCAGTAAATTGTAAATAAATTATAACAATAATATTACATTTTTTTTCTAAGCAAATTTACAAGAAAAAGGGGGGATGAAGCGTCAAAAAAAAAAAAAAAAAAAAAAAATCCATGGTATCTTCTAGATCTAAGCAAGGTATTTCTAGCACCCTTTTTTTTTTTTTCTTTTTTTCTTTTTTTTTTTAATATAAGATGCAATGCCTTTTATATGCCAAGTAGATTTCAAGACCGACTAAATTTCATTAATTAAAATGAATGAAGGCAATACAATTATTAGAGTACTAATTGAAACAAATTAGAGTAGCATAATAAAGAAATGTTTTTTTGCAATCTCGCATACATTTTCGCTAAGTTAACAACATCAAATTAGTTTGGGGGATCATGACTTACTTTTTTTTTATTTTTTATTTTTTTATAAGTCCTATTTTTCTTTTCTTTTTTTTGGGGGGGACTATTATTTTTTTAATTTTTCAAGAATTTTGGGAGGCCATGGCATCTGAGGCTCCTTTGTCTCAACCATTGGTTCTATTATGGAGATTAACATTTAGAGGAGAATTTTTTTTTTTTTTTTTTTTGTGAAACTCTAATATAACATGTTAGGACATTATTCAACGTAAAAGTTAAAGCTTATAATTTGGGTTTAACTATATATTATATTAACCACTCAAATTTGTAAAAATTTTCTAATGTAAGATTCAATGTTTTTTACACTCACGCATATATAATTAACATGTTCCGTTTTATAAGAAGGATCAACATTGCCTATAAATTCTTAATGTATTTTATTGAGTATATCTCTTCAAATTTTAATTATTATTTTTAAATTAGTTAAATTATGTAAATTTGATCGTATCAGCTTTTCGCTTTTCATAATATGAATAAATATGACAAGTATTGTTGAGGGGATAAGTGTTGAATTTTTATTATCCTAAAGAATTTTAAAGAGTCGTAATTTAATAGGAAGAATGATTTATAATTACTAGGCTTGTGAATTGCATGTATGCGTCTGTCTGCTAGTCCTTTTGTTTTTGTTTTTTTTGTTTTTTTCTGTTACTAATATGTCGCTTCGAATATTCGCTTTCTTGCATTTACCTACCTTCCTTTTGTTGTCATTTCTTGTTATTAGAGCACTAGCAACAGATGTTTTATATGCCATTTTTTTTATCTATATTTAGAAAAAAATTTCAAAAAAATCACAAAAAATTACTCACATCAGATTTCTACATTTAACCAACCCTCAAGGGTTGTTAGAGTGTTTCTCAATATGTAGAAAATCAAAAGTGGTTCCTTATACATTATTTTACTATAAACATTTATCTTTTTTCTCTCATCTTTCATCCTTTTGTCTTTAATTAGGGTTTGTGTAAGAATTTTATGAAAAAAAGTGAAGGTAGATAGGGAGCTTGTATTTGGTAAAGAAATAATCTTTTAATGGTATAGGGAAAGGTAAGAGAAGCTATTGTGAAATATATTTTCATATAAAGCAAAAAATAGTTTTTTGCCCTCAACTTAGAGAAAATAAAAAGAAAACTGCTGCTAATGCTCTTAGATTATTTGTTCAGATTAATAATAAGTACGTTTACTCATGGATTGAATAAATTTTTTTTTTTTTCTCTCCTTTTTCGATATTCTCTTTTAATAGTTAGAAAAAGAGTAAACAAATTTTTAAAAAATAATATTTAAATTAAATAATAAAAATGAATTGTTAAAATAGTAAAATTGTTAAGAATAGTTAAAAAAAAAAAGGTGAGTAACTAAAATAAAAAATGTTCACTTTTGATTATTTTAGTAAATAAAATTGGATGAACGTGCAAGTAAAATTTGATGAGTCAGCGAATAATCATTGAAGTTTGGTCTTGCTATAGGGTGGCTAAAATACAACGTACAGGACCATCCTCATTATTGCTTTGTGCTAATAATGTCTGTCTTTTTCGAAGCAAAGGTAAATAACACACAAAAGAAAACAAGGGAAAGGATCACGTACGTACGGTGGATCCTTGAAGATTATATTATTAAATTACTTTTTTCACTTTCCTATCACAAAAATTAATTTATATTTTATTAATATTCAAACAAAAAATACACGACCAAACTCTTTACTAAACATACATTTTTATTCCTAATATTCGGCAATAATGTGTGAGATATGTTGGAATAACACTTTAATATAATACTTTCCTTTTTCTTTTTTTTTTTTTCTTTTTCTTTTTCTTTTTTTATGTAAGTTATTAATATGAGAAATACATGAAAACAAGGAATAAAACAAAATTAAAACAAGGAAATAAAATACAAGGGCATTAACAGTCATCTAAGGACTGATGATACAGAGAACGCCAGGCGTGCATGAACAGTCATGCCCGTCTGGCTAAAATTTTTTTTTTTATAATTAAAATAATAAAATATTATATTTTATTATTTTAAAATATTAAATCAGCCGGGCGTGGCACGCCCGGCGTTGTCTTTATCATCACTCGTCATCTATACAGCGCCGATTATAAAAATAAAAAAATAATAAAAAACAAAAAAACAAAAAACAAAAAACATGGAAATGGGCTAAAATATTATTGGCTCGGTCCATGGATGGTTGGCTCATAAGCAAAGAAAAGGGTTGTACCAAAAAAATAAAGAAAAAGAAAAGGGTTGTAAAAAGATAAAGAAAAGGGTTGTTAAATCCCAACAATTAAATCGAGATATACAGTTGAGTATCATTTTGCTCTCTATAACAGTTTAAGGATTTAATCTTTTTTTTTTTTTTCTTCAAAATATTAAATTCAATTTCTTTCATTTGCGTTAAGTCAAATGCTATATTTCACGAAAAAATTTGATAGGAAATAGTTCAGATCTTCAAATATTTTCTTCATTTCTACTTGGAATTAAGATATGGAATTTATTCTTTTATATTAACCAATAGTTAATATTTATTTATTTACTCTAATAACCTTATAGCCTGGGACACTAATTACCTTTGTGGCCTAATGAAACTCCTTTTTTCTTTTGAAGGTAAAGTCCCAGGAATAGGTTGAAACTTATTTAGAGGAAATATATTGGATTAAGAAGTAATATATCTTTTGTCAAAGTAACCAAAAAATTTAGAAAAAAAATATATATATATTGAAAGCGTAAAACATCTAATTGATTAGCAATTAGCAACATGAGCCAGTTGCTGAAATTCATCAGTCATCCATCTAAGAAAATGAAAATAGAAAAATCATCACCTCCAATTGTTCGTCAAACGTTAATGAACCCCAAGAAGGGTTTATATTTTTAACCATGGGTATTCTTTCAGGAGCAACATGACGATAGGTAGGTACATAATTTCGAGCGCTTCTTTATTTTCCTATTGACGACACCTGGTCCGAAAGTTGAAATGGCCATCTTGACAAGAAGTGGGAATTGCATCCACACGAACAGGGTGATAGGAACACTTGCCAAACAAATGGCTGGAATGAAAATCCATGAATATTCAGGTAACATAATTAAAAGAGCAGCAGAAAATGCTATCATCATGGTTGCAATTGAGAAGAAGAGAGTGAAAAGACCTATTATCATCTTCGATGGCAAGGATTTCAGGAAATCTTCTTCTAAGTAACGTGACGTAAGAATTCCCAAAAACACTAAGACTGAGGTCGAAGAAGAAAAAAGCGATATGGAATCGGATATTATGAAGAGCTTAAACAATTTGTCCTTCAAAAACATTGGGTATCCTGTATTTTGGTTATTACCGCCTGGAACGGTAAAGGCTGCAGCAAACATAATAGTGGCAATAAGAGCACCTACCACTGTACAAGAAGTTGCTGTGCTCTTCATCCATTTCTCTCCCTCTTTCATCAATTTCTCGTGGCTCTCTGTAAACAATTCTCTAAGAGTTTTACCATCTTTATCTTTTTCTTCCTTTTCATATTGACCGACAATGCTCTCCACCGCCTACATTTGTTAAACTAATCTTATAGATAAAGGCTACCAAAATATAAATAAAATTACACGTGAGACAATATTCATCTCATATTATGAGCAACAATTTTCTTCCTCGATGGAAGGAATAAATATAGTATTGTATTAATTGAAGGTCCTTAACATAACCTATAAATAAAGAACTTTGGCATGAGCGTAAATGCATAATTAAACATAAATTAGAAGAAACTTCTCTCTCTAAAATTTAACTTCAGCATTTATGTTGATAGGGATTTCTGTTTCAAATCAAGAACCAGCATGAACAAAAATGAGTAAAGGTATGTCTAAATTATTTTCCACTGCAAATTTATGTTTTAATATGAGGTATCACCTTCATTCACTCTCCAAGTGCCACTCCCTCGCCCAATAACCCATTCACTCTCCCCTCTACAACGTCGCTCAAAATTCAAGCTTTTGAGGAAGAAGTAGTACTATTCAAAGTCCTAATAGAGCCTTATTGTTCCTAAAAGTCCTATTGTATCCATGTTTCCAAATCACAAGTTTACTTTCCTATGTGCACCCCACATGCGTTTGTGGCATTCTATCTTGTTTCCGAATCAGATTGGGTGTAGTGGATTGGATTTTGAAGCCATTGTTGGGAAATACCAACTTCAAACCGTCACATGAAATGTCCTTATGGTTGAAAAGACATATTTCTCATACATTTCGTTCTTCCTTTTTCAAGCTTAACTCAGATTCCAGGGCAGAAAAAAATGAATAAATATAAAATACAAAGGGAAAATAAAGGGGAGCCATTATGTTTGCCTCTCGGACAAGAATCACTTTTTCTTTAGGAGTTTGCTTGCCCCGGAGACGAACCAAAAGCGTTTTGTAAAGTAATTAACATAGGTACTACTCTTTCTTAATGCACAAATTTTATATCACGCTGGAATGAGATATTTAAGCTCAAACTATAAATGAAAGTAATCAATTTTGAAATTAATATATTTTTTTTCTTTAAATCGTCAAGAAAAATAGTTACTTTAAAACTTTCATAAAAATTTCTTGAAAATTTAAGCATCTAAAACTCTTTAAGTTCAAATTCTACATGAAAACAAATCGTACCAACGTAACCATTCTCATGGAAATTAACATCATTGCTCACATTGTCATCACTACTTTTTTTGCTCACTCTTAAAATAGTGTTTTTTGTAATGAGATAATTTAATTATACAAATGCAAAATTTCGCCAATCAAATCAAATTTTCTTATTTACAAACAAAACAGAGAACACACATTCTCCTTTTCTCTCCTCATACAAGAAGCTTCTTTCCTCCTTCCAGATCCATTCGGTCCCTTGTGGATTTCTTGCTCTAAAGTTTCCTCTAGAAACTTCACCACTCCCCTGATCTTAATTTTTCTGCAGGACAAGTAAGGGAAGAAGAAGAAGAAGACTTCTGAGTTTAAAACGACTAGTTTGGGTTAAAAGAAATTTCATTAAATCTGAGGCCTCCAATATTTTAACAGCATCTATGTGCTGTAGTGGGATTTTTAGGGAATTCTGATACTAGAAACACATGATTTTGCCAAAAAAACAAAGAAAAAGAAAAAGACATACAGCGATTTATCTTTCCCTTCCTAACTCTAGGAAAACCAACCGTCATATGCCTAGCTAGAAACACAACGATTTTGTAAAATAAATTTGTATTATCTCTCCCTTTCGAAACTCTATAACTCCCATATAAAAATAAATAAATAAAAGCAACTGTCCAGACCAAAAAACACAAATCTTATTTAAGAAAAAAAAAAAAATTACTTTTTTAACAATCTTTCATCAGCAAATTACAAAAATTACTCTGTAAAATGCGGCATTCAAGACGTAAGAGTCGCAGAATCACCTGTAGAAGATCGCCCGCTTCACCACCAGCAAGCTCGAGTATCCAACCTCTTCCTGCCTCTCCGTAAGACAATCTCTTGCACCCGTGTTAAAATATAGAGTGACACACAACACCAGTGAGGTTTTATTGAACACCAGTACTGTAGACAATAATATCATTTTTTTTTTTTAAATGACATTTTTACGAAGAAAAATATTATTTTATATATTTTTTAAAATACCAAATAAAAAAATGACAAAAAAATAGATATTATTCAATTGCACATTTTGTTCATTTGCCATTTAATTTTTTTAAAATAAAAAATAATAAAAAAAAAAAGACAAAAATTAGATTGAAATTGGGCCTCAAAGTTGGATTCTAACATTTCTCAAAAAAAAAAAAAAAAAAAAAAAAAAAATATAGGCAAAGTCACGTGGTGTTGTCAGAGATATGAAGAAAAGGTGTGGCCCCACAAAATGTGTGACTTTGTTTTTTTTTTTTGTTTTTTAAGAAAATTGTGGGGGAAGCGCCTATGATAAATCAGGTTCAATTATTATTTTTTCTGTAATTTTTTGTATTTATAAATATGTTTAATTATAAATGTCAGTTAGAAATATGCATTGGATATGAAAAACTCTAAAAATAAAAGAATAGAAAAGTTTAATTGAATCTAAAAAAGTGTCAGACAAATTTATTACTAGCAATAAACGTTAAATCTTCAAAAGCTAAAAAAAAAAAAATCATCTTAAATTAAATTAAAATAAAAAATAAAAATAATTTTGATTTAATATTTAAATATAAAAAGGCATCATCTAAAGTTGCCACCATTATACACACCACAAAACTCTATGTTTTTATATTATTATGATTTTCCAACACATTCAAGCATTTGATTTTTTAGACAACTACTTCCTCCATTTTCTTTCCCAACTTTTTCACTCTTCTGGAATCTGTAAAATTTTTAAAATATAGCTAATAGTGAAAGTATATAAGAAAAATATAAAGTGAATAATGTATTTTATACAATTGTAGGGTTTTTTTTTTTTTTTTTTTTTATTTGAAAAATTGCACCAACGATGTGATTAACCAGAGTAAAAGGTGCTGGCTTTCCCGCCATATGTAATATGTTATTTCAAATATTATTTCTGTTATATAAGTTTAAATTTTTTAAATCAATGCCAATAAAATTAAGTTTAATATAAATCTTTGGCTCCTTTGTCAATAATAAAATCAATTCCAATAAAAAAAATTTCAAAAAATTAATAAAGATATTAATGGAATGGATGCAATTCACTTTGTTTATATTTATTTGCTCATAAAAAAATACAAAAAAATAAATAAATAAACAAATAAAAATAAATAAAAAAACTAAAACAAATAGTTTAAGAAGATTCATAACTAGTTGGCGGCACAAGCTAGCAGTGCAAAATAAAAATGAAATTTGCTCAACCATAGACATTAAAAAATCAGTATTTACACAAAATGAACAATATGTTTATTATTCAAAATAGAAACGACCAATGAGTAAAAGTGTTCAAAATTACATTTACTTCTCTAAATACTTAAAATATCTAAATAACCTTTTTGAAGATCTCAAGGTCAACATTAATTTGGTTCTATTCTGAGATTAATATGTGAAACGTCATTAGAATTAGTACCAAACAAGAAGTATGCTATTGCCACGTCTTAAGCCAACTTGCCTAGATCTTCATTACAACATATATAGGAAACTTAAATGAAGGGAAAAATTGTAATAAAAAAAATGTGAAAATATGATTTTGCCCTCTACTTTAGAAGGATCGATATCTGTAATTTTGGGACGCCCGAGTATAACTCAATCAATAAAATCTGTTATATTCTATAAAATATGTGTCTCTATGTACTTCCTCAGACCAATTTTTCATGTCATAATGAAAAAAAAAAAAACAAAAAAAAAAATTTAAAACACGTTAATATAAAATAAATAGGATAAATGTACATAAAAAGTAGCATTGCTTCTATCTAAGTATGTGTTAATGTCATGTAATGATATGGGTTATTTTAAAGAATTTGGTGAAGAATTAAACAGTTAAAAGATAAGCATACGTATGAGACAAAAATGTCTAATTCTGATTAATCATCCATAAAATTATTTCAAGCAATATTATTTGGGGTTTGGCAAATCAAAGAAATGTCTTATCTTTTTAATTTTTCCGCAATTGTTAAAATCTTTACTTAATTTTCATGTCAATTTATCGGAAACAGTTAAAAGATAAGCATACGTATGAGACAAAAATGTCTAATTCTGATTAATCATCCATAAAATTATTTCAAGCAATATTATTTGGGGTTTGGCAAATCAAAGAAATGTCTTATCTTTTTAATTTTTCCGCAATTGTTAAAATCTTTACTTAATTTTCATGTCAATTTATCGGAAACAATGGTCCGAGATATTTAAGGTGGCCTTTTTTACTTTTGAAAAAAGCATGATACATTAAAATTTCATAAAATTTTCTTAAAAATTTAAGCATCTAAAACTCTTTAAGTTCAAACTCAATATGAAAACAAATCCTACCAACGTAACCATTCTCATGGAAATTAAATTAACATCATTGTTCACATTGTCATCCACTACTTTTGTTGCTCTTCTAAAAACAGTGGATAATTTTTTATTTATTTTCTCCTTACTCATCTAGCTAGTAAACCAAAAACCTTATAATGAGATAATTAGTTTAATTATACAAACGCAAAATTTGATGCAAAAAGATGAAGTAATTACTTGCGGGGCTTGACGGGCTGTCTTCCAAAACTGTTGCTTGCAAGTAAATCTGTGTGTGAAGAAATGGTCACTCAAGTCTTCGAATTTAAGGAAAGGATTGGATAACAAAAGTGGTGATGCCTAAGAACTACATTAATATTCTCATTTTAAAGTGCAAGATGCTTCATGTCGTGTGGTGCCTTGATTTTATTGGTTGCTTTTTTGTCTCTTTATTTTACTTCATAGACAAGTCTTGTTTCACTTTACCTCATGCTGAAGGCTTCCAACATTCGGGCATTTTATGAGAGCAAAAGCAGCATCAGCTGCGTGTCCGAGAGAAAAAGGAAAAAAGAGACTTGTGTTGTAGAGCAGAAGGCAACGTCTTTTGTGTGAGTGAGAGATACACTATTTTATTCGAGTTCCACGAGGAGATTTTGGTGTATTGAAGGTTTTTGGGGTTTGAGTGATTTATTTGTACTACTCTCGGTACTCTATTATTTTGATAGTAAATTTCTTTTGAATTGTCTCTGCCAATAAATATAAACTTGTTAAGCCGAACCACTTAATTCTTAATGTTTTGTGTGTGATTATGTTATTTCTTATTCTGCTATTTTCTACTTTATTAGAGATTCCTAAAATTATTTTATCTTAATAGATTGGTATTAGAGCTTGTGTCTTTATTTTGCGGGATGGTTCAGGATCGAACGGTCGGTCAGAATTTAAAAGTTGGTTATTTTGGTTGTTTTTCAATAATAAAGTTTTAAACAAATTTACAGAATGGTTGCATTATAAAAGTAATTAATGCTTAAGAAGGTGTATTTCTTTTCGAATTTTAAAATTTTGAGGTATCACAATTACCTTATTACGTGGGTTTTCCTTTTGGGGACATGTGCCTGAAGCCGGACTTTGCCAGGTGGGCATGCTAGTTGGCAGGCATGGGTTTGGGGCCTTTTTGGTGGCCCAAAACTCGTGCCTAGGTGGCTTGGATATTGGGCCAACGAGGTTATGGCCCCCTATTCCATAGGACTACTTCCCTGAGTGTGTTGTCCTATGGGAATTAATTATACAATCTCTCAAGATATGCAAGAACAGCCGCACCCAACGCATTATTTACTTCCATGCATGTTTAATCTGTCAGCACCTACATCCAAATGGCGTTAGGATCTAATGAAAGACAATAAGAGGAAGATTGATAAAGAAATATTTGTTGGGAAATGCCAACTTCGAACCTTTACATAAAGGTGATGTTTGGTAAATGTGTTGGCCTAAACACTGTAGTTAATATAGATTGATGTGAAAAAAAATATAAAAATATTTTGTATAAAAAAGTGAAAAAAGTAAAATGAAAAAGTGAAAAAATTTGTTTTGTAGTGATTTTTTTTATTTGAATAATAATAAAAAGTGAATGATGTAATATAAAAAGTGAAAAAAGTTAAAATGTTTTGAGGTTGATTTTTTTGGGAAATGGTGATAAACATTGTCTAAGCCAACTCCAACCCCTTATGGGTGAAAAGACATATTTATCATATATTTCGTTCTTCCTTTTTTAAGCTTAACTCAATTCTATGACAAAAGAAAATTAATAAAAATTGAGTACAAAGGGAAAATAAAGGGGAGCCATTATGTTTGCCTCTCGGACAAGAATTACTTTTTCTGTAGGAGTTTGCTTGTGTCGGAGACCAAAGAACCAAAAGCCCTTTTTATTATTATTATTATTATTATTTTATAAGTAATTAACTTAAATACTACTCTTTATTAGTGCAAAAAATGGAAAAATTACACTTTACCCTTCAAAGTATAGAGCAATTTTCAATTCGACCTCTAATGTTTTAATTTTTGTAATGCAGCCTCCCAAACTTCCAAATTTTTCAATTCGACTAATGTTATCCAAAAATTTTCATATTGTCCATAATTTAGAGGTAATATGGGAATTTTGGGATAATATTGGTCGAATTAAAAAAAAAATTAAAAGTTTAAGGGGTGCATTGCAAAAATTAAAATATTGAAGACCGAATTGAAAATCGCCCCAAATTTGAAGAGTAAAGTATATTTTTCTCTCAAAAAATTATATCACTTTTGAATGAGATATTTAAGTTCAAAGTATAAATGAAAGTAATCAGTTTCAAAATTAATATTATATTTTTTTTTCTTAATAGGGTCAAGAAAAATAGTTACTTTAAAATGTTCCTACAAATTTAAGCATCTAAAACTCCAAGTTCAAATTCTATATGAAAACAAATACTACCAACGTAACCATTCTCATGAAAATTAAAATCATTGTTCACATTGTCATCCACTACTTTTGTTGCTCTTCTAAAAATAGTAGATTTTTTTAATTATTTTCTCCCTACTCACCTATTAAACCAAAGAAAAACCTTATAACAAGATACTTTTAATTATACAAACGCAAAATTTCGCCAATTAAATCAAATTTTCTTATTTACAGACAAGACAGAGAAGACACGTTCTCCTTTGTCTCTCCCACTTCGCCTGTCAAACGTCCTTCTCTCTAGATCCATTCGGTCCCTTTTGCAAAAGCACACAAACCCTCTTTCCTCTTTCCATATCCATTCGGTCCCTTGTGGATTTCTTGCTCTAGAGATTCCTCTTGAAACTTCACCACTCCCCTAAGCTTAATTTTTCAGCTGGACAAGTAATGGGAAAAGAAGAAGAAGGCTTTTTAGTTAAAAACGACAAGTTTGGGTTAAAAGAAATTTGATAAAATCTGAGGCCTCCAATATTAAAACAGCATCTGTGTGCTGTAGTGGGAATTCTGATGCTAGAAACACATGATTTTGTTGTCTTCTTCTTTGATTTATGTTTCCCTTGGTAACACTAGGAAAACCAACCGTCATATGCCTAGCTAGAAACACAACGATTTTGTAAAACAAAATTGTATTACCTCTCCCTTTGGAAAACCATATAAAAAAACAACCGTCCAAACCAAAAAAAAAAAAATCTTATTTAAGAAAAAAAAAAAAAAAAAAAAACTTTTTTTTTTTTAACAATCCTTCACCAGCAACACGTGCTGTTGTTAGAGATAAGAAATAATTTATTATAATTAAATTTATTACAACAAACATTAATTAAAAATTAGATAAATAATTTGTCACATTCACGAGTAAAAATATTAAAATATAAATAAATAATTAAATTAATTATATATTTTTAAAACAAGGTTTGATTTAACGATATTTTTTAAAAAAATTTATGTCAGATAATTGTCTTACTTCAACTTTATTGAATTTCAACCCTGCATCTTCTAGCCTTGTGAGTAGTGGTGGCAGGCCGCAGGACATAGTCGATCAATAGCCTTCGTTTCTGATTTCTTCAGGTTGCTATGTAATGGACAGACAAAAAAATCTCAGCAAATGAAATGTTGTACGAGATGACGTGAGTCTTGTTTGCATTGGATGACGTAAGTCCTGTGTCACTGTTTGCATTGAAAGCAGTGTGCCCTTAATTATGAGCTTGAAATGGCTGGTTCGGATTGAAATGATTTTTTTACAACTTTTTTTTCTAATAGATTTTTTTACAACTTAATTACACCTATCAATATATGATCCGAAGGAGAGTAATGCTACATACTGCTTTTTTAATTTTTTTTAAATTCTTATAAAATTGATGTGATTTTTAAAATTAGTATTAAATTTTAAATAAATTATACATAAATTTTGATCCAATAATAATTTTGAGAGTCATATCGACTTTAAGAAGATAAAAATATAGTACCTAACATTACTCTTTGAAAAATATTAAATTATTTTTAATGGATGATGTGATTTCAATTACCGACAGACATGTATCAGTAAATTGTAAATAAATTATAACAATAATAATAAATCTTTTTTCTAAGCAAATTTACAAGAAAAGGGGGGGGAGGAAGAAAGCGTCAAAAAAAAAAAAAAAATAATCCGTGGTGTCTTATAGATCTAAGCATGGTATTTCTAGCATGTGTCCTTTTATTTTCTTATCAAATATAAGAAGCAATGCCTTTTATATGCCAAGTAGATTTCAAGATTGACTAAATTTCATTAATTAAAATGAATGAAGGCAATACAATTACTAGAGTACTAATTGAAACAAATTAGAGTAGCCTAATAAAGAAAAGTTTTTTTTGCAATCTCGTATACATCTTCGCTAAGTTGACATAATTTATCTACCTTTAATTAAAAAATAAATAAATAAATGCGGGTGGAGCATGTCAAATTAGCGGAAATGTACGCAATAATGCAAGGATTCTCAGTACAATATTAACAACATCAAATTAGTTTGGAGGGATCATGACCTACTCCTTTTTCTTTTTCTTTTTCTTTTTCTTTTTTTTTTATAAGTCCTATTTTTCTTTTTGCAAGATTTTTAGGCCAACTATTATTTTATTATTATTTTTTTTTCAAGAATTTTGGGAGGCCATGGCATCCGATGAGGCTCCTTTGCTCAACCATTGGTTCTATCATGGAGATTAACATTTAGAGGAGTTTTTGTTTTTGTTTTTTTTTTTTTGAGAAACTCTAATATAACATGTTAGGACATTATTCAACCTAAAAGTTAAAGATTATAATTTGGGTTTAACTATATATTATATTAACCACTCATATTTCTAAAAAATTTCTAATGCAAGATTCAAGTTTTTTATACACACGTGTATAATTAACATCTTCCATATTATAAGAAGGATCAACATTGCCTATAAATTCTTAATGTATTTTTATTGAGTATATGTCTTCAAATTTTAATTATTATTTTAAAATTAATTAAATGATGTAATTTGATCATATCAACTTTTCGCTTTTCATAATATGAATAAATATGACAAGTATTGTTGAGGGGATAAATATTGAATTCTTATTACCCTAAAGAATTTTAAAGAGTCGTAATTTAATAGGAAGAGATTTATAATTACTAGGCTCGTGAATCATATATATGTATGTGGCTGTATGCTAATCCTTTTGTCTTTATTTTTTGTTTTGTTTTTTCTTTCTCGTCACTAATTTGAAAAACAAACAAGGGTAAAATTAAATTATATTTTCACAATTATATCACATTAATAAATTTTTATTGATATTCAAACAAAAAATTAATACATGACAAAACTCTTTGCCAAACATGCATAAATATTCCTAATATTCGGCAATAATGTGTGAGTATAATTAATATGATGTGTTGGAATAACACTTTAATATAATACCAGTTATTTTTTTTTTAAAAAAAAAGTTATTAAAACGAGAAATACATGAAATCAGGAATAAAATAACATTAAAACAATGAAATAAAATACAAGGGTAGGGAGCCCTTAACTGTCATCATCGAAGTATAGTCAATAGACTCAATACAGTGTCAATTAAAAAAAAACTAGAAATGAGCTAAAATATAATTGGCTCGGCCCAATGGATGGTTGGCTCATAAACCAAAACCAAAAAAAAAAAAGTGTTGTAAAAAGATCGAGAATTTGGACGTAGAAACCGAACAGATCAAGTGGTCGGATGAGCAAATATATATATATATATATATATATATAAATGGTATTTTCAACAAGCTGGAGCTCTTAAATTTCGATGGTATAATATTTTTGTAAAGAAATAATATTTTAATGGTATAAGAAAAAGTAAGGGAAGCTATTGTGAAATATATTTTCATAGGAAAACAAAAAGTAGTTTTTTGCCCTAAATTTAGAAAAAATCAAAAGGAAACTGTTACTAGAGCTCTTAGATTGTTTGTTCGGATAAATAATAAGTACGTTTACTCATGGATTGAATAAATTTTGTTTTTTTTTTCCTCTCCTTTTTCGATCTTCTCTTTTAATATTTAGAGAAAGAATAAACAAATTTTAAAAAATAATATTTAAATTAAATAATAAAAGTGAATTGTTAAAATAGTAAAATTATTGAGAGTGATCTAAGAAAGTAAATAGTTAAAATAAAAAATGTGCACTTTTAATTATTTTAGTGAATAAAATTTGATGAAGATGTGAGTAAAATTTGATGAGTGAATAATCATTGAAGGCTGTTGTTGTTAGAGGGTGGCTAAAATACAACGTACAGAACCATCCTCATTATTGCATTGTGTTAATAATGTCTGTCTTTTTCGAAGCAAAAGTAAATAACACACAAAAGAAAACAAGGGGAAGGATCACGTACGTACGGTGGATCCTTGCAGATTATATTATTAAATTACTTTTTTGAACTTTCTTATCACAAAAATTAAATTATATTTTCATAGGTGTATCACATTAATAAATTTTTATTAATATTTAAATAAAAAATACACGACAAAACTCTTTACCAAACATACATTTTTATTCCTAATATTTGGCAATAATGTGTGAGATACGTTCGAATAACACTTTAATATAATACTTTCTTTTTAATTTTTATGTAAGTTATTAATATGAGAAATACATAAAAACAAGGAATAAAACAAAATTAAAACAAGGAAATAAAATACAAGGGCCTTAACAGTCATCTAAGTGTAGTCAATACAGTGCCGTTTAAAAAAAAAAAAAAAAAAATGATAGAAATGGGCTAAAAATATTATTGGCTCGGTCCATGGATGGTTGGCTCATAAGCCAAGAAAAGGGTTGTACAAAAAAAATAAAGAAAAAGAAAAGGGTTGTTAAATCCCAACAATTAAATCGAGATATATATCATTTCTACTTGGAATTAAGATATGGAATTTATTCTTTTATATTAACCAATAGTTATTTATTTATTTATTTATTCTAATAACCTTATAGCCTGGGGCACTAATAGCCTTTGTGGCCTAATGAAACTCCTTTTTTTCTTTTGAAGGTAAAGTCCCATGAACAGGTCGAAACTTATTTAGAGGAAATATATTGGATTAAGAAGTAATATATCTTTTGTCAAAGTAACCAAAAAATTTAGAAAAAAAAATATAGAAAGCGTAAAAACATCTAATGGATTAGCAATTAGCAACATGAACCAGTTGCTGAAAATTCATCAGTCATCTGTATAAGAAAATGAAAGATAGAAAAATCATCGCCTCCAATTGTTCGTCAAACATTAATGAACCCCAATAAGGGTTTATATTTTTAACCATAAGTATTCTTTCAGGAGCAGCATGACGATAAGTAAGTACATAATTTCGAGCGCTTCATTATTTTCCTATTGACGACACCTGGTCCGAAAGTTGAAATGGCCATCTCGACAAGAAGCGGGAATTGCATCCACACGAACAGGGTGACAGGAACACTTGCCAAACAAATGGCTGGAATGAAAATCCATGAATATTCACATAACATAATTAAAAGAGCAGCAGAAAATGCTATCATCATGGTTGCAATTGAGAAGAAGAGAGTGGAAAGACCTATTATCATCTTCGATGGCAAGGATTTTAGGAAATCTTCTTCTAAGTAGCGTGACGTAAGAATGCCCAAAAACATTAAGACTGAGGTCGAAGAAGAAAATAGCGATATGGAATCGGATATTATGAAGAGCATAAACAGTTTGTCCTTCAAGAACATTGGGTACCCTGTATTTTGGTTATTACCGCCTGGAACAGTAAAGACTGCAGCAAACAAAATAGTAATAATAAGAGCGCCAACCACTGTACAAGAAGTTGCAGTGCTTTTCATCCATTTCTCTCCCTCATTCATCAATTCCTTGTGGCTCTCCATAAACAATTCTCTTGGAGTTTTACCATTTTTGTTTTTTTCTTTCTTATCATCGGGATCGATAATGCTCTCCACCGCCTGCATTTGTTAAACTAATATTATAGATAAAGGCTACCAAAATATAAATAAAATTACACTTTAGTCAACATTCATATCATATTATGTGCGAGAGTTTTATCCTTCGATGGAATGAATAAATATAGTACTGTATTAATTGAAGGTCCTTAACATAACCTATAAATAAAGAACTTTTGTATGAGAATAAATGCATAATTAGACATAAATTAAAAGAAACTTCTGTTTAACTTCAGCATTTATGTTGCGAGGAATTTCTGTTTCAAATCAAGAACCAGCATGAACAAAAATGAGTAAAGGTATATGTCTAAATTATTTTCCACTACATATCTTATGAATTTATGTTTTAATAAGACGTATCACCTTCATTCACTCTCAACCGATCTCCCTCGCCCAATAACCCATTCTCTCTCCCCTCTACAACGTCGCTCAAAATACAACCGAGTAAAGGTATGTACTACTATTCAAAGTCCGAATGTTTCCAAATCACAAGTTTACCTTCCTATGTACACAAGCCACATGCGTTTGTGGCATTCGAATGTTTACTCGAATGTACTACTATCTTGTTTCCGAATCAGATTGGGTGGAGTGGATTGGATTTTGAAGCCATTGTATGTGTATGTACTAAGTTTCATAGTTGATGTTTATATATATATATATATATATATATATATATATATTAGTGTACAGTTTTAGAAAGTGCCAAAACAATTTGTTGGAAAAACTTCACTTAACTTCTCAAACATCTATCATTTTTGCAATGTCTACCAAAATTCAAAAACTCTTAATTTCGTAAAACAAACTTTAAAAAATTTACAATCTCGCTCATCTGTTAAATACTAACGGATGGATGCGAAATTTTCAAAATGTCCTTTTATTAATAAAATTTAATTATAATTTAAGAGTAATTTTGTAATTATATGGAGTTTATAGGGGTATAATAGCAATTTTACTGTTTGCGATGTAATTTAACCCCAAATCGAAATGCGAGGGGTGAGATTGCAAAAAATTAAAAATTCAAGAAATTTAAACCTTATGAAAGATATTGCAAAAGTGATAAAGGCTTAGGATTGTTAAGTGAAATTTTCTCTAATTTGTTCTTTTACGGTATAATGCAAATATGACCAACTTAACTAGGTCGTGGCAAATGTTGAGCTAATCTAAAATTCCATGTGGTGCTGGGAGATGTAGCATATTATGATACTTGGGATTTAGCTAAGTTGTGAAGATTTTGTATCAGCGTATGGTAAGTCAAATTTTAGTTGTATTTTAGGCCAAACTAAGTAATATAAATAAAATTAGTGAGCTCTACTAATTAGTAATTTTGAGGCATCACGTAGATGTGTTTAACGGAGTCATCATATATGGTTTTAGAATCAATATAGTAATGCCATATGGACAATAGTACTGTAGCGCAGCGTATTTAGCATGAACCTCTAAAATGGCCTCAAGCATTTGTATGGGAGAGATAATGATATCTTGGATTGGATTGTATACATCAAATAAGATTAATATAAAGTGAAAATGTATAAAAAAAATATAAAGGGAAGGATGTACCTTATACCATTGTAGTTCCCTTTGCATTTGAAAAGCTGCACCAACTGTGCGATTAACCAAAGTGGAAGGTGGCAGCTTTCCTACCATATGTAATATGTTATTGCCTTGTTTATCATAATTATATGTTAGCTCATACTCCTTACAAACCCCACATATAAGGCTAAATATTTCAGCTTGACGATGAAAGATAGCTGCCCATAATGCGTTTGGAAAACGTTCATCATCACTACGGCTCCACACAAGTACTCGTGGACTTTCTTTGGCTATTTTATCAACAAATTCAAAAATCCCATTCTCGATAGCATAGAAGATGGCATCATAACCTTTACTGTTCTGCCATTGTACAAAATCTGAATCTGAGAACTGATTGCACATGACGCGTAGAAGTTCATTGGCTTGGACAGGGATCAACTTCATGTCATATAAATCCTTGATTCCTTTGTCAATAATCAAATCAATGCCAATTTAACTATATTAAACTATAACTAAAATAGACAAAAAAAAATTCAAAAAATTAGTAAAGAAATTAATCGAGTTGATGCAATTCCCTTTCTTTGTATTTGCTTAAAAAAAAAAAAAAAAGTATACCAAATATTTTAAGGAGCTTCACAACTAGTTGGCGCAATAGAGCTATCACTGCAAAATAAAAATGAAATTTGATCAACCATACACATTAAAAAATCATTATTTACACAAAATGAACGATATGTTTATTATTCAAAAGAGAACCAACCAATGTGTAAGTGTTCAAAATTATATTTACTTTTTTCTAACAAATTAAAATATCAAAATAACCTCAAATTTTGCCTGCAAAGGAAGCATTGGAAGAGATTAATTAAATCTATCAACACATTTGACAAAATGGTGGCATATTGAAAAATTATTGAGAAGTGCCATAGAAACAAAATATCCTGATTTCACAAAATTGACTAAAGTAGCCTTGCAAAGAACTCCCTCTTTTTTTCATGTTTGAACCATAAGAGGACAATTTGGACATTTCAAGTCCAAAAATTATACTATGTGTCATGCGCTTTTTTCCATTATTTTTGTCACCAATAACAAACGGAGGAATCTCTTTACACCAAAATGGTAGTTAGAAAGCTTAAGTGTTACAAGTGGTAATGTGAGAGAGGGGATATCAAATATTCGATGAATAAGAATAGAAGAAAAAAAAAATAAAAAAAAATTAGTTGAATCCAGTTTGCAAAGTCATATCTTCTGACCAATTTCACTTGCCAATGCATCATTCATTTGAATCATTTCGTTACTTTAATTTTCCTTCTCAATGCATCTATCACAGAGTTTATCTCTTCTATCTCTTATCTTTCTCCTCAACTCTACAGTCTACATGCACTACATCATCTACAAGACTACAACACACACCATTATTATTATATATCTACGCTTGCGCACGCACGTAGAAGACCTTTCATTAATTAAAAATTGTTACATGGATTAAAATATTTATTGATTTATTATGTAGTGAAAGCCAGAGGAAAAGGCCTTTTTTTTTCTTTTTTTTTTCCTTGAAATCCTTAATTTCACGAAAAGCAAAGGACAATAATTGAAGAAGCTCTCTTTTATTAATAAAATGGTTAAATTTCATATGAAGTTAATTAAGTTGAATTCAATCGCCTAATTAATATTCTAATAAAAGTTACTTAAAAGGAACTATGATTAAAGTAATTTATGCATTTATATTGGCAACAGAGAAAGAAAGATAGCTATTCAATTATACTCAACTCTTGATAGAAGTGAATCATAGTTTGTTTTTTTTTTTTAATGTCCGCACAAGAAGGGGAGGGGGAGATTTGAACTTGTAATCTCTATTTCATTAAGCGTGGATCCAGCCGATTGAGCTACCTATTGGAGACAGTGAATCATGGTCTTTATTATCATTTAAAGTAATTATGACGAGAAAAAAAATTAAGTTCCTTAGGGAATTAAAGAAAGTTTAGGCACCAACATACCTGATCCGAGAATTTTTACTGGATCACTTTGGCGTTTTTCTTCGCTTTGATTAATGTCCAAACGAATTTCCTTGATGGCACGAGTGGGTTGAATGTATATACCTTCCAACCAAAAATATCAATGAATCTCAAGTAAGACAGTATTACAGTTCATATGTGTCACGCATGAGCAATTTAATTTCTTTAGAGCAACACAATAGATTAAATAAATAACTAATAAACCTCTTAAATTTGGCCTTGCCCTGTTGTCTATTATATATATACTACCTCTCAAGGCGGAGTAGCTTGTCTACTCAGTGCTTTGATGAGGCTAATTAATCCCAGTAAATTAAGCTTAGAGAAGAGCAAATAAAAAAGAGATTGTACTAACACTTGTACATCCATCGTTTCCAAAACACCATCCGATTTTCACTCGGGAATGCAAAAGGGCTAGAAACCAATGTATACAAAGGGCTGCGACCGACTTTGTCCCTAGCAAGAGCCAAACTTGGACAACGCTCAATTAATTCCAAAGCAATATCTGTGGTGTTGAAAAAAATGAAAAAAGAACAAAAAGATTAGTATATATATTGAGAAGATTTTGAAATATCATCCGAATAGTGGGCCAACATATAATTGTTACCGAAATTTTTGAAGTATATAGCCCAGCAACAAATTGAAACACCGACCCTGACTTTTTTTGGCTTTAGATCTTCCTTTGGTGTGACAGAATACCAATTCACGATTTTCTTAAACATGCACTCTACCATTCGGTAGTTTCTCCTACGAATTGCATCAAGTAGAGCTATGTTCCCATATTTATTTGTTACTACCAATTCTTGTTCCGACATTTTCGCCACTAACTTCTCCACTATATGCTCATGCCCAGCTTCAACAGCAACGTGAAGAGCTGTCCCGCCCGAATCTGTGATTTTCAAACCCGCAGAACCGGGATGGAGATTTAGGAATTTCTCTGTAGTGTTCCAATTACCACTTCGCACAACTGTTTCGAAGGACTTTTTGAAGGCCTCATGGTCAACATTACTTTGGTTCCAACTTCGAGCAGCCTTTTGGAAGGCCTCACGGTCAACATGAATTTGGTTCCATTCTGAGATTAATATGTAAAAGGTGATTAGAATTAGAATTAGTAGCAACAAGAACTGAAGCATGCTATTGCCACGTCAAGCCAACTCATCACATGTCTGCCTACAACTTCTTTATAACAACATAGATAATTTAATTGGAGGGAAAATTCTTATTATATTTTATCTGGACTAAAATTTTTGCAGAAACTATTTTACTAATTAATTCAAAGTTTATATTTTACTATAAAAACTCATGAGCTCACTAATTATATTTTACTAGATAATTATTCATTACCCGACAATAAAATCAGGGAGAAACAACTGTAATAAAGATTTTAATAAAAAAAATATATTATAAAATTTTAAAATAGTATTTTTAAAATGCGAAGAGTGTAACAACAAAGAATACAAGATGTAACAACAAAGAATCAATAAAAATGCAATGTACATAACACATAAATAAAATTGAATGATTTTCAACAAACCAAATTATATTATGAGCTTACGATTTTCAACTTGTGTAATAAGTAATCTTCATGGTGAACCCCCAAGTGTTACTGATTATACGAATCGTCATTAAATTATTTACAAAGTTGCCTGGAGGCTCCGCTAGAGGCCCTCAAACACTACAAACTCTCTTTCATTAAACCATGATAAGGTTAAATTACCATCGTATCTAAACCCATGGTTAAACAAAATATCTCCTCTTCTAGTTGTGGTACATAGGCGTTTGTTTGCCAACCCTTTCTCTTTTCTTTCTCCCTAAAAAGCTAAAAAAATTAATAAACAATTTTTTTCACAATACACTAAAAAATAAAATTCAAAACTTTATTTACCTTTATATCTCATCAAAATACTATTTCAACCAAAACACAAAAAACACATCATATTATCCTCATTTCATCCCCAAAACTAATGTGACATGCATCGCTCTCATAATAATTAGTGCATAAAAATTGATTTTTTTCATTGGTGAACCAACCTACTTGAATTTAGAGGATGAGAAAGTGATAATGAGATGACT
Source organism: Corylus heterophylla (assembly GCA_016403345.1). Classification (NCBI taxonomy): domain Eukaryota; kingdom Viridiplantae; phylum Streptophyta; class Magnoliopsida; order Fagales; family Betulaceae; genus Corylus; species Corylus heterophylla. The sequence continues at coordinate 11,339,540 of CM028139.1, read as the reverse complement.
AATAGAATTACTCTATCAGACAGCACCAAAGCTTTCTTTGACTAACTTTTGATGAGTCATGGTTTTAAGGAGAGCTTCCAAAATTTCGATAGTTCTTTTTATTTTTGTCCTTTTTTTCTTTTTCTTTTTTTACTTTCTTGGGAGCTAGTCTCTACATTTTACCTAACCTTTTGAAATTTTTTTTAATAAGTATTTTCTAGCAAAATTCATTCTTATTATACATTAAGAATGTTTGAACATGTGCATTGGAGAGAGAGAGAAACCTGACAAAGTATCCCAAGCAATTTCTGCACTACTAACATTTTTAATACTAGAAAATGCGTCTGTTCCGCATGAAATCTGGATAACATGTAAGGCCGTGAAGTTTTTTTTGCTCCAAGCCTTGAAAGCAACTTCATCGTCTTTTTGCCTACGAGGTTTGTTGGTTCCTTCAACTATGTCCCAAAGATCATAGGCCATCAAATAGTCTTTTACTTGGACACTCCAATCCACATAGTTATATTCCTCAAGAACCAGAATAACATCTGCACTTAAAGCCATCTTTGGTTGAGCATGCATATGCATTAATGAGAGAGAGAGAGAGAGAGAGAGAGAGACCTGAGCTAGTACTTTTTGGGAGGTACTTTTCTGCCAAAGTATTCCATGCAACTTTTGCGGAGCTAATCTCCCTAATCTCAAATAATGTGTCCAATTCGCATGAATTCTGGATCACATGTAAAGTCATAGAATTCCTCCAAGTATGGACAGTAGTAGGATAACCAGATTCAACTACGTCCCAAAGATCATGGGCCATCAAAAGGTCTTTTACTTGAACACTCCAGTCCGCATAATTATCTTTGTCAAGAACTTGCTGAACAAGTACTGCACCCAAAGCCGTCTTTGTTTGAGCATGCATGTGTATTTAAGAGAGATAGAGAGACATGAGCTAGTACCTTTAGGGAGGTATTTTTCTGCCAAAGTATTCCATGCAACTTTAGCGAAACTAATCTCCCCAATCTCAGAACATGTGTTCGGCCGGCATGAATTCTTGATCACAAGTAAAGCCATGAAATTCTTGTCGCTCCAAGCCTTGAAAGCAGCTTCATCATCTTCTTGCTTAGGAGATTTGGTGGTTGATTCAATTGTGTCCCAAAGATCTTTAGCCATCAAATAGGTTTGTACTTGAATACTCCATTTCACATAATTACACGATCCCTCAAGATATTTAAGAACAACTACACCCAACGCATCCTTTACTTCCATGTTTAATCTGTCAGTACGTATATCCAAATGGTGTGAAGATCTAATGAAAGACAATTAGAGGAAGATTGATGATAAAATATTTGTTGGGAAATACCAACTTTAAACCGTTATATAAAATGTCCTTATGGGCTGAAAAGACATATTTATCATATTTTAACCTTAACTCAGATTTCGGAGCAAAGAAAATTAATAAATATAGAGTGCAAGGGAAAATAAAGGAGAGCCATTATGTTTACCTCTTGGACAAGAATCACTTTTTCTTTAGGAGTTTGCATGCGTCGGAGACCAAAAAACCAAAAGGGTTTTTTATTTTTTATTTTTTTTATAAGTAATTAACATAGGTACTACTCTTTCTTAGTGCACAAATTTTATATCACGTTTGAATGAGATATTTAAGCTCAAAGTATAAATGAAAGTTATCAATTTTAAAATTAATATTATATGTTTAGGCATCTAAAACTGTAAGTTCAAATTCTATATGAAAACAAATCCTACCAACGTAACCATTCTGATTATGGAAATTAACATCATTGTTCACATTGTCATGATCACTACTTTTGTTGCTCTTCTAAAAATAGTGGATTTTTTAATTATTTTCTCCTTACTCACCTAGTAAGCCAAAAACCTTACAATGAGATAATTTAATTATACAAACGCAAAATTTCACAATCAAATGAAATTTTCTTATTTACAGACAAGCCAGAGAAGACACATTCTCCTTTCTCTCTCCCTCTTCGCCTGTCAAACGTCCTTCTCTCCTGATAGAAGAAGCGACTTCCCATTCCTTCTCCAGCAACAAAAAAAAATTATGCTTTAAGTGAAAATTCAAGAGGAAACTTGAGAGCAAGAAATTTGGAGGGACGGAATGGATTTGAGGTACTTCTCTCTCTCATTGAGGAAAATGGGTTGTTTATTATCTTCTTTGCACATATATATCCTTTTGCTCCAAGACAAAGCAAAAGCACACCTTTCCTCTTTCAAGATCCATTCGGTCCCATAAGCACACAAAGTGGATTTCTTGCTCTAAAGTTTCCTCTTGAAATTTCACCACTCCCCTAAGCTTAATTTTTGTGCTGGACATGTAATATTGGGAAGTGTCTTGTCTGTACGGGAAGAAGAAGACGACTTTTGAGTTTAAAACCACAAGTTTGGGTTAAAAGAAATTTTATTAAATCTAAGCCCTCCGATATTTTAACAGAAGTTCTCATTAAAGCACCGGATCCAAATTTCGTAGTTTAAATTTCTAGGGAATTCTGATACCTAGAAAAAAGAAATACAGAACTCTCACATAGGAAAACCAACCGTCATATCATATGCGAAGTAACACAAGGATTTTGTAAAATAAAAGGGTTTAATACTAAATATCCTTAGAGTTTTGTTGCTTTATTTTTTATTTTTTAGGGTTTGATTTTTATCATAGGAGGTTTCTGTGGTTTTGATAATAGACTAAATTAGTCTTCTATCAGTTGACCGTTAGTTAACTTAACAGAATTTCATGTGGACCAATCAAATGTTAACACGTGGCACATACTTAATTTTAAAAAAAAATAATAATAATAAAAAAATGTATTTTTTTTAAAACAAAAAAAAAAGAAAAAAAATTGGGGGTGGCTCGGCCATGGGGGTGGCCGAAACCACCCTTAGTGGGAACTAGGGGTGGCTTGGCCACCCCAATGGTGGTTGGGGTGGTTTCACCACCCCTAGGCTCCATGGGGTTGGCCGAGCCACCCCTAGTACCCACTGGGGTGGTTTTGGCCACCCCCTTGGAGCCAAGGGGGTGGCTCGGCCACCCCCATCCTGCCAGATGGGGGTGGCCAGGCCAACCCCATGGCAGAAGGCCACCCCCAAATGGCCAAGGAGGCCTAATTTTTTTTTTTTTTTTTTGACACGTGGTACTTGCTTAATTTTTTTTCTTTAAAAAAAAAAAAAATAAGTAGGTGCTACGTGTCAACATTTGATTGGTTCACGTGAAATTTCGTTAAGTCAACTAATAGTCAACTGACAAAGGACTAATTTGGTCTATTATCAAAACTACAGGAACCTCCTGTGATAAAAATCAAACACTAGAAGTGAAAAAATAAAGTAACAAAACCCTATAGGGGTATTTAGTATTTAATCAAAAATAAAATTGCATTATCTCTACCTTGGAGAACTCGATAACTCCATATAAAAAAAGCAACCGTCGAAAGCAAAAAAACACAAATCTTATTTAAGAAAAAAAAAAAAAAACACACAAATCTTAATTCTTTGAACATCATTCACCAGCAAATTACCAAACTTACTCCCTAAAATGCGCTGCAATTTTCTACGACAGTTAGAAGGTAAAGAGTCGGGAAAGCTCGCCTGCTTGACCACCACCAACCAGCTCTAGCCTTCAGCCTCTTTCTGTCTCTCCGTTTGGTAATTTCTTGCACCGGTTGATCCAATTTAAATAGACAGTGAGATACAACAACAGTAATAAGGTATTGAACAGTGACGAGATAACTATTCTTTTTTAAACAGTAAGCAAAAGAGGGTTACTTCACTGATTATCTAAGAGCAACTTGCTTATTAGTTATTACTGAGCAATATAGTAATAGAATATATATTTTTTACCCATGATTTTGACAACTAGCAAGAGTCTTTCTTTAATTGTTTGCAGACGACTCTAGATTCTAGACCTATTGACCCGTAAAAGAAGGAACATGACTCTTTCGTCAATTATATTTAATTATATTGAATGAATATTTTTGTCAGTTTATTTTTTAAATAAATTAAAATATTATTTTAAAAGCAATTACAATGAAAGAGCTAAATGTTACTTTTATCTAAAATTACTCTTCAAATTTGTAAAAAACCCCCTACATTGGATTAGTAAAAAAAAAAAAATGCAAAACGAATATTTAACTGAAAGAGTAAAAAAAAAAGCTAAATGTAGCAGCACTTTTCAAGAGAACCATCTTATTTTTTATTGTTTCTTTCATCTGTTTTCTCTTTTTCCCAAATCTTTTCCCACTTCTCAAGGGGTGATTGGTTGTTTTCGGTGTTTTTTTTTTTTTCATGGAAATGGTTTTTTGAATTAAAATTAATAAAAAATTAAAAATAAAATATTATTTTAATAGAATAGATAGAAATATAGATAATCGGATGTAGAGACATTTAAAAATTCATTAGTTAAACTAGATAAAAGTGAGTTTTGAAGAACCATTTTGTATAAAAATTTAGCTCATCTATTATGAATGCTCTAATATAACTAACTAGATATTATATAATTCAAATAAAATTAAGAAGATATGAGGTGTATTTTTGTCTTTGTAAAAGAAGGGCCAACAGGTTATGTATTTGCCCAACATGGCTTCGTCGGCTTGAGTAGCAAAAAATTGGTTTGCAAGAGATCTCGAGATGTTGGTAAATTGCATGTGGAAAGAAAAATTTGTTTGCATGGTAACAAATAAAGGAAAAAGGTTTTCCAACCTTTTTTTTTTTCTTTTTTTTTTTTTTTTCTAATTAAAAAGGTTGGAGTGAGAGATTTATTGTGGCTACTTTAGTTGAGCGTGACCATAATAACACCAATTCGTGAGGGACTACTCAGGAGGGACCTAGACAGCGAAAACCGCAAGCGTACCCTTAAGACTAGCCGAGCCATAGCTTAATTGTCTGTCGCACCAGAGCATCGATAAGACTAAAGGGGGATAATACAAATATGTATGGGGATTCCCATAATATTGGGGAGTCAGACCCATACTCTTGCATTATCCGAACCCAGTGAGAATGCCCTTGAGACCATCAAACCACCACCTTTAGTGGTGGTTTTCCAACTTTTTATGCACTCAAACGTGATAATTTTAAAAACATATACACAAACAAACAAGTCGGCTATAATTATCTCAATTTTCCAATCTTGAATTAGAGAGGGGTGTTAAAGTGCCATGATAACTATAAGAGAGTCACCTTCCAAAATAATATTAGAGATGTTGAGAGAGATAGATAAAGAGACTGGAAGCAGGGATATTGCCAAAGCCTCCCCATAAGTGGGGTCGATCACATGGAGGGCTGATCTTCAAAAGAGCCTTAATTATTTTCCACATGAGTCTCGGCAGACAGCATTTTGAGCAGAAAAAGTGTCTAACATCAGTATCAAAATTAATCTGAAAGAATTTGTTGCAGAGGGAGCCATTTTTCTGTAGGGGAAGCTTGAGAGCCCTTTCCAAGTTGAGAGGTGATAGAAATAAACTTCTTTAATGGACCGAGATAAAGAAAGAGCGTCTGGAATAATTTCATCATGAACCACCTTGTTCCTGTTAAATCATAGAAGTGCAAGAAAAATTCACAAAAGTACAAACTTCTGCCCTACCACATGGCTTATTGAGCCACGGCTAGAGCTCACTTCTTTTGCATTCTTACTCATTTGCCCCATCCTCCTCTTTTCTCATTTATAGTGGGAAAGATCAAGCGTTAGTTTTGTTTTGTTGTAGTTGCGATTCTGTTTGTTTTCATTGTCTCTCTTACCAAAAATATATCCATGCTTTTGCGGCGTGATATGATAATCTGGCTCTCTTTTGACTATTGTGAATTTGTGTGTAGCCCTCCAGTTTTAAAACCCTCATAAGAGATTATTTTGACATTAAAAATTATTTTCATATTCATATTAAAGTAAGGATATTTATTCATGATGGATTTATGAGTTTAAATGAATATTATAAGTATACATATTGATTTGAGATTTTTATACTTTAAGCCATGATATTTTTATGAGAAATTATAGTCTGATAATTTCTTTTATTGGGTGTTAGTGTGAATGAAAGATAGTCGTTGACAAGAGAGCAGGTTAGGTGAGAATATATGTTTTTTCTTTTTTTTTTTAATCAAATAAGAGAAAACGGATTACACGACTAATTGATCATAAGGGATGGGCGCCCCAAAAACAAAACTCAAAAAGTACAAACAGTACGGAATATATGTTTAGAGGAGATTAGATGAGATTAGCTGGGTTTTATTTTTAAGACATGCCGGCCCCTCTTCTCCTTTTTCCGCCAACTTTTCTTCTTCCTCAGTTTTCTTCGTCATTCTACGCAACCTGCTCCCACTTTGTTCAGTTTGTTGTTCCTCTCCTTTCTCTTTTTCTTCCTCACTAGTGGGATGGCACATGCAAGGGGCGTGCTTAATTCTACGTGATAGGTATTGCTTTATTGGTGTGATACTTAAAATTAAAAATTTTAAAAATGAATATTTTTGAGGTAATTTGAAGAATAGAGATAAGAATTGAGAAGGATGATGAATGAATATTTTTGAGGTAATTTGAAGCATGGAGATAAGAATTGAAAGACATTATAACATAATGATATGATCTAAATTTCCTTAGAAAGTATATGTTTGATTATATTGAGTTATTTTAGAGGTTAATAATATGTGATTGTGTGTATACATACTTTGATGTTTTGTGAATATTAGGGATCTACCGGTATGATTAGCCTAATAAACAGAGAGTATATATGAAGAGATTAGAGCATTCACATCCGGCTCAGCAACTTTTTGGTTAAATTTTAGCCAAAACACTACCTTTATCTATTTTAGCAACCCACATTTTAAAATACATCTGGCTCAACATTTTAACATATCACTTTTATTATCTCATTTAATTATTCTTTACCTACCATTGAAATATTATTTCTCTATTCTATTTTTTTATTATTTCTTTCTTTATTTTTTATCCTTCAAACGGTCATCAACGTAGCATCATAGAAAAAGTGGAGAAAGAATGAAAGATGGCCTATTTTTTATTGAGGAGAGAGAAGATAAAATTATATTTTAATTAAGGGAGAAATAGTGGACGAATATTATATTATATATTATATGCATTGTTTTTTTTTTTTTTTTTTTGAAAAAGAGAAATCGTTATTATATATTATATGCATTGTTGAGGCAGTTGCTGATTATTGTAGCTCCTCAACAACTGTTGGGCCATTTTAGCCAGCCCGTTCGAGAAGGTTCTTAGCATTTCGGCTCAACAAAATTCCCCATTTTGTTGATACTACTCTTAGTATTAGCAGAATTTTAGATAAGACAATAGTAAGAATGGGAGGAAGAAGAGATATGGCAGACGTGTGAGAAATGAGAAACGAGATAAAAAGTAGAAAAATAAAATAAAGAAATGAAAGATTAAGTGAGTGGGAGAAATGATGGAATAAAAAAAAAAGAAAAAAAAAAGAAATTAGAAGTGGGGAAATGGGGGAGGCAATTGGCGTGAGTTAAGGAGAAAAGAAGAGGAAAAGAAGAGGAAAGGAAGAGTTTTGTCTGTTTTGAGATAAGACAATAGTAAGAATGGGAGGAAGAAGAGATAAGGCATGCGTGTGAGAAATGAGAAAGGAGACAAAAAAATAGAAAAATAAAATAAAGAAATAAAAGATTAGGTGAGTGAGAGAAAAGATGGAATAAAAAAAACTAATGCTATAAGTCTTTATAGAGTCTTTCTAGAGTTATTCTAAATGTGATGTATCTTTTAAAATTATCGTTAAATTTGAGATGTGATTTATTAACTTTGATCTATTTGTGATTTAAAAGCTACATTACATTTAGGATGACTTTAAGAGAATTCAAAGAAGATTTATAACATTACTTATAAAAAAAAAAAAAAAAAGAAATGGTTTAATGGGGAAGTGGGGGAGGCAATTGGCCGTGAGTTAAGGAGAAAAGAAGAGGAAAAGAGGAAGAAAAAAAAAAGGAAGCGAAAAAAAAAATAGAAATATTCAGATTATGCTTAGGTGCTGTTAAAAGTATATATATATACTATAGCATAAATATGCATAGTCTAGTTTTTTAAGGGTTTAGATTGAATTTGACTATTAGAAAAAAAAAAAAAAAAGATTGAATTTGACTTTATCTTTCATTCTCATGGAACACTTAAAATTCAATCTAGACACTTAAAAATCTACATGCATAGGTATTGTAGTTTGTTTTAGTTAGAGCACCTAAGCTAAATATAAAATATTCCATTTTATTAGTATTAGTCATTTTATGTTTCATTCATATCCCATAGAGCTTTATAGGAATATTATAGATTAAGAGCAGCTTGCTTATTAGTAAGCAATATATTAATAAAATTTGCACGTTAGTGATGAGTAGATTAAGAGCAACTTGCATGTACTATTTAATACATATTCTTTACCGATGATTTGACAACTAGCAAGAGTCTTTCTTTAATTGTTTCTTGAAGACTCTAGATTCGAAACCTAGGGCATTAAAAGAAGCGCCTTCACAGCAGGTTATGTATTTGCCCAACATGGCATTGTTCACATGAATAGCTTAAGTGATCAGAAACACTCAGGGTTTCTCCCTACCCTAATTTCTCAGTGATAATATGTATTTTCTTCCTCATGCAAATATGTACTATATATATATATTTAATGTTAAAAATTACTCTTAAGTTCATTTTGTATCGCTCTAAAAATGATGTGATTTTTAAAATTACTATTAAGCTTGTAATTGATTATTATTAAATTTTAATCAAATAGTGATTGTAAAGCCACTTTATTCATGGAGTAGCACAAGAAGAACATAACAATGACTTCTATATATATGATTTATGTGGTCTTTTCCAGTCGTTTTGAGGCCTTGCACAAAGAAAAATCATGCTTTTGCAAAACAAATTTTCCAAATTAAATATATCTAGACTTAAAAGAACCAAAGTCGATCTTACTGTTTTCTTTTAAGATTTATGGAGAAAAAAATCACTTTATCAAATTTAGAGAGTTATTTTTAAAATGAGTTAAACATCAATTTTTTCATACATTTTTATACTTTAGTTAAATATTATTATTATTTTATTAGTTTTACACGAATCAAGAGACATGAGAGTAAAAAATAAGCTTAAAATATTATATAACTTTAATTTTTTGGCTCTTAAAATATAGGAAAAAACTAAATATAAAGAGCCAATTATGAATGCTCTGAGATGCGGAAACAAGGTATTTTCACTCTTTTTAATTTATGGAATTCTACATACTACAAATTGATGAAGATTCATTGAAGAAAGATATTATTATTTTGCACACTCCAAACTCCTTTTTGTTAAATACCTGAGAAATATGGGATTCCTAAAAAAGAATAGTGAAACAGTAGAAAATGGTGAGATATTGATTTTTTAAACTTTACAATATTTGAGAGATCTGGACTCATTGACAAGCGGCCGGAAGGCCCATATTATATATTTTTTAATTTCGTCTTTTTCTTTAGAAATTTTTGCTATTCACACCATCGTTAACAATGCAAACTTGGTCGGCTCCGAGTTAAGATTCCATCTCCGCAAAAATTTCTAAAAATAAATAAATAAATAAAATTGGAAAATCTTAAACCTATAGCTATAAACAAGTGCCGATTCCACAGGAATACTGACAATTTTGTTTGATGATAAAAAAACATTTTCGTCATTCTCTAATGAAAGACCTAAAGAATTTAGGTGGACTTTTTTTGTCTTTTATGTATTTTAATTACTGTTGTACCCTTCCTGTTGTAAAAGAGTTAAAGATTTTGTTTGGGTTTGTTTAATTTGTCTTTTCATCAGTTTAGTCTACCGTTCTTTTTGTTGTGAACCGTGTAATTGACTCTTTTAACCTTAATAAGTATGTTGACCGAATTGACCTGCTTAGGGCTGTTAAGAGAGCAAGCCGCTCGCTCGCAAGCTCGGGTTCGATTCGTACTCGATTCGAATATTAAATGAAACGTTTTATAAACACGAATCTTAGCTCGAATATTAAACGAAGCTAGTTTGACTCGACTCGGTTAAACTCATGAGCAGATCGTATAAGGCTCGAATTGGTAGTTATTCACATAATTCCTCATATTAATATTAAAAATTGTTGATTTTTTTTTTTTTTTTTAATAGCATCATTTTATTATAAAATGATGCATATCCTCTCTCTTTAAAATCAAGTGCTTTACTGTATTGACTCGAGCTCTATACTCTACTAGCCAGACTAAACAAATGTTCATATGCAAGTTGGCTTCTTGAGCCGTTTAGGAGTATTTGAAATTTAAATTTATAATAAAAAAATAAATTAAATATAAGAGTCAGCTCGTGAACTGGTTCGGCTCGACTTATTATGAGCTCGAACTTAATTTTTTGGCTCGTCTTTAAGCTCAGTTCAAGGTCGAACTCGAGTAAAATTTAAACAAGCCGAACCCAAACAAAAAAAACTCGCTCAAGCTCGACTTGTTTACACCCCTCACCTGCTAAGAATTCCTGAGTTTGTGGATTCTTCTACTCAGGAATCCACCAACTCTAACAGCTCTTGGATTTTCGGCTAAAATTCAGGTTTCTTTGCTCCCTAAAGACAGAGATTTTGTTTTATTTTTTTGCTTTTTTTATTTTTTGGTAAGATTTTGTTTGATTGATAAATAGCGTTTGCGTCCCTTTTTTTTATTATTATTATTTTTTTGAAATATATTAGAATTTAATAAAATTTTAATATTTTATTCATTAAGATTTTAGGTAGTAAAGTGTTATTTGTCGGTGTCTTTTTACATCAAAATGACACTTTATTACTAAGGATTTTGATGAATATTTTTTTTTTTGATGGAACGTTGTCCAACACCATTTGTTTACTGTGTTTTTATTTTTTTATTTTTTTATTTTTAATTTTTGGTTAAGTCTTACGAATGCGCTCTTCCATTTCTTTGCACTTCACTTTAAAGGAAAAGAAACCCATAAAATAACGATTTGTCCAAGAATGATTTCTGTCTGATTTAAAACATGTTCTCGATTTGTGTGAATTTTTTCCATAAGGATGCTTTCTCTCTGATTTAAAAATATTTCTGACTCACAAAATATATATATATATATATATATATATATATATATATATATATATATTCCCATCAGAAAAATAAAGAAGGAAGGGAATGTCACAAATATATATATATTTGTGACATTCCCTTCCTTCTTTATTTTTTCTGATGACAGCATATAGAGGCATCGGGTCGTGATTCAGAGCACACAGCGTGCTTAGCAAGCCATGTATGAAATTTTTTTTTTTTAATATTTTAATGCAAAAAAAAAAAAAAAAAAAATTTTTGCCGGCGTGCCATTTTACTTCACCCGGAGGCACCCTTGCCACGTCAACACCCTTGCCATGTTTGCACCTATTGCCATGTCAGCACAGTGACACATCAGCATATCTGCCACGTCAGCCCCAGTGCCACATCAGCACCACTACTACGACCGTTGACCGTTTACTTTCACATTGTCTGTTGACCGTTGACTTCCAAAGTTGACCAGGTGCTTTATACTCTATTTTTTCGTCTTGATTTTATTTTTGTGGTCTGTTTTTGCATTTGACCATTCTAGATGGCACAAAATGAGATTATTCATCATGTTCAGACTGTATTGGATGTCACAAATTATATGGTCTAGTCCCCATCTATGCGTAGCTTTCTTAAAGGCTGCAAACTTTGGCTTTATGTGACTGGGGAGGTTAAAAAGCAAGTTAAAGGGGCTTCTGAAACAAATGAGGCTTCCACCACTCGTCTCATTGATTGGGATAGTAATTATCACAAGATTCTTACGTGGTTCCGTAACACCACTATCCCATCTATTTCTACGCTCTTTGGCAGCTTCGATGAAGCAAAGGGTGCTTGGGATATGCTTGCTTCTCACTATTCTTCTTTGGATGGTGCTTATGAGTATCAGCTTTTGTTTGAGCTTTTCCATCTGAGGCAAGATTCTGCTCAGAGTATTAATGATTTTTTTGCTCGCATGCAATTCTTATGAAACCAAATTGATGTTTCTGATCCTATTTGGAAAGATCCTACTAATGTTGAGATGTATGTTACATGTAGAAATCAACATCGCCTTCACCAATTTTTAATGGCCTTGCGTGATGATTTTGAGCCTGTTCGTGTGCAACTTTTCCATCGTTCTCCTCTTCCCACCTTGGACACTGCCATCTTCGAACTTGTCCGTGCAGAGAACAAATCGCAGACTGTGCACTTTCAGCCCAGTCATATAGTATTGGTTGCACCATCTTCTGATTCTTCATCATTTCAACAAGAGCATTCTGACAGGTCAGGCACTCCTCGATTCCCTCCTAAGTCTCGCGATAACAATTACTGTTCCTATTGTCGACGTCGAAGGCACATTATTGACAAGTGTTGGCACCCACAGCAACAGTTGCACATACTGAGAGTGGTACATCTCCAGCTGCTCCCTCTTCAGTTGGTCCCTCTGGCCGCGCAATAGGATCCAGTGTCACCTTATCTCCAGCTGACTTCGAGGCAATAATCAACTAGGTCGTCCTATCTCGTTCTGGTAATACATCTTCCTTTGTCCTCTCAGTCTTGCCAAGTACCTCTTCCCCTTGGCTCTTTGACTCTACTTGTTGCAATCACATGACACCTCACTCTATTTCCTTTCCCACATCTACACCTTCACCTCATTTCTCATTGATTCGCACAGTTGATGGCTCCACTATGACTGTTAAAAATATAGGCACTGTCAACACACATTCCTTTTTTGTTCCTAAAGTTTTTCATATGCCTGAATTTTCCTTCAATCTTCTTTCTATTGGCCAACTATGTGAACTTGGATATAGACTTGTTTTTTACTTTTCTGGTGTGCATGTGCAGGATCCTCGTACGAGCCAAACCCTTGGGACCAGGCGTAGAATTGGGCGCATGTTTGAACTTTCTTCCTTACACCTCCTTATCACTAGTGTCTTTGCTGCTGCCTCTTCATCATCACCATCTCTTGCACTTTGGCATTCGCGTCTTGGTCATGCATCTGCCTCTCTCGTTCAACTTTTTGCTTCGAAGGGTTTGTTAGGTTCAGTGTCCAATAGTTCTTTTGATTGTTTTTCATGTCAACTTGGGAAACAACCGGCTTTGCCATTTAATAATAGTGAGTCTCATGCTACTAGTTCTTTTGATTTAATTCATTCTGATGTTTGGGGACCTTCTCCTGTTGCTAGTATGAGTGGTTCACGTTATTTTGTTATTTTTGTTGATGATTTATCTCGTTACACTTGAGTGTTTTTAATGAAATCTCGTTCTGAATTATTGAATATTTATCACACTTTTGCCAAAATGGTTCAAACCTAATTTTCAAAACCTGTTAAAGCTTTTCGTTCTGATAATGCTTTAAAATATACTAAACATGATTTTCAAGCCATCCTCAAACATTATGGCAATGTTCCTCACTTATCGTGTCCAGGCACCTCACAACAAAATGGTCGAGCTGAATGTAAACTTAGGCACATTTTAGACATTGTCCGTGCTCTTCTCATTTTCACATCTGTTCCTACCCCTTTTTGGGGTGAAGCCACTCTCACAGCTGTCTACACGATCAATAGGTTGCCTACCCCTATCCTTGATAATTGCACTCCTCACGAGCAATTGTTTGGCTCTGTCCCCTCATATCACCTTCTTTTTGTCTTTGGTTTTGCTTGCTTTGTTTTACTCCATCCTCATAAGCGCACCAAACTCGAGCCTCGTTCTCGGTTATGTTGTTTTATTGGATATGGAGTGGAACAAAAGGGATACCGGTGTTATGATCCTGTGTCTTATCGTCTTCGCATCTCCCGTCATGTAGTTTTTTGAGAGCATCGACTATTCCATGAGATCGGCAAATTCAACTTGCCATCGTTCCATCCCTTTACTACCATTCTTGAGATTCCTCTTTCTCCAACTCCAACCAACAAACGGTTAATTTGCCCACCTCTAGCAGGTTAAGAGTGTTGGACAATCTTAACGGGAAGTGCCTTTGATAAATCACGTTCAATTAGTTTTTTTATGTAATTTTTTTGTATTTATAAATATTTTTAATTATAAATGTATGTTAGAAATATGCATTGGATATGAAAAACTTTAAAAATAAAAGAAAATAAAATTTTAATTGAATCTAAAAAAGTGTCAGACAAATTTATTACTAGCAAAATAACCTTAAATCTTAAAGAAAAAAAAAATCATCTTAAATTAAATTACTATAAAAAATCAGTCCTAAAAACTAGGTTCCTTAAGCCCAAATAAAATAGTGAAACTTGCTTATTACTAATTAATCAATATATTAATAGTTCCTGCTCATTATTCATGAATCATGCATGTTTACTACTAGATTAAGAGCAAGACTTGCTTGTTACTCTTCAAATATTCAATAGATATCTTACCACCGGTAATTTGACAACTACTTTAAGTCTTTATCAATATTAAGTGCAAATTGCCTACAGAGTTACAGGCTTACAGCTAAGAAGAAATAGTGTAGATTATATAGCAGCAACTTCTCATTACTAAGCAATATATTAATAGAATTTATACGTTAGTGCTTCGTAGATCAAGAGCAACTTGCTTGTACTATTTAATACATATGTTTTTTACCGATGATTTGACAACTAGCAAGAGTTTTTCTTTAATGTTTGCACTCTAGATTCGAAACTTATTGACCCATAAAAAAAGGTACATGATTGTTTTTTAATTATATTGAAAAAATATTTTTGTCTTTTTTACTTTTTAAAGGGATAAAAATATCCATATAATATAACTAATTGAATATTATCCAGTTTGAATAAAATTGAGAAGATCCTAATTTGTAAAAGATGGGCCTTCACAACGGGTTATGTATTTGCCCAACATGGCCTTGTCGGCTTGAGTAGCTAAAAATTGGTTTGCAATAGATCTCGAGATGTTGGTAATTGCTTGTGGAAAGAAAAATTGGTTTGCATTGTAACAAATAAAGGAAAAAGGTTTTCCTAACTTTTTTTTAATTAAAAAAAGGTTGGAGGGAGGAGATCAGTTGTGGCTATTCTAACTAGGTGTGACCATAGTAGCACCAATTTGCGATGGACTACTCAGGAGGGACTTAGATGAAGGAAACCGCAGACGCACCCTCAAACGAGCTGAGCTATAACTTAACTGCCGCCTCACCAGGACATCGATGAGATTCAAGGAAGATAATACAAATATGCATGAGAATTTTCATATTCGGGAGTCGAACTCATGCCCTTGCATCACTCAAACCCAGTGAGAATGCCCCTAAGACCATCAAACCAGGGTTTTCAACTTTTTATGCACTCAAACGTGCTAATTTTAAAAAACATATACACAGACAAACAAAAACGAAGAAAAACATGTACATGCTTTTGCCATATCAAACAAACAAAAAAACCGGAAAATAAAATATGTCCATGCTTTTGCGGTGTCATATGATAATCTAGCCTTCTTTTGAGTATTGTGAATTTGTGTGTAGTCCTCGAATTTTAAAATCCTCACTTAAAGAGATTACTTTGATGATAAAAATTATTTTCATATTCATATTAAGTAAGGATATTTATTTATGAAGAATTTATGAGTTTATATGAATATTATAAGTATAAATATTGATTTGAGATTTTTATACCTTAAGCCCTGATATTTTTATGAGAAATTATAGTCTGATAATTTCTTTTATTGGGTGTTAGTGACTTAAGTGTGAATGAAAGATAGTCGTTGACAAGAGAGCAGGTTAGGTGAGAATATATGTTTAGAAGAGATTAGCTGGGTTTTATTTTTAACACATGCCGGTCCCTCTTCTCCTTTTTCCACTAACTTTTCCTTTTCCTCAGTTTTCTTCCTCAATTTACGCAACCTGCTCCCACTTTGTTTTTCCTTCCTCCTGTCGACACTCCCCCACCCCTTTTCTTTGTTTCTTCCATTCCTCTCTCCTTTCCACGCAGCCTCCACCCACTGTCTTTTTTTTTTTTCCCCCCCCTCATTTCTTGACTCTTCCTCACCCTGTTCATATCTTCCTCTTTCTCCTTTTTCGAGCACTAAAATACATTTCGGAATAATGTTTCATTAATCATATACCAAGAAAATTCAGACATCTAACACCGACACCAGCATACAAAACTGCATTCAAGGTGGACAGAAAGGCCAAGAGTTTGGTGAACCATATCATTTATGCTGTCGTGGCCAGCTTTAACATGGCTGATCTTCCTAGGCAGAAGAAGAGAAAGCATACAGGAAATATCTCACTCAAATGGTCATCATCATGGACAAAGAGATCACAGACTACTTCATCTAGGTCAAGAGAAGCAAAAGACAGTTCATAATAATAGAAAATATATTCTGCTACTTTCTCAAAGCAAAGAAATAGAAAAGAGTAAGCATGGGTTTGTTTTTGCACATTCATGATAACTGTTTTTTTTTTTTTTTTTTTCTCTAAAATTGGATTTGTTTTCATAAAGAATATACATAAAGCCTCTTTCTCGTAAAATACAATTTCAGAGCCTACAAGATAACAATGATCGTCAAATTTATGCATATGAAAAATATACTTATTCTTCCCCTGCCCTTGGACGAACCCTAAGTCCCCTTCTTATATTTGCACCCACTTCCAAGAGGTCTTCCATCTATAAAAGATATGGAACCAATGAGTAAATTACCAAGGGTTCCAAAGCAATTTCAAAAGAACAAAAATGTTTACTTTTTTTTTTTTTTTTTTTTTAATCTTTTTTGTGAGTGGATAACTATGTTTACTTATATATAATCATAGAAACAAGTATCTCTTTGGGCAAGCCACTCTCTACCCCAAACAGAGATAAGAAAAAACTCTGCACATAAACAAGCAACACGTGGATACACAGATAAGTGGAAAAAGAAAAATACTCCTAGACAAACTAAATATTTTTCTTTTATACAAGTAATTCAATTTCATTAAAATTAGAGAAGAACGCAACCCAAATATACAAGAAGTATATAAGAGAGAACCCTAATTAAGGAGTAAAAGAAGAACAAAAGTCTAGAAATTAAGTATTTTTAGAAAAGCGAGGAATATTATACACTACCATCCAAGCATAAAGAGATTTGAACATAACAACTTCTAACTTTGATACCAATCTCTCACAATCTTCGAAAGTGCTCACACTCCGTTCTCCAAATGCACCACATTAAGCATAGAAGAGCCATCCTCTCTTCTAAAATGCACCAACTTCTCAACTAACCTCTCAAACTAGCCAACAACTCCGCCACTTTTCTAAGCATGACCCACTCTATACCTAAAAGATGGAAGATTGAAACTCACAATTCTCTAGCCACTTTACGGTGGGAGAAGAAGGTGATCTATAGTCTCCCTGCTCCTCTTGCACATCCAATACCAATCCACAACTATGACATATCTTTTCTCAAGTTATCCAAAGTTAAAATCTTTCCTAACACTATCGTCTACACAAAGAACACGTCTCTGGAAGGACTCCTAATTCTCCAAATGCTCTTCCAAGAAAATAGAAAGCCAACGGGATTGCAAAGGGCCTGATAGAAAGATCTAACCTTGAACTTCTACCTTTTGGAAGGAATCCAACATATTTTATGCACACCACCTCATCTAAACTTAAGAGAATACAAAAGATCAAAGAACAAAGTAAGCAAGTCCATCACCTAATCATGCACTGGTATGGTGGAAGAAATATTCCATTGAAGATTGTTGATAAAGAATTGCACATGATCCATCACCAAAGCCTCCTTATAGCAAGCAATACTAAACAATTCCAAAAAAGAAGCTTTTAGGGGATGATCCCTACACCACAAATCATGCAAAAACCTTATCTTAGACCTGTCTCTTACCTCATATCTAACAAATCTAAAAAACAACCCCCACCTCGAAAGGACCAACAACCTCCTTAGAGCACCATCCTTCCCTCATACTATCATATTCAACTACCAATCTACAAAGTCTCTCTTTTCTTGGCAAAACGACATAATCACTTCTCCAAGAGAGCTCTATTAAGCTGAATTAGATTTTGATCCTAATCCACCAGAGAAATTGGAAAACAAATCTTAGACCAACTGACTAGATGGAATTTGAACTCATCACCAGCTCCACCCCACAGAAAATCTTTCTGAAGTTTCTTAATCCTGTTAGCAACTTCTATGGGAATGGGAAAAGGGATATATACTAATTGAGCAAATTGGAAAAGAGTGTTTTCAATCAGTGTCGAGCTACCACCCTTCGAACAATAAACTCTCCTCCAACTAACCAACTAATATTTCATTTTTTCAACAATGTCATCCCGTATTGACTTAGCCTTATACGAGGCCCCCAAAGGAAGACCTAAATACTTCATAGGTAAAGAAAACACCTTACAACCAAGGATACGAGTCAAACCTCCGACATCATCCGCTGTGCCAACATGGACTAACACTGATTCAAATAAGTTAATCCTCAACACCGAGACAGCTTCAAAACATAAGAAGAGACAACGCAAATGACGGAAATGGGCTAGTTTTGCCTCACAAAATCAAAGTATCAATTGCAAACACAAGATGAGACACTAAGAGCTCATCAATATTCGTTGACCCCACCGAAAAACTTGGTAAAAGCCTCCTATCTACTGAATCGAACAACATTCTACTCAAAGCCTCCATGACAACTACAAACAGTAGAAAAGATAATGGATCTCTAAGTTTCAAGCAACGAGAGCTATTAAAGAATCCAGAAAGAGATCCATTAATCAACACCGAGAAACACATTGTAGAAATACAATG
Organism: Corylus heterophylla; assembly: GCA_016403345.1. Taxonomy (NCBI): domain Eukaryota; kingdom Viridiplantae; phylum Streptophyta; class Magnoliopsida; order Fagales; family Betulaceae; genus Corylus; species Corylus heterophylla. The sequence goes on along the minus strand of CM028139.1, from coordinate 11,320,814 downwards.
AGCTATCCAATCTCTCAATTTCTTCCCAGAGCCATATTGTCTCAACAGATACAACAGGAAATGCTAGTTAACAAGATCGTAAGAATTTTTAAGCTCCAATTTATAGAGCATACCAGGTTCCCTTGATATAATTCGGTTATCAAGATATTCATTAGCTACAAGTAGCAAATTTTCACTTGAAATAATGGTATTTACTTTCATGTTCAGCAATAGACTGATTGTTGTTGTTAATCTTTTTTCTTCTTTCTTTTTGACATTTTTACACCTTTTAGTGATTAGCAATTAAATCTTCAAACATCAAGAAATGAAAATAATTATCCATTTCAAACAGTCAAATAATGAGTGGCTATAAAACCCTATAAAATTAGTGATAAGGAAGTGCATGGGAAAGATACACAATGTTTTAAAAATGAAAAAGGGTCCAGACTTTCAGAGTACCAAAGCTGATAAATTGTTGCCAAATTTTTTATTTAAAAAGAAGCAGCTTAGTAAAGAATATCAAAATTAGGATTTAGGTGGCAGGGTAGACGGTTGAGAGTTGGAATAAAAGAGTAGACTGTTGGGGGTAACAAAAGGAGGTATGGTTACTTGACTGTAACTGCAGGGAGGTAGGAAGGAGAAGAGGAAAAAGAAGACAAGCAATTTAAAAGCTCATTTCTCATTTCTACCAAAAGTAAGAAAATCAAAGCAACGAACCCAAGAAGCATTGAGAACATAGTCCCGTCTAGGTAATGTTTCACCAATGAAGTATGGCACAGTTTGTATCTAGAGCCTAGAGGGCAAAAGTCCAGTTAAGAGGACCACAATCTGGAACAAATCAAGGAAAAGTGTATCTCACACGTGTTTGAAAACTTGTAATGCTCTAATGTTCTCAAGGCACCCGACTTCAAATCACTCTTAAATGGCAAAAAACCACAATGTGAGGAACGGACCCTACTCAACTTCAAACAAGCAGATTTAACCTTATAACAAATTTAACAACATAACCGATAGATCATTCATGTTACCATCATCACCAGCTAGTGAATAACAATTTCTAGTTCAAACAACAGGCAGAGCCCAGACAACTGATTCTTTTTCCACATTATATGTGGCAAAAAACTCTGCTTTGTTCAATGCCCATCATAACAAGGACACCTTATCACCGGGGTGAAATGGGACTAAAATTTGCAACAGACGACATCAACACATCTAAATAATGGTTCTTTTTCTTTCAAATCACTTGATGATCAACACACTCAAGTTAAAAAGAATTGACGCAGAACACACAAACCCATTTAGTTTTTGCTCTCAGGTTGGGTTTCCATGACATGAATTTTGAAGGACACTCATTGAAGATTGTTCAAGACATGTCCTGTCCAAACGTAGAATTTCAAAGCACATGGGCAACAGTTGAGGATGCTAATACTAGGGGCACATTTCTAATCAAAAGAACCATTATACAACGCCACAAGCCCGCAAGACAACACGAACTAAGGTTGATGTTATGCTTTGTCCTTCAAAGAACAGAAATTTAAGCCACTGAGGCACCACTGACTTTCTACTTGAAAAGACCAAAATGCTTCCATTTTGTAGAGATTGAGAGAGAGGAAGAAAGAGAAGCGGACCTTGTAGATGCCGGAGGCATGTAGCACGGATACGGAGGCGGAGGCACCGGCGCCGACGAAGAGGGAGGCAACGGCGAAGGCTTTTAAGGGCATGAGGCGTGATTCCCCGGCGCAGCCTCTTCTGTACGACAAAACGCCCCAACCCAACTGGGCACCGCTAGCCAGGGCCCACTCCCAGTGGCTGAATGCCCTGCCACTTTCCTTCTCCTCCTCCATCCTGAGGGATCGTACTCCGCCGCTCTCGGTCGTCAGTCTCGAGCTATGAAGGTCAGCTCTTCTTGCCGTTCCCAACCCCTCTCATTGTTGTTCTTTCTTCGTATGGGCTTTGCTTGTGCTCTTGTACGTGTATTCGGCTTCCTCTGTTCTTAGGCTTCGTACTCTGTTCATGGACTTATCTTGTGGTTGCTCTGTTTTTGGGCTTTGTACTTTGCCCCGGTAATTTGACGTGATTCTGACGTGGCATGGAAGACACTTGGCACAAACTAGATAGCTTTAACGTGGCGAAACTGTTAAATTTTTGGACGGAATGACTAAAACAAAAAATGAAAATTGATATAAAAAAAATTGGTTGAGTGGTACTTAAAATCTCATACGGTGTTAAAAGTGCTAAACATTTATATAAAAAGAGACAAAAATTGGCAAAAAAATAAAAAAATCCCAATTATTAGCAATGATTATATCTAGCTAGTCGTTAATGATATATATAATTTTAAGTTATCAACATTGATAATATATATATATATATATATATATATATATATATATATCAGTGACGACTAGTCAAAGTTGTTGCTGATAAGTTATAATCATCGTCAAATTATATATTAATGATGACTTTTTATAATAGTAGTGATGACTTTCCTTTGTCGTTAATAAGATTCATATCAACAACGACAAAAATATTAAACATACAATTAGTTTATACTCACAAAAGCTTAATTTGTAGTAAAACTTAACTTGTACCCCAACAAACCACTCGTTTTGTCTTTTACCACAATAGCTCCAAAGCTTGGCCAATTTTTTATTTAGTTTTTTATACAACACAAAACTCTAGTAGCTTGAAGGTTTTTGTGTGGCTTAAAGAAACTCTAAGCAAGGTAAGGTATTGAAAGCATAAGAATGCAATAGCTCTTTCTTAACTCACAAAATAATGGCTTCAAGTATGCGTCTAAAAAGCATTCATAAGGAATGCTTATATGGGCCTTGAGAAAAATTAAGGTTTTGGTGTAAGTCGGTTTCTTAAAACAATTAGAGGTAGAGGCGTCCAAATCAAGTCCAAACTTAACAAATATAGCTAGACTTAAAGCCACTTTAGTTTTGGCAATGAATGAGCCAACATAAAACCTAACAAAAGGCCCTCTTGAAGGAACTTTTAATTACGGACCGTCTTTAAAAGCACAAATCATGTTAATTCAACCATATATTACAAAAACTTTTTTAAGGCACCAGAATGACAAAATGTTGGATATCAACTGTATAATTTGAGTTAGAAGTATGAAATTAAATTACGAAAAAAAATTACAAAAATTAATATCAACTATTTTGCTATAAAAAAAAAAAAAAAAAAAAACTTACTATAAAATGACCAAAAAAATTTTACGTACGTATCCATTATTATCATTTCATGCTTCTAAAAGCATTTTTTTTTTAAGCTATGTTACCAAAGATATATATATATATATAACAAATTCAAAGAACTTTAGACGTGTAGTTACCACATAACTAAAGATTTTATGAGGACGTTTTGGCAAAGCTAGCTGATCTACACACACAAAACTCCACAGAAAAAATAATAATAATAATAAAAATAATAAAAATAAAAATTCTCTATTACCCACGACAATCTCAAGCAGGCCAAAATACTAATCCTCCATAGATGCTACGAAAGTGTCACGAACTTCCCCCATTTTGAAAACTATTTGGTAAAACCTACAAAAACAGGAAAATATATATCACAAGCAAAATAGGATTATGCCATCCATTACAAGTTACACCTAAAAACAGAGAACTCCAACAAACGATAAACAACAAATAATTCAAATTTATATGGCAAAAGGCCTAAGGAAACTCCAGAAAGTGAAACCTAGGACAATAAGTCCCACTACTGATGCAGTACCTCTCTAAAAATCACGAAAATACAAGTTTGTTAAGGTTGCCAAGATATGGTTCAAAGGGTAATTATAGTGCTTATTAAGCTCTTGAGGAGATCATAGTAACATGATTTATCTGCCACAATCTGATAGCCGAGTTTGTTAATTAAAGTTGCAACAGTAGCGTTGCTACCGAGGTGGTTAATAATGATCTTTTTATCGACAAGTAAATCCACATCTTTTTCAGTGTCGATAAGATAGTCCAATAGCAAAATATAATTGCAAATGTAAGCATTAAATGGATAATGACATTGCTCCAAGGCCATGAGGTTTCGGAAAAGAGTTTCAGTATTTTTGTCAATCCCAAAGGGTGGGACTTCCAAGATACACTGCATTCCTCCAAGCTTAGAAAGCATTTAAAGCATGGCAAGCAAGCAAGGAAGCATGAGAAATCAAAGCATGGAAAGAGTTTCAAGCACCTATTCTCAGGGAGTTTTATCTCAAGTAAGCGTCTATGATCTTCAACTGCTTTGAATTTCAATCCTGCCATGTCAAGCTTTGTGGCACAATATAGATTATCCAGATATCCTGTATGTTTCAAGTCTGGTACTAAACAAAACAAATATCTTATCAAATATGTAAAGTGCTTTACTTCCCCGATGTTGAAATTTGGCTGCTGAATACCATAAGAAGGAAAATAATCGAGGGAAAGCTCAAGAAAAGTAGTAGTAGATTCGGTGACGGCAAATGTATATAATTTCTCAAGAACAAAAGTAGGAAGTTGATTCTCAAGCAATATCAAGTCATCATGTCGTATACCATTTGCCAACCATGGTTTATTTGCTATGTAATCATTTTCATCATATTTATTCCTCCAGAAGAGCTCAATTATAAATACGGCATCCAATAGAATCATTTTCACGAAATCTTTACCATTGAGCACTCTACATTCTTCATAATAGCAATGACGGATTTTTACTTCGTTATCTTTAATGATCTTTCAAAGATCCTCGTGGTTCTTCTTAGGGCTAGGCAAATTAACCGGTTACCGATTACCGGCCGTCTACCGGTTTCGACCGGACCGATATAAACTGTAACCGATATGCCGATATCCTTTTCAGTTAAAAAATGTGTACCGGAATCCTTATCGGTCCGGTCCGGTCCGGTTAAGGAATTGTTATCGGTTAACCAGTTTAACCGATAAGAATCGATTAGGAAATGGTCCAAAACTACGCCGTTTTAGAGAGGTTATATAAACCTCTCTAACTCAGTAATTGTCGAACCCTAAGCCCCTAAAATCGTGCCTCTCTTAGTCTCTCGCCTCTCTAAGCTCTCTCTCTCTCTCAACTGAGTCACCTAACTCAGTAATCCTTGGCCATCACCTTACCTGGATACTTTTGGCGAAGAGGTAAACTTTTCTTGCTTCTGGTTTTTTTGTTCTGTCTTGATGAACCCGCATTTTCTTGTGGCTTTGAATGAATTTTCGTCTGTGAATTTTTCTTCCTCAAAAGGGTTTTTTGCCCATACAATTGATTGGGTATGGGTTTACTTCTTGATAAGGTTAAATGTGAGGGAAACTGTGGTTTATGGGGATTTTATTCTGTTTTTTGTGTTTTGAGTTCAATGTGGCTTCTGTCTCTCTCTCTCCCTCACTGGCTCACTCATTTTTTCCTGAGTAAAACTTTGTTTGGTTCTCAGTAGAATTTGAAAGAAAGCGTGTTTTCTGGGAATTAGCTTTTGTTCTTTCGTATTTGTGTGTTATGTGGGTTCTATTTCACTCTTTCACCGGCTCAGGTACTTTTTATGAGGGAAGTTCTGTTTGGTTCTCGGGAAAATCCGAGGGTAAATGGAGGGGAATTGTGTTTTCTGAGTATTTTATTTGTTTCTTTCGCATTTTTGTTTTCGATGTGAGTTCTCTCTCGGTCTCTCTCACTAGCTCGCACTTTTTCCAAGTAGAATTCTATTTGGTTCTCAGGAAATTTTTAAAGTTTTAAAGTTTATCTATTTGAGGTTTGACTTTGATTTGTTCTTAAAAACCCACATGCTGATTTCAAGTCTATTTAGTTTCTTTCCCTTGGAAAAGATAAAAATAATAAACTGTTGACATTCACCTAATTCCATTCAATTGCTGCAATATTTGTAAAATTTGTTGTTTTCTTTCTTATTTGGCCTGGCCAATTCTGGCATCTCTGACCCTCAAGGTGTGTCCACGGTTTAATCGGTTAATCGGTTTAACCGAACCGTTTAACCGTGTACTGTTTTAACCGAAATTATCGGTTAAAATTCTTATTGGTTCGGTATCGGTTAATAAACCGTTTAACTGAAAATTATCGGTTAATAACCGATAAGAACCAAAACCGGACCGTTTTAACCGATACCCAGGCCTAGTTCTTCCTAGTCCGATAACAGAATTCCCTCAAATATCTTTGCTTTTCTATTTCCATATTCCTCAATTCTTCTCGGCGGTGATGAAATGGGCCAATTGAAACTAGCTTAGGAATGTGGGCTTCTTTGTTTACCTCGTAAAGTTTCTTGGGAATCTTGTAGATACAACACTCAGGCCATTAAGCAGGCTCCTAGGCTAGTGGAATGTCAATAACAAAATCCTCATATTCAGGTTCTTTTCCAATGGAATCACTATAGCCATCTTTTCCACCCCTTAAGTTAATTTCTTTTCCTAGTAACAAAGAAGCAACAATCAGTAGTAATATAATAAAGATTCAATCTAATTTAATTTGAACTTAAAAGTAAAAATGTAAAATTTAGGACAATGCTTTTGGGTCCAAAGTTTATTTATTTATTACCTTAGTAATTGATAAGAGAAAGGATAAGAATGGTTGAAGAACCTCTTATTCACTCAAAAATAAGGAATATTTCTAATGACAAACATGCTTGAATAGATTAGTTTGTATTTAGCAATACCTAAGTACATGATTGTAAAATCATCATTGGGAAAACCAAAAGTACAAATATATTATTTTACCTCCCATATATAAGGTAAATTGAAATTTTGACTATGTAGTAAAATCCATTTCAGTGACTTGTGTTAGTGTACATTAATAAAAATAAGGTAAAACATTGTAGAATTATCTTGGGTTTAATCTTTTATCAAATCACTCCTTATGAGTTTAATTTTTTTTAGAATTTTATTTTGAATGTTGGACTTGTGTTGCATAGCTTCTATATTTTGAACGTTTGGAATAATTTCTATATTATGCATGTGTGTGGACATTAGGACATGTCTATCATAATTAACATGCCTGTGTTAAATAATTTTAAACACTTAAACGTAATAAAGTGAAAGGAGGAAGAAAGAAACCTGCAAATTTTGCTTGCAAGAAATGCTTGGATATTGCTTGAGGGCACCAGAATTGTTCCGGCCTCTTGACGTCAACACTAAGGCTTTCTCCCTCTCCCTTACACCTCTTTCTTGCCAAAATTCAAAAACCAAACGAATCAATCACAGCCTTATCCATGAAAACAATTAAAAAAGAAAAAGAAAAAAAGAAAATTCATTATCCGCCTTTGCTGGCTCGTGTTACACGTGGGGACCTCAATCCAGCCAATTGGGTGAGTATGACACGAGCGTCGCAGGGGACCTCAATCCCCAAGAGCCTACCCTCAAATTCAATCTCTCCTCCACCCATTTTCATATTCATCGTTTTGATTAGTTTTTTTTTTTTTTTTTGGGTGCATTTTAATATTAGAAGAAAGAATTTTTTGATTAAATGGGCGTGTTAATTAGGAGAATAAGTTGGTTAATTGAAATAAAAATGCAAGGATATCATGATTTAATTGAAGAATTAGTGGAGTACCCCAAACATAACAAGATTTGGTGGGCCCAACCAAATGTCCCTTGGCCCGAATGCAGGCCTAGCCTCGGTACAAGACCCAATGCTCAATATTTTTTTGATTAATGGGGGTGTTAATTAGGAGAATAAAATAAAAATGTAAGGATTTCATGATTTAAGTGAAGAATTAGTGGAGTACCCCAAATATAACACTATTTGGTGGGCCCAACAAAAGGTCCATCGCCCGAAAGCAAGCCCAGCCTCGGTCCAAGACCCGATGCTCAATATTTTTTTGATTAATGGGGGTGTTAATTAGGAGAATAAAATAAAAATGTAAGGATTTCATGATTTAAGTGAAGAATTAGTGGGGTACCCCAAATATAACACTATTTGGTGGGCCCAACAAAAGGTCCATCACCCGAAAGCAAGCCCAGCCTCGGTCCAAGACCCGATGCTCAATATTGGGCAGCACGCATACTAGAATCATTCCCTTTGTTTACGCATACTAGGAAATGATGTATAACACATCTCTTAGCTATATAAGTAATCAATCCGCCTCATTAATGTCTAATGACCAACCAACCATGGAAGTGCATAAAAATGATTGCAAAAGCCCAAGATGCAAAGTGTAAAAATGTTATATTTTTATTGCAGCCTTTGCAGGATTTCTTGTGGTGCCAAGACAAGGTATCGTCAGGATGGTCGTTAGGGGTTAAATCGTTAATTTTACTGTGACAGCTCAGCAACGTCAAGACTGCTTATTAACCAAGCTCTCTCGAAGTCATCTTCAATGAGCAGTATTAGGACAGTCTGCTGACGGTCCAAGCGACAAGCTCTTTGGAGTCCCCTATTTCAGTCAGCATCAGCCATCAGGACGTATTGGTGGTGATCCTACTTACCGTTCTCTCGGATAAGTTGTAGAAGTCTTGAATAACGAATCACATTAAGACGGTTGGTGACGGTCCCGTTGATGGTAGTACAAAAGCTTCAATTCCAAAGCCTAAATTTGTAGACCAAAATATTTAGGTATTAAAAACTTTACAATCCTAATTTTGATCACCGAAATTAGCCAATTTGTAAATCCTAACAAAATCATTTTTTATTTTTTATTTTTAATTTCCTTTCTTTGTGTTGTATTGGCCTCGCATGACCGTTGTTGCTGGCTTGTTCCTCCACTTTGTTGTTTTCCCTCGGGTCTCCTTTGTGTTCTATTTTTAATCTTTTATTCCTCTTTAATAAATTAAGCTTACTCTCATCTAACAAAATTCATGGAGAAATGAGCTCTAATCACTCGTGCAGATAGACGAATTTGACCTTTTGATTTATCTTTTCATGAGACAAATATAAGACAGCACGGCGAGGACCATTCACATTTTTTTATCTCACACTTAGTTATCTCCCAAAGAGTTTTCGATCTATCTCCCAAAGAGATAAGATTTAGAATAAACATCACATCATGCTACCTCTTTCTATTCACTCATGGAGGATTCCTTAATTAGAGAGAGTTTTTTCTTTTTTCTTTTTTCTTTTTTCTTTTTATAAGTATTTGAGAGAGTTTTTTCAACACCAGCTTAAGCGGATCTGAAGTACAAGGAGTTGGCCCGCCAATTGTTAGGAAGTGAAGATGATAAAGTCCATAGACAAAAAAAGAGGGAAAAATTGTAAGGGTTCATAATTAAATTTCTTGTTTATGTGCATAACTTTGTGCTCCATAACGTTGAAAACCTCCTTAATTACAATCCAGACAAAAAAAAAAAAAAAAAAAAAGGATTTTTTCTCAGTACTGCATTAAAAATAGTTACATATGAAAATAATTTCTCAATGAGTTTTAACTTTTCGGGTTAACAAATATTTACTTGGGAAAATGTCAATTTAAATCTATCTCAATTTAAGGTTATCTTGCTCATAAAAAATTTTAACTCTTAAGAAATAATTTATAAATGAGAAGTGAATTACAAAGATAAGGTTAGAAGTTAAGATCTTTGCTCTCATGCATAAGCGACACCACGATTTTTTGTTTTGGGGTCAGAACTTACGTAAACGAATAAGCAAATAAATACAAGGAGCCTTTGTGTAAGCGCCCACGATTTTATGTAAAATAAGAATAGAAAAGTCTTAAATTTAATTTCACAATAAGTCATACGTCATAATTGTATACAAAAGTTACATGTCCAAAACACATCTTAAAAGAGAACTTTCATTTTGAATACAAAAGTTTCATAGTTTGCTATAAATATGTACCCAAAAAAAAATCGTGTTTAAAATTTAAAAATATTTGACTTAAGATTAGACCTGTCATATGAGAGCTGAAAATTAAGCATTTGTATTATGATATGTCTTGGGACAAAGGCTAATAACATATAATAAAATTCTAATTGCTGAAATGCAGATCACTCAAACTTACAAATGAAAACATTTTGACCTAACCAAAGCACTCCGAACAAACATTGAATCACATAGATGTTTCAAACCTTCAAGACAAAAGGTCTAATATGGTTCACAAAAGTGAAACCCAGAACAAGAATTCCAGCAACAGTTGCAGCACCTCTCCATAAATTCCTGAAATACACCCTTGTCAGGGATGCCACGAGACTATTCGAAGAGTTATCACAATGCTCATCAAGCCGTTTATAAAGATCGTGGTAATGACACAGCTCCAAGGCCATGAGATTTTGAAAAACAGCTTATGTTTGGTCGTTTATCACAACTTGTGGGACTTTCAAGATACATTGCACTCTCGCCAAGCAAGGAAAGGATTTCAAGCATGGTAAGCAAGAGAAAAGCCATGAGAGATTGAAGCATGGATAGCTTTCCAAGCACTTATCCTTAGAGAATGCTATGTCGAGTAAGGATTTCTTTGAGAAATCAGCTTCAAATTCCAATCCTGCTTGAAACAACATTGTGGCTGTATATCTTAGATATTGTTTGGTAGGTTTTGGATTAGGTTTTAGGTCTGTAGGACAATAAAACATCCTCTGCAAATCAGTGAAATGGTTTACTTTCTTCTCCATGGATATTCGGTTCTTGTCGGAGAAGAAGAACTGACATGCAAGCTCAAGAAAGGGAGTAACTTCTTCTCCATTGAAGGCAAACTTATTGAACTTTTTGAGAAACGTATAAGGAAGCTGATTCTCAAGTAACATCAAGTCTTGCTTTTTGTGAGATTCAATCCATGCGTTACTTCATATGTAATCAATTTTTTCATGCTTTTCGTGTTCAAAATTCCTTAGGAAGAGCTCAATGATAAAGACAGCATTCAACAGAATCATTTTTACAAAATCTTCAGTTACTTGAATGGTCTCTGAATAGCTACGACCGATTTTTTCTTTCTTGCTTTCAATAATGCTTGCAAGATCCTTCCAGCTCTTTTCGGTCCTAATACAGAATTGCTTCAAATATATCATTTTTTTTGCATTTTCATGCCCCTCAATTCTTCAAGGTTTTGATGAAGTGGGCCGATTGAAACTAACTTTGGAGTGTAGGCTTCTTCATTTACCTTACGAAGTTTCTTGGGAACCCTGTAGATGCAGCACTCAGGCCACAACGGAGGCTCCTCAATTATTGGAATATCAATGATTGATTCGTCGCAGGCAATCTTTTCCTTACCAGTTCCTTGTCCGAGTGAGAAAATAAGCAACAATCACTGGTAATAAAATATAATAGAATGATTTATTTATTTATTTTTAAACTCTAGGGGAATTCTTTCAATGCAATTGAAAATGAGGAAATTCAATCCAACTATAACATAACCACAATAAAAATGTATTACTAATCAAAGTTTTCACACAAACATAGGATACCAAGATCCTTGAATTTTGACATATATATTGTATCTTGAACTTTAGACCTGATTGTTTCGGTATAAAATGTTTTTTAGAAAAAGATTTTCCTTATTTTTGAGTATTGGTGCGACGTAAAATATTTTTAGATGACCAATAAAAATAACCTTTACGAAAATTGTGAACAATTGCCCAAGCAGGTAAGCCCAATAAGGGTGTTTTTTTTCTCTCTTAATTTTTGTTATATTGATTTGTTACGGGCAAGATTGTTGTGATTTTTTATTTGGGATCTTAAGATTATATATATCGTAAAATCACGAGCACATGATACTAATTAGTACACAATGTGAATATAGTAAAAAAAAAAAAAAAAAAAAAAGGGTACGCATTATGGAAATCTTTAAAGTTTTTTCTAAATAACTAGAACTATATCACTACTTATTGCTTTATTTGTATTATTTTAATGTTGATTGATGATTGTGCTACTATATGATTTGAGCTGATTTTTCACATGTGCATAGACCATTTGTTTTGGAGTTTATACATATCATTGTTAGTCGATATATGCGTATATTTTCATTAAACATAATTTTTAGATTGATTAATGTCTATGATTGAATAAAAATATAAGAAATATTTGTTGTTCTTTCATGCAAATCAAATGCCGAAAAGTGTTTTCTTTGTTTAAACTCATCAATTGGATCGGAGTTTGAACTTAAAACATAAATTTGTAAATTTAGAAATCTAGTCTATATATGAAGAAAACACAAGCAGCTGGACCCTTGGTTTAGGAAATCCAGTGTATAAATAAAATCAAAAACTACATAATAAAGTGAAACAGATGACGAGGAACCTGCACATGTCGCTTGGAAATGCATATGTATTGCTTGATCAAAGCTCCGAAATTCCTCCTCTTCAATTCCTACACTGCGGTTTCGCTCCCTTAATTTCTCAAATGCTAAAAAAAACGTTGCAGTTTTATACACCGGGACGAAAGAAATTCTTTCAAACTAATACGAAAGAAATTTTGATAATATATATAATATACGAGTAATGCTATATGCCATCCTTTTATATGCACACGTGCCAAGAAGAGAGTCTCGCCTGCCTCTTCAACTCCGACGGGAATGCCTTTAAATTCTCAATCTATGTTTGTGGATGAAAAACAGAGCAAGGATTTGACCAATTTTTGTTTTTGTCACTAAACCTTAAGACATAAGATGCCTCATAACTCTAAGCGTACAGCATCCCCAAAAAGTGCTAGGGGGTGGATCGGCCACCCTTAGACTCTTAGGGATCGTTTGGCCACCACCCCCTAAATATATATATTTTTTATTTTTAATTTTAATTTTCTTGATTTCTTAAAATTTTTATTAATGATTTTTATTGGTTGGGTTGAAAAATTTTGGGTGAAGTTAAAAGTTTCTTTGTTGAGTTGAGTGTTATTAGTGGTGTCAAATCAACCCCAAAAAAAAAAAAAAGTTGAAAATAGTTGTCTTCCCAAACAAGTCATTACTGCTTGGCCATCAAACTACCACCTTGTAACTTTTTTTATTTTATTTTTTTCTATTCACTACCACCTTGTTGTGACGTAAAACTTGTAGTCCCTACAATAAGAATTTGCAAATTACCAAAATTTAGTGAGTTACATCATTTCTACTAAAAATGTCCTCTGTTTTTTTTTTTTTTTTTTTAAATGCCAGATTAACAAAAACACAACCCACTACCTCTCTGGATAGGGACGGATCTAAAAGTTTAGAATAGAAAAAATATGAAATAAATTACTGTGATTACTTCATTTGCAATTAATTTAATTTATATGTGATACCAAAATAAATTTAGAAGTTTCAAATTCATAGACATCTGAATTCATTTTGATACTACAAGAAACTTATTACAAATCATGTAAATCACATATATTGATTATGCATTTTTTCGTTTTAGAATTCTCCTTAAATTTTCTGTTTTTTTTTTTTTATTAAAAAAAAAAAGAGAGGATATATGCTTGAAATTTTATTTTAACTCCAAAGTTATTATTTTGGTCTTCTTAACTTTGCCCACCCTTAAACCTAAAATTTTCAATTCCATCCCTGATTATGGGAGTGGAAGTCCATGACCTCCATCCCTTCAGGAAGTGGAAGTCAATCACCCCATCCTAGCTTCTTCTACGTCTTCTTAGATTAATTTTATTTTTTCTAAGCAATGGATGGAGCTCTCGCAATTTAATCTTTTCATTCATTCTTTTTTTTTTTTTTTATTCAGCTCTCGCAATTTAATCTCTTGATAGGAATTGATAATTCTCCTTTTTACAAGATAGAGAAAAATATCATTATCCCAATAAATTTAAGGACTATGAGAGTTAGTTGAGAAGGAATATATATTTTGAACCATTCATTTTGCCACAGCATTTATGTGCTTTGAGTAGGGGTGTCAATGCCGATTAACTGTATTAACCGCTAACTACCTAACTGCTATAACCGCCTAGCTGTTATTAAGTTTACTAACCGTAACCGTTAACCGCCTTTTTATATAATATATTTTTATAATTATAATTATAAAAATATTTATACATATAACATAATCACTTGATCATTAAATCATAATTTTTTTAAAAAAATAATTAAATCACAATTTGAGTATTAATATATTATTACTATAATTTATATGATTATATCATATAATCACTTGATCATTAAATCACAATTTTTTTTAAAAATAATTAAATCACAATTTGAGTATTAATATATTATCACTATAATTTATATGATTATATCACATGATCGATTGATCATTAAATCATTTGATTATATAATAACAAATTATACATATATAATATGATATAACTCATAAGTATATCAATTCATACTAATACAACAATTAAATATCTAGAGACTTATTTCCAATGTATGTTATAAAATTATATATGTTATAAGTCTATATAAGTCTGCATTTGCATATGAATAATATAAATATATAATATAAATACTTAATCATATGATTCAATGACAATTCAAGTACTTTATTCAAGACTTCAAGTGAATCATATTATTAATGTACAATGATGATATGATTCGTATAATATCAAATTAAGTAATTGACATTGGATTAAACAATAACCAATTAATGTGTTACTTATAAACAAAATTTAAGTATTAATGTATTATCATTACATGTTGTGACAGTTGTCTGAATTCTGAACTTTTTTTTATATGTTGTGTTGAATATATATATATATATATTTTTTTTAAAAAAAAAAAAAAGTTAACCAGTTATGATTTAATATTTAAGGAAATTTTTTTAAAGTACAAGTAAATGTAAATTTTGGGTCAAATATTTTTGATTTTTCAATATGGGCTCTTTTTATTGCAATTGGGCCCAAGAAGACACTAAAAATACAAATAAATAAAAAAATAAAAATGAGGGTAAAAAAAAAAGCCAAAAAATACCAAAAAGCCCAAAAAAAAAGAAGCCCAAAAAGGCCCAAAAAAACCCTAAAGAAAGCCCAAAAATACCAAAAAAAAGAACCCAATTTTGAAAAAGCGGTTAGCGGACGGTTATCTATTTTACTCACCGCTAACCGGCGGTTAACCGCTAACCGTTAACTGCTAGGCAGTTAGCAGTTGCGGTTAGTGAAATCTACTAACACCCCTAGCTTTGAGAAGGAATATAAATGAAGAAGCCCACACTCCAAAGTTTGTTTCAATCGGCCCATTTCATCCCAAACTTAAAGAATTGAACGAGTTATGCAATAGGACCGAGGGAAACAGGAAGGAGGATCTTACAAAGATAATTGAGGGCAACAAAGAAAAAGTGGGCCGTAGCTATTCAGAGGCCTTTGAGGTAACTGACCATTTTGTAAAAGATATTTTATTGGATGCTATCTTTATCATTGAGTTGTTCTTGAGGTATTCAGAAAATCTAGAAAATAAATCCGATTAGATATTAAGTAAACCATGGCTACGATCTAATATAGCAGACAACTTGATATTACTGTAGAATCAGCTTCCATATTTTGTTCTCATAGAATTATATAAATCTGCCTCCAACGACACCCCTTTTGGCCTTTTATTGAGCTTGCCTGTAACTACTTAGGGTGGAAGATTGAAAAGGAAAGACTCAAGGCAATGTTACTCATAGAGAATGATCTCTTACCTTTCACTGATTTGGGGAGAATATATTATCTTAGAAAGGATCCCTTCTTAAATGGTTCTCGGCTCTTGAATTGCTTACCTTGTTTGAAATGGTGCTTGGACACAATGCAACCTTTCTTAGAAATCCCTTCGTTTACCATAGACGACGGGATGGAGCGAATTTTTCGAAATCTCATGGCCTTGGAGCAATATCATTATCTGTGACAATCTTATATCTGTAATTATGTTTCGTTATTGGGTTGTCTTATCAGCAGAGAAGATGTGGATTTGCTTTTGAAAAAATGTTATTGTAAAATGGCTAGGCAGCAATGCTAAGGTGGCGACTCTAATTAAAAAACTAGGGCATGAGATTATGGAAGTTAAATCTTGTTACAATCATCTCACAAAACAGCTTAATCTTCACTGTGGAAACTCTTGGAATTGTCACATGGCATCATTGAAAACTGTGTATTTCCCAGATGTTTGGAGAGATACTGCCACTGTAATTGGAATCATTGCCCTAGCTTTATTTTTTTGGAATTTTCTTAGGCCTTTTGTGTGGTTCCATGCAGAGCATATGTGGTGTAATGTTTGTTGGTGAAAAACGCTTAACCGCCTCCCAAAACTTGTTTATCACAATTTATGCGGAATTAATACTATGAAGCAATAAACAGTTCAATCACCCAAAATATATAAAGCAATAAAGAGACAGACACAGATATTTTGGTAACAAAGAGGAAACCATTTAGAGAACTCTCTAAATGTAAAACCTCTCCGGGGCAGCCAAACCCAGGAAATCAATCCACTATAAGAAGAATAAGAAATACAAGAAGAATTACAAAACCTTTGCAATTTACTCTTCCTTGTACACGACAAGCGACCCACTTGACTTCTACCGCAGTAGCCCTTTCCAGAACATCTGGCACAATTCTTCTATAAGATTTCCTTTTACCGGAACTCCGATTGGCTTCACGTATTTAATCTTTTCTCAAACAAACCTAGAACAATATATCTCTCTCTAGGCTCTCTAATTTTGCTCTCCAAAATATGTACATATAAATGTAGCAAAATTGTGTTTAAATAGAAAATAACCCTAATAAGTCACCTGTGTCCGGACCCAAAGAATCGAGGTCCGGACAGGCCTCATAAAATGAGCTGGAAATGGGGTCCGACCACCTCGCGATCCGGACCCTCCTTCAAAACACGGTTTCTAGAAATCGTGTCCGACTCACCGTGGTCCGACAGTGCTCTTCAACGGTATTCTCTCGAAATTGGGTCCGACTGGCTTTTGGGGTCCGGACCGCTTCTAGAATCGCTTCGGACATATTGAGGTGCTCATTTTCAACAACTTACATGCAAACCGAATGTGCCAAACCCTAACCTAACAAACTCCCCCTTTTGGCCATTCGGGGACAAAAATAATTTGTACATGAAAATGACACATCAGAAAATAAAAAAAAAAAAATCAACTCCCCCTTTTTGTCACAGAAGGACAAAAGGTCTTCATGGTTCCTGAAACACTCACAAAATTCATCAAAGCATATGTGGAACAGGAATAAACAATGACCAATAATATTACAAATTTGAATAGAATATAATCATGAATAGCTCACCAAATCTGTTAGAAAACCAAACAACTATCACTTATAGATGCAACAAGTATATCAAAATCAAAATCATCTGTGGTGTTCTATCTATGGTGCTATGAATGCATAATGAGTGAAATGCAAGATCATAAAGAAAAAAAATTTCTCCCCCTCAAATTGAAACTACAAACAATCAAATTCTAGAATTTGATTTGAAATCAAATCTGAAAAGAATGAAGAAAGAAAACATACCTTGAAGGATTGAATCTTGATCCTTTAAGTTGAAAAGATGGAATCACAGAGAACGAAAAAGAAAAAAATAACACAAAAAAAATTGATCCTCCCCCTTAATATTAAGACAAAATAAACAACAAACCATTTTTTTTAAAAAAAAAAAAAAAGAAAAAAAGAAAAAGAAAACACAACTTGTATAGATATCCAATAAACCATGCATGTCCTTATGAATATCTTAACAATCTAGAGTGATCAACAAAATTACACTCACACCATAAATGTACCATATGCAAGACACAACCTTGTTCTGTGAATTCAGTCAAGTAGGCAATAATCAGAAATCTCATGTGAGGGTGTAGTGTGTGAAAACTCCCATTAAATAAGATTTCATCAGTGAAAGGTAAATCTAGGCAGACATTTTGTAAATGAAAGACACACAGTCTGATTCAAGCCACAATAAAACCTTATAATGTTAGGACCTAGATTCCCTCATCCGATACATTCACCCTGAGACTAATCATTCACTTTTTACCATGTCCTTTAGTAATCATCTATTTCCGAAATGATTTGATCACTGATTCTTTCTTTAAGGACATATAAAAGCAAAACTTAAGTCATTTGAGCATATTTTATGCTCCCTTTTTTTTCTTTTTTCTTTTTTTTTTTTCTTTTTTTTCTTTTTAATTGAAGAAAATGTCGGAATTTTTTAGGAGCTAGGTTCAACTAACTAGTTGGTCAAGTGGATAGAAATGACATACATATCTTCCAACCAGAAAATGTTTGATCCTAATTCCCAAACACATAGCAAAAATACAAACTTAATGGGGGCAAAGAGTGCACAACTTTGAACATGAGTAAAACTGACTCTTACTCCCTCAACAGTATTCAGAAAAACAAGGCAGATCATAAAACATATGAATCATTAGATGTAAATCGCAGAATTGTTGACCCAACTCATATGTACAATATGCATTTCGGAACAATACATGAGAAACTAACCACCAAACAAGAAAGAGAGAAAAGAAAAAAAAATATCACAAAAATAACAGACCCAAAGAAAAACAATAACCAAAATGCCCTAGAACAGCAACGAAAAATTATCAATATGCTTAATTTCTAGGCATGTCAAGTTCCCACCTAATCTAGGTGAGTCCATTACCACTCCCCTTCAATGGGTGAATTGTATTAATCTTCTTGACCCAAACTTTCTTCACATCAGGGACAACTGTGTGACTCTTATCCAAGACATCCAACCGTATTACTACATCTCTCATCATGTTGAATAATTTCTCATAACTATTTCTAGAATGGAAATATTCTCTTTTAGGCTCATGACTGTTAAGCTGAAAACACTTAGGACGAATATGTCCAAACTTACCACAGTTATGACACGTAGGAATAAACCTTTGAAAAGGTTGGTTCCTTAACATGTGCATACTTCTCGACTTAGAACTAGACATATAGGAATCAGTTAGAGTTCCCTTACCTTTTCCACCTTTGGAAATTTGAGGAGAAATTACCTTCTTTTCAGCCAAGCTATCTTCTTTGTTCACTGGTTTCACAAAAATCATCTTTGAAGAAGAAGCAACATTAGTAGATAAAATAGCAGATTTATCAAATCCCAATCCAGTTCTATCAAACGAATGTTTCTGATTATGTAGCATTTGATTTAGCTTTTCACTAGAGAATTTTGTTAAATGATTTTTTGATTCATTCAGTTCATTCTCTAAGGATTTCACTTTGGCAATTAGCATTTGATTTTCAGACATCAAAGTATTATGAGTAGCAAGAGAATCAGTTACGGTGATAGAAAGTTGATCATTTTCAAGATTAACCTCATTGAGTTTCTTCAATTGCTGTTTATTCAGCTTTTTCAGTTTAGTGTATTCCACAAAGAGATTGTTATAAGCATTTTGCAAATCATCTTCTTCTTCCGAATCATTATCGGACACACCTTGTTGTCTTGAGAATTACACTCACTATTCTCATGCTCACTCTCATAACTAACTCAAAATGCTAAGTAATTAACTCCATGTTCAGCATCGTCCTTGTCTGACTCATCACTTTGAGTCACATTAAATGCCTTGCCATTTGACTTTCTCAAGTTAGCACAGTCAACACGAATGTGCCCATGTCCTCCACATTCGTGACACTTGATACCTCTAGGTGACTTTCCTTTCTCAACATTCTCATTTCTAGATTTCTCAGAAAAATTGTGAATTGCTATTTCTAAAATTTCCTTTCTTGGCTCTAAAGAATTTCCTAAACTTCTTAGCAAACATAGCAATTTCTTCCTCATTTCCAGAATCCTCATCAGATGAACCATAATAGTCAACCTTAACATTTTTTGCCTTAAGAGCAATATTCTTGGTGTTCTTGTGTTTAGGAAGAATTAGCTCAAAGGTCTGAAGGGAACCTACAAGTTCTTCTACTCTCATAGTATCTAAGTCCTTGCTCTGTTGTATAGCAGCAATTTGGGGAATAAACCTCTCAGGCAAAGATCTTAAGATTTTTTTCACCACTTTAGCATCATCCATTTTCTTTCCCAAATTAATGGTAGATTTTCTAATGGCACTAAGCTTTGAATAAAATTCATCAAAAGTTTCATCTTCCTGCATTCTAATCTCCTCAAACTGAGAAACCAACATTTGAATTTTTGAAGTTCTAACAACCTTAGTTCCTTCATGGGTGATTTCTAAAGTTTCCCAGGCTTCCTTAGCTATTTCACATCTAGAAATTCTAGAAAATTCCTCATTCGAAACAGATATGTAAATAGCATTTATAGCTTTGTCATTAGCAGTAGCATTATTCTTTTCCTTCGTTGTTCATTCAGCTATTGCTTTGTCTGGACGAGTCCATCCAGATTTAACAATATGCCAAACGCTAATGGATTTAAAGTATGCTCTCATACGTATTTTCCAAAGCGTATAATTAGTTCCGTCAAAGACGGGAAGGGAATTAGGAGCAAGAGTATGAGACATTTGATATGGAGTCTCGGATCACACTCAGGAAATAATTCCTTCACAGAGTGAACCCACTCTGATACCAATTGAAAAACGCTTAACCGACTCCAAAAATTTGTTTATCACAATTTATGCGGAATTAATACTATGAAGCAATAAACAGTTCAATCACCCAAAATATATAAAGCAATAAAGAAGCAGACACAGATATTTTGGTAACAAAGAGGAAACCATTTAGAGAACTCTCTAAATGTAAAACCTCTCCGGGGCAGCCAAACCCAGGAAATCAATCCACTATAAGAAGAATAAGAAATACAAGAAGAATTACAAAACCTTTGCAATTTACTCTTCCTTGTACACGACAAGCGACCCACTTGACTTCTACCGCAGTAGCCCTTTCCAGAACATCTGGCACAATTCTTCTATAAGATTTCCTTTTACCGGAACTCCGATTGGCTTCACGTATTTAACCTTTTCTCAAACAAACCTAGAACAATATCTCTCTCTCTAGGCTCTCTAATTTTGCTCTCCAAAATACGTACATATAAATGTAGCAAAATCGTGTTTAAATAGAAAATAACCCTAATAAGTCACCAGTCCGGACCAAAGAAATCGAGGTCCGGACAGCCTCATAAAATGAGCTGGAAATGGGGTCCGGACCACTTCAGCGGTCCGCACCCTCCTTCAAAACACGCTTGAAATCGAGTTCGGACCCAGCTTTTGGCGGTCCGGACAGGCTCTTCAACAGGTATTCTTTGGAAATTGGGTCCGGACCTGGCTTTTGGGGGTCCGGACCTGCCTTCTAGAATCTGCTTCCTGGACATATTGAGGTGCTCATTTTCAACAACTTACATACAAATCGAATGTGCCAAATCCTAACCTAACAGTTTGATTGCTTGGCTTTTAGTTGCATTAATGGATGGTGTCTGAATTTTGTAGTCTTGTTTAGCATCTCATATCCTCTTAAGTCTTATTTACCAAATATCGTAAGCTCGGAGCCGGTTTCACAGGGGGGCCGGAGTGCTATATCTATAGGATTCCCCAAGCAATTTCACAAGATAAAGGAAGAAGCCTACACTCCTAAGCTATATCTACAGTGCTGTGACCAAGTCCTGGTAGTGCTGCAACCGAGTCCCGATAATAGCCCGGTGAAGTCTTAGTGGGGTCCTAGCAAAATTTGAGAATGAGATGTTCAAACTTGAAAAATGATTTACA
Source organism: Corylus heterophylla (assembly GCA_016403345.1). Lineage (NCBI taxonomy): Eukaryota > Viridiplantae > Streptophyta > Magnoliopsida > Fagales > Betulaceae > Corylus > Corylus heterophylla. The sequence goes on along the minus strand of CM028139.1, from coordinate 11,299,419 downwards.
ATTTTAAAAATAAAAATATTTTACAAAGATTAAAAAGTCTTTTTTAGTCAAACTAAAAATATTTTTCGTTGATTATTATTTCTCACCGCACAGAACACTTCAAAATACAAAAAATATTTTTCAAAAATCATTTTACGCCGAAACAAATGAAGCATTACTTGATTCCTGATTAGTCCGTACAAAGTTCTCCTCTTAATCCAAAAAAAGACCTGTGTATTAATAATGTAATTTAATCCATAGTATCTGCTCTATTGTAGTGGCTAATTGTTGAGTTAGCTGAAGCTGTTTGGTAATTGGTTGAGTAACTTATAAATGTAAGAAAAAGAGAATAGATAGTGCTCGATCAGCGCCTTCTGTTCATAAATCATAGTTCATATTTTTGTTCTGTGATCAACAAATTTGTCCAATGTCAAATGTCAAAAATGGGTAAAAATTGTTGTTGGGAATAATCCCGCTCAACCCGCCCATCCAAAGATTCATGGGCTCAAAGTCAAATTCGGCCCACAAAGGACTACCAATTCATAGCCCAGATAACAGGACTCCTGGGACGCGTGTAATGCCATTTTTGCTCAATTAAATTGAGATAGTTCAATATCATTTTGCTTTCTATAATATATAGTTTAAGGATTAAATCTTTCTTTTTTTCAAAATATTAAATTTAATTTCTTTCATTCACAAAAAATTTGAATCAGTCAAGTGAATATGTCAAAGCTTATGATCTAATTAAATTATATATATATGAAATAGTTCAGACGTTCACATATTTTCTTCATTTCTGTCGAATTAAGAGATGGACTTTATTGTTTATATCAACCTATAATTATTACTTATTAATTCTAAGAACCTTATAGCCTGGGACACTAATAACCTTGTGGGCTAATGAAACTTCTTTTTCTGGAGTGTGAGCATTCCTCAAAATTGTTCTTGGAGCTGGTGAAAGATCTTAAAGTTGAGGGAGATTGCTAAGAGAATTTTCAAGTTTGAGGTTGGCAATGGAGAGAACATTTTCCTCTGGCAGGATTCTTGGCATCCCTCTGGAATTTTAATTGAGGTCTTTGGGCATAGAGCTGTCTATGATGCTCATAGTAGTTTGGAGGCTAAGTTGTCTTCTATCATTCTTTATGGTGACGGGTTTTGGAGACCAGCCAGGTCTGAGGCTCTAGTGGAGATTCAAGCTAGGCTTCATGAGATTAGGTTTGGACCTTATGACAAACCTGTATGGACTGTTTCTAGGGGAGGTTCATACGTTAGCTCAGAAACTTGGGATTTTCTTAGAGAAAAGAAGGTAGAGGTTAGTTGGTGGAAGATGGTGTGGTTTCCAAATGCTATCCCTAAGCATGCTTTCATTTTATGGCTTGCTGTACAGACAGAGCTTCTCACTGGGATCGGTTGATAAACGGGATATAAAGGTGAGGTTAAGTGTTTCTTCTGTCATAATCAAATTGAAAGCATGGATCATTTGTTTTTGAGTGTAGCTTCATTCATGAGAATATTGAAGTTCTGTATGCATTGGTGCCATGAAAACAATTCTCCTATTATCCGGGATGAGGTTCAAGTTAGGAATCAGCAAATGGGGAACTAAAACTCTTAAAGGTCTCCTCTGCCGCCTTGTGCTAGGATCTGTTATTTACAATTTGTGGTGCACTAGAAATGAATTAAAACACTATGGTCATCCTATTTCTGAGGAACAGATTTTGAGGAAAGTTCTTTGGGCAGTAAGAACAAGAATTGCAGGGAAGGGCAAGTTTTCTAAAAACAAAGAGAACTTGGTTTTAGCTGCTCAGTGGAATTTACCTGCAGATTTATTCTTGTAATAGTTGTATTAATGGTGTGGTTTGTAATTAGGCCCTTGGGAGGGCGTCTCTGTTGGTGAGGCTTGGTGGTTTTTTTTGTGGTTTGGTTTTGTTTGCTGTCTGTATTCTCAGCTGCAGATTGGATTCTGGTTTTTTAGCTGGTTGGGGTAGGCCTCTTGTGAAGTCGAGTTTTTCAGCCTTTTGGAAAAGGCTTGTATTTGGTGTTACTATTGTTGATTGGTTTGTTTGCTAATAAAGTCTCTTATTCATAAAAAAAAAAAATAAATAAATAAAAAAAGTCTCATGCAGGAATAGGGTCGACACTTATTTAGAGAAAATATATTGGGTTAAGAAGTAATATATCATTTGTCAAAGTAACCAACAAATTTGAAAATTAAGAAATAGAGAGCGTAAAAACATCAAATGCATTAGCAACATGAGCCAACTACTGAAAATTCTTCAGTCATCCGTCTAATAAATGGAACTGAAATACTTCACTATTTTCCTATTTAAGATATCTGGTCCGTAAGTTGTAGTGGCCATGTCGATAAGAAGTGGAAATTGTATCCATACGAACAGGGTGACTGGAATACTTGCCAAACAAATGGCTGGAATGAAAATCCATGAATATTCACGTAACATAATTAAAAGAGCAGCAGAAAATGCTAGCATCATGGTTGCAATGGAGAAGAAGAGAGTGGAAAGACCTATTATCATCTTCGATGGCAAGGATTTCAGGAAATCGTCTTCTAAGTAACGTGACGTAAGAATTCCCAAAAACATTAAGACTGAGGTCGAAGAAGAAAAGAGCGATATGGAATCGGATATTATGAACAGCATAAACAGTTTGTTCTTCAAGAACGTTGGGTATCCTGTATTTTGGTTATTACCGCCTGGAACAGTAAATGCTGCAGCAAACATAATGGTAACAATAAGAGCGCCAACCACTGTACAAGAAGTTGCTGTGCTCTTCATCCATTTCTCTCCCGCTTTCATCAATTCCTTGTGGTTCTCCATAAACAATTCTCAAGGAGTTTTACCATCTTTGTTTTTTTCTTCCTTATGAAAGGGAGGGGCAATGCACTCCACTGCCTACATTTGTTAAACTAATCTTATAGAGAAAGACTACCAAAATATAAATAAAATTACACATCAGTTAACAATAATATCAATCATATTATGAGCAAGAATTTTATTCCTCAATCGAAGGAAATAAATATAGTATTGTTTTAATTGAGAAACCGGGTTATGCAAATAAAATAATGGCTTCAATACAATTGTGACAGTACGTGGTACCGATGGTTCGCAATTTTATCAAAAGTAAAGATTATATTTCTACATGAGTTTTAGTCTGTTTTACGCATTTTTCAATTTGGTATCTCGGTTAATGTGCTATCAAAATAATACTAATACCAATTTTGCCACCTGTACAACTAATCACCTCAACACATATAAAATTTTGCCACGTGCATTAATAAATTAGAAAGTCTACTATATATTCAGAGTCCTAATAGAATTATCAATTAGAAGTTGTATTTATCTTCCCATCTACCTTCTAGTTTTATATTACATGTTATTGCAATAGTTTTTTTTTTTTTTTTTTTGTAAGAAATTATTGCAATAGTTTGAGTGCAGTCTTCTTTTACTTTTTGCATTACATTTCTATGCGTGCACCCCCACACCCCACTGTGGCATTCCGCCTATAAGAGCATTCTCAGCAGACTCCCTATAAGGGAGTCTGTTCCCTAAGTTTAAGAAAAAATGTCAAAAAGTTGCAAAAACCAACCCACAGCAGACTTCCTATATGCTTTCTTAAACCATCAGTTGCTACAGTTGAACCCAATGTTTTGGGTTCAACTATAGCAATCCTTGTGATTATTATATTCAAAAAATTATTTTTTGCCTCTGATGGGTTTGCGAAGGAGGAGAAGACCCATTCGAGGAGAAGGAGAAGAAGCTGAATTGGTCTTCTCATTCTTCTCCGTCTGAGAAGAAGCTAAATCGGACGGAGAAGAAGGAGAGGACCCATTCATAAAGCTGAATCGGTCTTCTCCTTCTTCTCCGTCCGAGAAGAAGCTAAATCGCATCTTCCCAAATAGAGAATGCAAAATATTCCCAAACAGAGAATGCAAAATATTCGCATCTTCATTTCTTCTCCCTTTGCCAAACAGAGAAAGCTTAAAGAAAAAAAGAACTGGGTTAGATGAAAACTCAGAAAAAAATAACAGGAAAAATATTCACATCTTCATTTTCCTCCGTTTCTCAGGACCCAAACAGAGAACTCGAAGAAGATGAGACCGATGCGGTTTGAAGATGAAACGATGCAGCAAAAACCTAGACCGATCAAGACCCAACAGAAATCCAGACCGATCAAACCAGACCTCACGGTTCTCATATATGCTCACCAGACTTCACCATTCAGGGAGATCGAGAGAGTTAGGCAGAGTGAGATGGAGATGAGTGAGGCAGAGAGGGAGAGAGGTGCGGCTGAAGGGGAAAGAAAGAAGACGGAGATGAGATGAGATGAGATGAGAGAGAGAGAAAGAAAGGTTAAATTAAAAGAATAAAATATAAAAAAGTAAAATAAAAGTAAAAATATTTTAATCATATAGGAAAGCATTTAGGAAGCTATTAGGGTGCAAATTGATATAGAGAAGCAAAAAGTAGTTTGAATCCTTAAACTTAGGGAATATGACCGAGTAGCTGCTGGGAATGCTCTAAGCCATTGGTAGCCAGTGGTCCCACCAGATTCCCCACATACATGTATCCTTGTTTCTGGGTGGGATTTGGGTGGAGTGGTACTAAGTTTCGTAGTTGATATATATATATATATATATATATAAGTGTACGGTTTTAGAAAGTTTCAATAGTAATTTGTTGGAAAAATTTCCCTTAAGCTCTCTCAACTTTCATCACTTTTACAATGTCTTTCAATATTTAAAAACTTAATTTAGTGTAATAAACTTTAAAAAAAAAAAAAAATTGCAATCACGCATCTGTTAAATTCTAATAGATGGATGAGAAATTCCCAAAATGTCCTTGTATAAATGAAATTTTAATTGAAACTTAAGGGTAATTTTGTAATTTTATGAAGTATATAGGGGTATAATCGCAATTTCACCATTTGACGTTGTAATTTAACCCCATATTGTAATGGGAGGGGTGAGATTGAAAAACATATAAAAGATCGAGAGTTTTTAAATTTTATGAGAGATATTGCGAAAGTGATAAAAGCTTAGGTGTGTGAAGTGAAATTTTCTCTAATTTGTTCTTTTACGGTATAATGCAAATATGACCAACTTAACTAGGTCGTGGCAAATGTTGAGCTAGTCTAAAATTCCATGTGGTGCTGGGAGATGTAGCATATTATGATACTTGGGATTGAGCTAAGTTGTGAAGATATTGTATGAGCATATGCTAAGTCAAATTTTAGTTGTATTTTAGGCCAAACTATGTAATATAAATAAAATTAGTAAACTTTAATAATTAGTCATTTTGAGGCATCACGTAGATGTGTGTAACGGAGTCATCATATATGGTTTTAGAATCAATATAGTAATGCCATATGGACAAGGGTACTGTAGCACAGCATATTTAGCATGAACCTTTAAAATGGCTTCGAGAATTTGTATGGGAGAGATAATGGTACCTTCGATTGGATTGTACGGGTTTTGTATTTAGGGGTACATTAATATTGACTTGTCCTCAATATCATATGTATACCACAAATAAGATTAATATAAAATGAAAATGTACGAGAAAAATATAAAGTGAGGGAAGTACCTTATACCATTGTAGTTCTCTTTGCATTTGAAAAGCTGCACCAGCTGTGCGATTAACCAAAGTGGAAGGTGGTAGCTTCCCCGCCATATGTAATATGTTATTGCATTGTTTATCACGGTCCAATCTTAGAAAATACGCCTCATCAAGCTCACAAAAAAGGTTAAATATTTTAGCTTGACGATGAAAGATAACTGCCCATAATATATTTGGAAAACGTTCATCATCACTACGGCTGCACTCAAGTACTCGTGGACTTTCTTTGGCTATTTTATCAACAAATTTAAAAATCCCATTCTTGATAGCATAGAAGATGGCATCAGAACCTTTACTGTCTCGCCATTGTACATCATTTGAAATTGAAAATTGCTTGCACATGATGCCGAGAAGTTCATTGGCTTGGACATGGATCAACTTCATGTCATATAAATCCTTGATTCCTTTGTCAATAATCAAATCAATGCCAATTTAACTATATTAAACTATAAATAAAATAGACAAATAAAAAAAATTCAAAAAAATTAATAAAGATATTAATCAAGCAGATGTAATTCCCTTTGTTTGTATTTGCTCGAAATTAAAATTTTTTTTAAAAAAAAAAAAGAAAAAAAAAAAAGAAGAGAAAGTATACCAAATATTTTAAGGAGCTTCACAGCTAGTTTGCGCAATAGAGCTAGCACTGCAAAATAAAAATGAAATTTGCTTAACCATAGACATTAACAAATCATTATTTACACCAAATGAACAATATGTTTATCATTCAAAATTATATTTACTTTTTTCTAACAAATTAAAATATCTAAATAACCTTAAATTTTGCCTGCAAAGGAAGCATAGGAAGAGATTAATTAAATCTATCAACACATTTGACAAAATGGTGGCATATTGAAAAATTATTGAGAAGTGCAATAGAAAGAAAATATCCTGATTTCACAAAATTGACTAAAGTAGCTTTGCAAAGAACTCCCTCTTTTTTTCATGTTTGAACCATAAGAGGACAATTTGGACATTTCACGTCCAAAAATTATACCATGTGTCATGCGCCTTTTTCCAATATTTTTGTCACCAGTAACAAATGGAGGAATCTCTTTACACCAAAATGGTAGTTAGAAGGCTTAAGTGTTACTAGTGCTAATGTGAGAGAGGGATAAACGTAAATAGGATGTTATTTCGAGGTGCAGGCTTAACCGTCTCAGTGAAAATTAGTTGGAGGGGAAATCAAATATTCGATGAATAGGAATAAAAAAATTTAGTTGAATTCCAGCTTGCAAAGTCACATCTTCTGACCAATTTCACTTTCCAATGCATCATTCATTTGAATCATTAACTTACGATGCACAGAGTTTATCTCTTCTATCTCTTATCTTTCTTCTCGACTCTACAGTCTCCACTACATCATCTACAAGACTACAACACACACCATTATTATTCTATATGTACGTTTGCGCACGCACGTAGAAGACCTTTCATTAATTAAAAATTGTTACATGGATTAAAATATTTATTGATTTATTATGTAGTGAAAGCAAGAGGAAAAAGGCCTTTTTTTTTTTTTTTTCCCTTGAAATCCTTAATTTCACGAAAAGCAAAGGACAATAATTAAAGAAGTTCTCTTTTATTAATAAAATGGTTAAATTTTATATGAAGTTAATTAAGTTGAATTCAGTCATCTAATTAATATTCTAATAAAAGCTACTTAAAAGGAACTATGATTAAAGTAATTTATGCATTTATATTGCCAACAGAGAAAGAAAGATAGCTATTCAATTATTTTTAATTTTGATAGAAGTGAATCATGGTTTTTTTTTTTTTTTTGACATGTTCGTACAAGAGAGAGAGGAAGAGAGAGATTTGAACTAATGATCTCCGCTTCATTAGGCGTGGATCCAACCGATTGAGTTACCTCTTAGAGACAATGAATCATGGTTTTAATTATCATTTAAAGTAATTATGATGAGAAAAAAAAATGAAGTTTTTTAGGGAATTAAAGAAAGTTTAGGCACCAACATACCTGATTCGAGAATTTTTACTGGATTACTTTGGCCTTTTTCCACGCTTTGATTAATATTCAAACGAATTTCCTTGTTGGCACGAGCGGGTTGAATGTGTATACCTTCCACCCAAAAAGGTCAATGAATCTCAAGTAAGAAGTCGTATTACAGTTCATATGTGTCTCGCACGAGCAATTTAATTTCTTTAGAGCAACACAAAAAGATTAAATAAATAACTAATAGACCTCTTTCATTTGGCTTTGCCCTATTGTCTATAAATATATATACTACGTCTCAAGGCGGAGTAGCTTGTCTACTCAGTGCTTTGATGAGGCTAATTAATCCCAATAAAGTTTAAAGAAAAGCAAAGGAAAAAGAGATTGTACTAACACTTGTAGATCCATCGTTTCCAAAACACCAGCTGATTTTCACTCGAGAATGCAGAAGGACTAGAAACCAATTCATACAAAGGGCTGTGATTGTGTTTTTCCCTAGCAAGCGCCAAACTTGGATAACGCTCAATTAAATTCAAAGCAATATCTGTGGAGTTGGAAAAGAAAAACAAACAAACAAAAAAAACAAAATGGGAAGTATATATATTGAGATGTTGAAATATTGAGAAGATGTTGAAATAGTGGGCCAACAGATAATTAGACCAAGAGTTGTTACCGAAATTTTCGTTGCATATAGCTCGGCAACAAAGTGCAGCACCATTATTGCCTTTTTCTGGCTTTAGATCTTCCTCTGGAGTGCGAGAATAGAGACGGCGAAACAATTGTTCACTCCATATAAGAGCGATAACAATTGGAAGGTCAGATGAAGAATTTTTAATGGTGAGCAAGTTCACGTTCTTGCTAAGCATGCACTCTGCCATTCGGTAGTTTCCCTTATACATTGTTTTAAACAGAGCAGTCTCTCCAGAATTATCTTGAACAGCCAATTCTTGTTCCGACATCATCGCCACTAACTTCTCCACTATATGCTCATGCCCAGCTTTAACAGCAACGTGAAGAGCTGTCTCGCCTGTTTTTGTGATTTTCAAACCCACAGAACCGGGATGGCGCATTAGGAATTCCTCTACAGCGTTCCAATCACCACTTCGCACAACCTCTTCGAAGGACTTTTTGAATGCCTCAGGATCAACATTAATTTGGTTCCAATTTTGCGCAGCCTTTTGGAAGGCCTCACGGTCAACATGAATTTGGTTCCATTCTGAGATTAATATGTAAAAGGTGATTAGAATTAGAATTAATAGCAACAAGAAGCATGCTATTGCCACGTCAATCCAACTCATCACATGTCTGCCTACAAAACATAGGAAATTTAATTGGAGGGAAAATTCTTATTATATTTTATCTAGACTAAATTTTTTGCAAAAACTCTTTTACTAATTAATTCAAAGAATATATATATAAAAGTTCATGAACTCACTAATATTTTACAAGATAATGATTCATTACCGGACGATAAAACCAGAAACAATTGTAATAAAGATTTTAATAAAAAAACTATAAAATTATAAAATAGTATTTTTAACATGCGAAGAGTGTAAGCATACAAGATGTAACAACAAAGAATCAATATAATGGCCAATAAAAAAATTCATTCAATTTTATCAATATATAAAATTGAATGATTTTCAACAAGCCAGATTATTGGCTTACGATTTTCAACTTATGTAATAAGTAAATTGTTTCATGGTCTTCTTGTGTAATAAGTAAATTGATTTTCAACTTCTTCTACTTCTTAATCTTCTTGATCTTCACGGTGTCATGGTAAAATCCCAAGTGTTAATTTATAGGAATCATCATTAACTTGTTTACAAAGTTGCCTGGTGGAGCCGCTTGAGGCCCTTAAACACTACAAAATCTCTTTCATAGGAGTTTGTTTACTTCTTAGGCCCTCGACCATTATAAAGTTTACTTTAGGTTAAATTACTATCCTATCTAAACCCACGGTTAAAAAAAAAAAAAAAAATCTCCTCTTCTAGTTCCGGTACATTGGAGTTTTTTTTTCCAACCCTTTACTCTTTTCTTTCTTCCAAAAAAACTTAAAAAAATAATAATAATAATAAACAATTTTTTTAACAATACACTAAAAACTAAAACTCAAAACTTTATTTACCTTTATTTCACATGAAAATACTTTTTCAACCAAAACACAAAAAACACATCATATTATTCTCATTTCATCCCCAAAACAATTGTGACATGCATGACTCTCATAATAATTAGTGCATAAAAATTGATTTTTTAACTGGAGAACTACCCTACATAAATTTTAGAGGATGAGAAAGTGATAATGAGATGTGTAATAGAATTACTCTATCAAACAACACCAAGTTTTCTTTTACTAACTTTTGACAGGTCATGGTTTTAGGGAGAGCTTCCAAAATTTCGATAGTTCTTTTTATTTTTTGAATTTTCTTGAGAGCCAGTTCTACATTTTACCTAACCTTTTGAATTTTGTTTTAGTAAGTATTCTCCAACAGATTTCAATCTTATTATAAATTAAGAATGTTTGAGCATGTGCATTGGAGAGAGAGACCTGCCAAAGTATCCCAAGCAGTTTTTGCAGTACTAATCTTTTTAATACTAGAAAATGAGTCCCTTCCACATGAAATCTGGATAACATGCAAGGCCATGAAGTTCTTCTTGCTCCAAGCCTTAAAAGCAGCTTCATCATCTTCTTGAGGTTTGCTGATTTTTTCAACTATGTCCCAAAGATCATGGGCCATCAAATGGTCTTTTACTTGAACACTCCAATTCGCATAATTATCATTGTTAAAAACTTGAAGAACATCTGCACTCAAAGCCATCTTTGTTTTGAGCATGCACATGCATTAATGAGGGGGAGAGAGAAAGAGAGAGAGAGAGAGAAAGACCTGAGCTAGTATTACTAGGGGAGTACTTTTTTGCCAAAATATTCCATGCAACTTTAGCAGAACTAATCTTCCAAATCAGAAATAACGTGTCTAGCTCGCATGAATTTTTGATCACTTGTAAAGCTATGGAATTCTTCTTACTCCAAGCATGGAAAACATTGCTGTCATCTTTTTGCCAAAGAGGTTTGTTCGTTTCTTCAACTATGTCCCAAAGATCATGGGTCATCAAATAGTCTTTTACTTGAACACTCCAATCCTCATAATTATCTTTGTTAAGAACTTGAATAACATCTGCACTCAAAACCGTCTTTGTTTTGAGCATGCATGTGCAGTAATGTGAGAGAAAGAGAGACAGACAGAGAGAGACAGACCTGTGCTAGTATCTTTAGGGAGGTACTTTTCTGCCAAAGTATTCCATGCAACTTTAGCATAACTAGTCTCCCCAATCTCAGAAAATGTGTTCGGCCGGCATGAATTCTTGATCACACGTAAAGCCAAGTAATTCTTGTTGCTCCAAGCCTTGAAAGCAGCTTCATCATCTTCATGTTTAGGAGGTTTGGTGGTTGCTTCAATTGTGTCCCAAAGATCTATAGCCATCAAATAGGTTTGTACTTGAATACTCCAATCCACATAATTATCCGATCCGTCAAGATATTCAAGAACAGGAGTACTCCACGCATCCTTTACTTCCATGTTTAATCTGTCAGTATGTATATCCAAACGGTGTTAGGATGTAATGAAAGACAATAAGAGGAAGATTGATGATAAAATATTTGTTGGGAAATACCAACTTCAAACCATCACATGAAATGTACTTATGGTTGAAAAGACATATTTCTCATACATTTCGTTCTTCCTTTTTTAAGCTTAACTCAGATTCCAAGGCAGAAGAAAATTAATAAATATAAAATACAAAGGGAAAATAAAGGGGAGCCATTATGTTTGCCTCTCGGACAAGAATCACTTTTTCTTTAGGAGTTTGCTTGCCTCGGAGACGAACCAAAAGCGTTTTTTAAAGTAATTAACTTAGGTACTACTCTTTCTTAATGCACAAATTTTATATCACGTTGGAATGAGATATTTAAGCTCAAACTATAAATGAAAGTAATCAATTTTAAAATTAATATATATATTTTTTTCTTTAAATCTTCAAGAAAAATAGTTACTTTAAAACTTTCATAAAAATTTCTTGAAAATTTAAGCATCTAAAACTCTTTTAAGTTCAAATTCTATATGGAAACAAATCCTACCAACGTAACCATTCTCATGGAAATTAACATCATTGTTCACATTCTCATCACTACTTTTTTTGCTAGCTCTTCTAAAAATAGTGGATTTTTTAATTATTTTCTCCTTACTCACCTGGTAAACCAAAAACCTTACAATGAGATACTCTAATTATACAAACGGGAGCTCCTACTGTGCGTTCGGTCTGCATTTCCAACCTCTTGCAGCACTCAATGGTTAATTTACATCTCACCTTATTGCACAAATACACAATATAACTGAAACACCTAATAAATTATTCTGTCTCTTTAATAAATCGAAATTACTCTTTTTGTTCTATTTCTCTTCTCTCTGAAACACCATCTCTTTCATCTGAACGTCTCTCCGTCCCTCTCAGAACATCTCTTTCTGAAACACCATTCCAACCTTTTTCATCTGAACATCTCTTTCAAAAAGAAAACGTCTCTCCCTCTCTGGAGTTTTCGTTCGTGGGTTTATAATTTGCGGCGCACATGAATGGGTTTCATTGATTTTTCCATGTACAGAATGGGTTGCGGCGCACACGATGAGGTCTCGCCAGACCCACGACGCCGTGGGTCTGGCGAACGCCCAGCAGGACTGGTTTGTCTGGTTTTCTGCAAAACAACCACACTCCAAAGCCAATGAATATGACTGAGTATCTTCTGTTAGCAACTGCATTTTTGCATTTTTCCTCCTCTGTTTTCATACTCTTGACATCTTCTGTTTCCGGCGATCACGGGCATGGTTCGGCGAACCCTGAGGATGGATTGCGAGACCGGCGGGGGATTGGCGGGACCGCTGGTGTTATCGCCAACCGGCGCGGGATTCGAGTCCAGCGAAGAAGAGGAAAGAAGATGAGTGGGAGAGAAAGAGAAGAGGAAAAAAAATGTTTGATGTGTGTTTCGGGGAAGAAGAACCATAGAAACAAAAATCAAGCCTCAACCTCAATGGGTTTCCTTTGGTTCTCTGGTTCGGCAAAGAATGAGGAAGAGAAGGAAGAAGGGAGAAAGAAGGAAGAAGGAAGGGGCATGTCTTTAGGTTGTGCTAGGGATGAATAAGATAAAAAATGGGTATATTAAGTGTTTTTATTCCAGTGTTTTTGCTCCTATTCTATTAATTGTATCTAGCTTAGGTGTAGCTCTTCTATTGGTTGCTGCAAAACTTAGCTTTTGCAGACAGACTGCATAGCAGGTTTTCCCTATACAAACTCAAAATTTCGTCAATCAAATCAAATTTTCATAATTACAGACAAGACACATAACACACGTTCTCCTTTCTCTCTTTGTCTCCTCTTTCACTCTCCCTCTTGCCCTGTCAAATGTCCTTCTCTCCTCAAACAAGAAGCCACTTCCCATTTCTTTTCCAGCAAAATATATATATATATATATATATATATATATATATATGCTTTATGTGAAATTTCAAGAGGAAACTTGAGAGCAAGAAATGAAGAAGGGACATAATGGATTTGAGGTACTTCTCTTTCTCTCATTGAGGAAAGTGGGTTTGTTTATTATCTTCTTTACACATATCCTTTTGCTCCAAGACAAAGCAAAAGCACACAAACCCTCTTTCCTCCTTCCAGATCCATTCGGTCCCATAAGCACACAAAGTGGATTTCTTGCTCTTAAGTTTTCTCTTAAAATTTCACCACTCCCCTAAGCTTTATTTTACTGCTGGACAAGTAATATTGGGAAGTGTCTTGTCTGTACGGGAAGAAGAAGACGACTTTTGAGTTTAAAACCACAAGTTTGGGTTAAAAGAAATTTTATTAAATCTGAGCCCTCCAATATTTTAACAACATCTGTGCTGTAGTGTGATTTTTAGGGAATTCTGATACTCGAAAGTCGAAACACATGATTTTGCCAAAAAAAGAACAAGAAAAAGACATACAGCGATTTATCTTTCCCTTCCTAACTCTAGGAAAACCAACCGTCGTATGCCTAGCTATAAACACAACGATTTGTAAAATAAATTTGTATCATCTCTCCCTTTGGAAACTCTATAAGTACTCCCATATAAAAAAAAAATCAACCGTCCAAACCAAAAAACACAAATCTTATTTATGTTTTAGTAATTTATGTTTTATGACTTTCATCAGCAAATTATAAAAATTACTCTCTAAAATGCGGCAGTCAAGATGTATGAGTTGCAGAACCACCTGTAGAAGCTCGCCCGCTTCACCACCAGCAAGCTCTAGTCTCCAACCTCTTTCTGCCTCTCCGTTCGACAAGCTCTCGCACCCGTTGACCCAAGTTGAAATATAGAGTGACAAACAACACCTGCAGTGAGGTATTATTGAACACCAGTACTGTAATGGGGTGTGATAGAATCATAGAATCTAGACGATGGATGAAAATATGAGAACGGCAAACTCACCTCCTTTTCTTATAATTTTGAACCCATTCCAAACAACACGTGGTGTTGTCAGACAAATTTATTACTAGCAACTTAAAGTTAAATCTCCAAAAAAAAAAAAAAAAAAAAACTCATCTTAAATTAAATACAAATAAAAAATAAAAAATAATATTGATTTAATATTTAAATATAAAAAGGCATCATCTAAAGTTGTCACCATTATACAGACTGAGCCAGCCCTTTACGCACCACAAAACTCTATGTTTTTATTATTATGATTTTCCAAGACATTCAAGCATTTGATCATAAGCAAACCAATAGTTTAAGGATATTCACAACTAGTTAGCACAAAACTAGCACTGCAAAATAAAAATGAAATTTGCTCAACCATAGACATTAAAAAAATCAGTATTTACACAAAATGAACAATATGTTTATTATTCAAAATAGAACCGACCAATGTGTAAGTGTTCAAAATTACATTTACTTCTCTAACAAATTAAAATATCTAAATAACCTTTTCGAAGGCCTTTTTGAAGGTCTCATGCTCAACATTCCATTCAGAGATTAATATGTAAAAGGTCATTACAATTAGTACCAACAAGAAGCATGCATGCTATTGCCCTGTCTTAAGGCAACTCAGACATCTGTCCAGATCTTCTTTATAACCTTCTCAAAAAAAAAAAAAAAAATCTTCTTTATAACATAGGAAAATTAATTGGAGAGAAAAATTGTAATAAAAAATTGTGAAAAGACAATTTTGTCTAAGACTGATTTCTGTAGATTTTGGGATGCTCAAGTATAACTCAATCAATAAAATCCATTATATTCTATAAAATCTGTGTCTCTGCATACTTCTTCGAACCAATTTTTCATGTCATAAAGAAAAAACAAAATAAAAATTTTAAAACACGTTAATATAAAATAAATATGATAAATGTACATAAAAAGTAGCATTGCTTCTATGTAACTATGTGTTACTTGTCATGTGATGATATGGGTTATTTTAAAGAATTTGGTGAAGAATTAAATAGTTAGATGATAAGCATATGTATGAGACAAAAATGTTTAATTCTGATTAATCATCCTTAAAATTAGTTGAAGCAATATTATTTGGTGTTTGGTAAAACAGAGAAATGTCTTAGAGCATTCTCAACAGAGGAGCCAAATTTTTATGCAAAATAACTTATTAAAACTCACTTTATCTAGTTTAGCTAGTGAATTTGTAAAGGTCTTCTACATTCGATTAACTATATTTTTATCTATATCATTTAAATATTATTTTTTTTACTCTTTATTGATTCTATTTTTATTTATTTTCTAAAATTCGTATTTCACTCTTTGTTTTTTCAATGGTAATTCATTTAACATAATAATTTTTCAACGATTATTATTTTTCAAGTAATCATTTTTGTAACTATAATATTTTTGAAACGGTTGTATTTTATAATAATCATATTTTTCAAATGTCGTAGTTACCAACGCCAAGTATAAAAACCATATTCTCATAATAATGTCAATCATATTTATGAAATATCTTTTTATTAAAAATTGTGAAATAATATTTTCATAATAATTTATTGAAAAGTAAAAAAAAAAAAAAAAAAAAAAAGAAACAACAAAATAATAATAATAATAACTCCTTTAAAAGTATCATTTGAATCTTCTGGGAAAGCTTAAATTTTTCGCAATTGTTAAAATCTTTACTCTTCATTTCAATTTATGGGAAACAGTGGTTCAGGATTCAAGGCGGCCTTTTTTACTTTTGAAAAAGCATGATGTACTTTAATCTTTTTATCATAATAAAACGGGAGAGATCGATAGACCATTACCTCACGACGCGTGCGGCTAATCAGTACTCCACAAAATTAATGAGTGGAGAAAGGTGGAAAAAAACGAAAGTTTTTTTTTTTAACACATAATTTACAAAAGTTTGTGCTATTATATTCACCCTTGAAATAGTTACATTTGATTTCTCTTGTTTAATTTTTTTAATAGAATATCTATATAAGACACAAATTTTTTTCAAATTGATTTGAAAAAAAAAAAATCTTCAACCTGTTATAATAAGCGGCAAGTGTTATCTAATATGTTTGATTTTCTAAAAAATCAATATTTAAGTTCATAAGTTAGTAAAATTTCAATAAATAATTGTAATCATGTTAAGAATATATATATATATATATATATATATATATATACTAACTTAGCATTAACTAACATATTAAATTATAACAAGTTGAACAATATATATTAATTAATATTATTACTAAGCAACTAAAGGTGGGAATAGGATCCGCTCCATTTCAAATGAATGGAGAGAGTATCGTGTTAATGTCTTTTAGAGGGGTAAAATTGTCGTTTTAATTTTTTGAATATTTGTAAGTGTTGAGTCACACATGGAAAAAAAAATATAAAGAAAGAAGAGTAGTTAATATATATATATATATAAGTAGACCAAAGTCCACCCATTTAAAGTTTTAAGCTAAAATAATATTCAAATATGTATATTAATGTATTTTGGATAAAATTCTCAAACATTTATCTCCCCAGTAGAAGCAAAGTAATTTCATTATCAAATTACATTTGAAAACTTCAATACATTTGATATTGAAGTAAAATCAGGACTGTGCAGTAAAACTATATTTGATATATTACAAAATTAATGTGAAGGTAGAAGAAGAGGAAAATAAGAGTTTTGTCTGTTTTGAGATAAGACAATAGTAAGAATCGGAGGAAGAAGAGATAAGGCATGCGTGTGAGAAATGAGAAAGGAGACAAAAAAAAAATAAAATAAAGAAATAAAAGATTAGGTGAGTGGGAGAAAAGATGGAATAAAAAAAAAGTAATGTTATAAGTCTTTTTAGAGTCATTTCAAATGTGATGTGATTTTTAAAATTACCGTTAAATTTAATATGTGATTTATTGACTTTTGATCTATTGGTGATTTTAAAAGTCATATTACATTTGAGATGACTGTAGGAGGACTCTAAGAAGACTTATAACATTACTCATAAAAAAAAAAAAAAAAAAAAAGAAATGTAAAATAGTAATGCTATAAGTCTTCCTAGAGTCCTCTTAGAGTCATCTCAAATGTGATGTGACTTTTAAATCACCGTTAAATTTGAGATGTGATTTATTGATTTTTGATCTATTTGTGATTTTAAAACTCACATTACATTTGAGATGATTCTAAGAGAATTCTAAAAAGACTTATAACATTACTCATAAAAAAAATAAAAAAAAAAATAAAAAAAAAAAAAGAAGAAGAAAAGAAATGGTTTAATGGGGAAGTGGGGGAGGCAATTGGCGTGAGTTAAGGAGAAAAGAAGAGGAAAAGATGAAGAAAAAAAAAATATATTCAGATTATGCTTAGGTGCTGTTAAAAAAAAAATAAAAATACTATAGCATAAATATACATATTATAGTTTTTTAAGGGTTTAGATTGAATTTGACTTTATCTTTCATTCTCATGGAACACTTAAAATTCAATCTAGACCCTTAAAAATCTACATGCATAGGTATTGTAGTTTGTTTTAGAGCAACTAAGCTAAATATAAAATATTCAATTTTATTAGTATTAGTCATTTTAGGTTTCATTCATATCCTGATAGAGCTTTATAGAAATATTATAGATTAAGAGCAACTTGCTTATTAGTAAGCAATATATTAATAGAATTTGCACGTTTGTGATGAGTAGATTAAGAACAACTTGCATGTACTATTTAATACATATTTTTTACCGATGATTTGACAACTAGCAAGAGTCTTTCTTTAATTGTTTCCTGAAGACTCTAGATTCGAAACTTAAATATTCAATTTTATTAGTATTAGTCATTTTAGGTTTCATTCATATCCTGATAGAGCTTTATAGAAATATTATAGATTAAGAGCAACTTGCTTATTAGTAAGCAATATATTAATAGAATTTGCACGTTAGTGATGAGAAGATTAAGAGCAACTTGCATGTTTACATATTCTTTACTGATGATTTGACAACTAGCAAGAGTCTTTCTTTAATTGTTTCTTAAAGACTAGATTCCAAACTTAAATATTCAATTTTATTAGTATTAGTCATTTTAAGTTTCATTCATATCCTGGTAGAGCTTTATAGAAATATTATAGATTAAGAGCAACTTGCTTATTAGTAAGCAATATATTAATAGAATTTGCACGTTAGTGATGAGTAGATTAAGAGCAACTTGCATGTACTATTTAACACATATTCTTTACTGATGATTTGACAACTAGCAATAGTCTTTCTTTAATTGTTTCCTGAAGACTTTATATTCGAAACCTAAATATTCAATTTTATTAGTATTAGTCATTTTAGGTTTCATTCATATCTTGATAGAGCTTTATAGAAATATTATAGATTAAGAGCAACTTGCTTATTAGTAAGCAATATATTAATAGATTTGCACGTTAGTGATGAGTAGATTAAGAGCAACTTGCATGTACTATTTAATACATATTTTTTACCGATGATTTGACAATTAGGAAGAGTCTTTCTTTAATTGTTTCTTGAAGACTCTAGATTCGAAACCTAGGGGATAGGGCCTTAAAAGAAGGGCCTTCATGTATTTGCCCAACATGGCATTGTTCACATGAGTAGCTTAAATGATTAGAAACACTCAGGCTTCGTTTGATAAACGATTTTGTTTTGGTTTTGGTTCGATACTGTAACAGGAAGTGATTGATGTGAAAAAAGTAAGAATGTTTGGTATGAAAAAATGAAATTTTTTTGTTTTGTAGTGATTTTTTTATTTGAATAATAATAAAAAATGATTGATATGATGTAAAAAGTAAGAAAATATTAAAAAAAATAAAAAAGTGTGATGAATAGTGTAGAGCCAAAAACAGGCAAAATCGTTTATCAAACGATGCCTCAAGGTTTCTCTCTACCCTAATTTCTCAATGATAATATGTACTTTCTTCCTCCTGAGCGTATATATATATATATTAAAAATTACTCTTATGTTAATTTTGTATCACTCTAAAAATGATGTCGTTTTTAAAATTACTATTGAGCTTGTGATTGATTATTATTAAATTTTAATTAAATAGTGATTGTAAAACCACTTCATTCATGGAGTGACACAAGAGGAACATAAGAATGACTTTATATATATATATATATATATATATATATATATATATATATATGGTTCATGTGATCTTTTTCGGTTGTTTTGAGGCCTCGCACAAAGAAAAATCATGCTTTTGCAAAACAAATTTTCCAAATTAAATATATCTAAACTTATAAGAACCAAAGTCTTACTGTTTTCTTTTAAGTTTGTGGAAAGCATAAAACTAAGTTAGATTTACTGAGAAAAATTCACTTTATCAAATTTAGAGAATTATTTTTAAAATGAATTAAACATCAATTTTTTCATACATTTTTATACTTTAGTTAAATATTATTATTATTTGATTAGTTTTACACGAATCAAGAGAGATGAGAGTAAAAAATAAGCTTAAAATATTATATAACTTTAGTTTTTTGGCTCTTGAAATGTATTAAGCATTTATGACAAGCGTTAAGTATAAAGTAAAGGAACGAGTTTTTAAATTGGCGTTTTCATGAGTTTTGTTAAACTTTTAGAAAAAAACTAAATATAAAGAACCAATCACGAATGCTCAGAGATGCGGAAACAAGGTATTTTCACTCTTTTTAATTTATGGAATCCTACATACTACAAATTGATGAAGATTCATTGAAGAAGGATATTATTATTTTGCATACTCCAAATTCCTTTTTGTTAAATACCTGAGAAATATGGGATTCCTAAAAAAGAATAGTGAAACCTATAGCTATAAACAAGTGCGGATCCCACAGGAATACTGACAAATTTGTTTGATAATAAAAAAACATTTTAGTCCTTCTTTAATTGAAAGACCTAAAGAATTTAGGTGGACTTTTTCGTCTTTTACGTGTTTTAATTATTGTTGTACCCTTCCTGTTGTAAAAGAGTTAAAGATTTTGTTTGGATTTGTTTTGTCTTTTCATTAGTTTAGCCTATCGTTCTTTTTGTTGTGAACCGTGTAATCGACTCTTTTGCCTTTAATTAGTATGTTGCCAGAACTGACCTGCTGAAGTATAAAAGAATTTACTTCTTTCTTTTTTGTCTTTTCGCACCATAACAGTTTTAACTTTTAATTGATTCTTCTCCTCAGGAATCCACCAACTCTGACAGCTCCTGAATTTTCGGCTAGAATTCAGGTTTCTTTGCTCCCTAAAGACAGATTTTGTTTTATTTTTTGCTTTTATTTATTTATTTTAATTTTTTTTTAATTTATTTATTTTGGGTAAGATTTTGTTTGATTGATACAATAGCTTTTGTGCCCTTTTTCTTTTTTTATTATTATTATTATTATTATTTTGAGATATGCTAACATCTAATAAAATTCTTATATTTTATTCATTAAAATTTTAAGGAGTAAAAGTGTCATTTGCTTGTGTCTTTTTACATCAAAATGACACTTTATCGCCAAGGAATTTTTATTTTTTAATTTCTGATGGAACGTTGTCCAACACCATTTGTTTACAGTGTTTTTATTTTTTATTTATTTTTTTTTATTTTTGCTTAAGTCTTACGAATGCTCTCTTCCATTTCTTTGCACTTCACTTTAAAGGAAAAGAAACCCATAAAATAACGACTTGTCCAAGAATGATTTCTCTCTGATTTAAAAAAATGTTCTCGATTTGTGTGAACTTTGTCCATAAGGATGCTTTCTCTCTGATTTTTTTGTTTTTTTTTTAAAAAATCATCTTAAATTAAATCACTATAAAAAATCAGTCCTAAGAACTAGGTTCCTTAAGCCCAAATAAAATAGTGAAACTTGCTTATTACTAATTAGTTGCCCAGTGAGAATGCCCCCGAGACCATCAAACCAGGGTTTCCAACTTTTTATGCACTCAAACGTGCTAATTTTAAAAACATATACATTATACACAGACAAACAAAAACGAAGAAAAACATGTACATGCTTTTGCCATATCAAACAAACAAAAAAAGGGGAAAATAAAATATGTCCTTGCTTTTGCGGTGTCATATGATAATCTAGCCTTCTTTTGAGTATTGTGAATTTGTGTGTAGTCCTCGAATTTTAAAATCCTCACTTAAAGAGATTACTTTGATGATAAAAATTATTTTCACATTCATATTAGATAAGGATATTTATTTATGAAGAATTTATGAGTTTATATGAATATTATAAGTATAAATATTGATTTGAGATTTTTATACTCTTAGCCCTGATATTTTTATGAGAAATTATAGTCTGATAATTTCTTTTATTGGGTGTTAGTGACTTAGTGTGAATGAAAGATAGTCGTTGACAAGAGAGCAGGTTAGGTGAGAATATATGTTTAGAAGAGATTAGCTGGGTTTTATTTTTAACACATGCCGGTCCCTCTTCTCCTTTTTCCACTAACTTTTCCTTTTCCTCAGTTTTCTTCCTCATTTTACGCAACCTGCTCCCACTTTGTTTTTCCTTCCTCCTGTCGACACTCCCACACCCCTTTTCTTTGTTTCTTCCATTCCTCTCTCCTTTCCACGCAGCCTCCACCCACTCTTTGTCTTTTTTTTTTTTTTTTTCCGCCTCATTTCTTGACTCTTCCTCACCCTGTTCATATCTTCCTCATTCTCCATTTTCGAGCACTAAAATACATTTCGGAATAATGTTTCATTAATCATATACCAAGAAAATTCAGACATCTAACACCGACACCAGCATACAAAACTGCATTCAAGGTGGACTGAAAGGCCAAGAGTTTGGTGAACCATATCATTTATGCTGTCGTGGCCAGCTTTAACATGGCTGATCTTCCTAGGCAGAAGAAGAGAAAGCATACAGGAAATATCTCACTCAAATGTTCATCATCATGGACAAAGAGATCACAGAATACTTCATCTGGGTCAAGAGAAGCAAAAGACAGTTCAGAATAATAGAAAATATATTCTGCTACTTTCTCAAAGCAAAGAAATAGAAAAGAGTAAGCATGGGTGTGTTTTTGCACATTCATGATAACTGTTTTTTTTTTTTTTCCCCTCTAAAATTGGATTTGTTTTCATAAAGAATATACATACATAAAGACCTTCAAAGAAAGACAGCCAGACGAAGGCAAACTCTTTCTCGTAAAATACAATTTCAGAGCCTACAAAGTAACAATGATCGTCAAATTTATGCATATGAAAAATATACTTATTCTTCTCCTGTCCTTGGACGAACCCTAAGTCCCCTTCTTATATTTGCACCCACTTCCAAGAGGTCTTCCACCTATACAAGATATGCAACCAACAAGTAAATTACCAAGGGTTTGAAAGCAATTTCAAAAGAATAAAAATGTTTACTTTCTTTTTCTTTTTCTTTTTTAATCTTTTTTGTGAGTGGATAACTATGTTTACTTATATATAATCATAGCAACAATTATTTCTTTGGGGAAGCCACTCTCTAACCCAGACAGAGAAGAAAAAACTCTGCACATGAACGTGGACATAGACAAATGGAAAAAGAAAAATACTCATAGACAAACTAAATATTTTTCTTTTATATAAGTAATTCAATTTCATTAAAATCACAAAGGGACGCAACCTAAATACACAGGAAGTATATAAGAGAGAACCCTAATTAAGGAGTAAAAGAAGAACAAAAGTCTAGAAATTAAGTATTTTTAGAAAAGTGAGGAATATTGTACTCCATCATCCAAGCATAAAGAGATTTGAACAAAACAAACTTTTAACTTTGATACCGATCTCTAACAATCTTTGAAAGTGCTCGCACTCTGTTCTCCAAATGCACCCCCCATTAAGCATAGAAGAGTCATCCTCTCTTCTAAAATACACCAACTTCTCAACTAACCTCTCCAGCTAGTCAACAACTTTGCCACCCTTCTGAGCATGACCCATTCTACAGCTAAAAGATGGAAGATTGAAACTCGCAATTCTCTAGCCACTTTACGGTGAGAGAAGAAGGAGATCTATAGTCTCTCAGCTCCTCTTGCACATTCAACACCAATCCACAATTATGACATATCTTTTCTCAAGTTATCCAAAGGTAAAATCTTTCTTAACACTACCGTCTACACAAAGAACACGTCTCTGGAAGGACTCCTAATTCTCCAAATGCTCTTCCAAGAAAATAGAAAGCCAACGGAATTGCAAAGGGAATGATAGAAAGATCTAACCTTGAACTTCCGCCTTTTGGAAGGGATCCAACATATTTTATGCACACCACCTCGTCTAAACTTAAGAGAATACAAAAGATCAAAGAACAAAGTAAGCAAGTCCTTCACCTAATCATGCCCTGGTATGGCGGAAGAAATGTTCCACTGAAGATTGTTGATAAAGAATTGCACATGATCCATCACCAAAGCCTCCTTATAGCAAGCAATACTAAACAATTCCAAAAAAGAAGCTTTTAGGGGATGATCCCTACACCACAAATCATGCAAAAACCTTATCTTAGACCTGTTTCTTACCTCATATCTGACAAATCTAAAAAACAACTCCCATCCCCTCCTAATGTTTTTCCACACCCCCACCCTGAAAGGACCACAACCTCCTTAGAGCACCATCCTTCCCTCATACTTATCATATTTAGTTTCCACTACCGATCTACAAAGTCTCTCTTTTCTTGGCAAAACGACATAATCACTTCTCCAAGAGAGCTCTATTAAGCTGAATTAGATTTTGACCCCCAATCCACCAGAGAAAATGGAAAACAGATCTTAGACCAAGTGACTAGACGGAATTTGAACTCATCAACAGCTCCACCCCACAGAAAATCTTTCTGAAGTTTCTTAATCATGTTAGCAACTTCTATGGGAATGGGAAAAAGGGATAGATACTAATTGAGCAAACTGGAATGGAGTGTTTTTAATCGGTGTCAAGCTACCACCCTTCGAACAATAAACTCTCCTCCAACTAGCCAACTGATATTTCATTTTTTCAACAATGCCATCCCATATTGACTTAGCCTTATACGAGGCCCCCAAAGGGAGACCTAAATACTTCATAGGTAAAGAAAACACCTTACAACCAAGGATATGAGTCAAACCTCCGACATCATCCATTGTGCCAACATGGACTAACCGTGATTTAGATAAGTTAATCCTCAACCCTGAGACATCATCAAAACATAAGAAGAGACAACGCAAATGACGGAAATCGGCTGGTTTTGCCTCACAAAAGATCAAAATATCATTTGCAAACACAAGATGAGACACTAGGAGCTCATCAATATTCCTTGACCCCACCGAAAAACTTGATAAAAGCCTCCTATCTACTGAATCGAACAACATTCTACTCAAAGACTCCATGACAACTAAAAACAGTAGAAAAGATAATGGATCTCTATGTTTCAAGTAACGAGAGCTATTACAGAATCCAGAAGGAGATCCATTGATCAACACCGAGAAACACATTGCAGAAATACAATGAGCTATCCAATCTCTCAATTTCTCCCCAAAGCCATATTGTCTCAATAGATACAACAGGAAATGCTAGTTCGTAAGAGTTTTTTAGCTCCAATTTATAGAGCATACGAGGTTCCCTTGATCTAATTCGGTTATCAAGATATTCATTAGCTACAAGTAGCAAATTTTCACTTGAAATAATAGTGTTTACTTTCATGTTCAGCAATAGACTGATTGTTATTGTTAATCTTTTTTCTTCTTTCTTTTTTACATTTTTACACTGTTTAGTGATTAACAATAAAATCTTCAAACATCTAGAAATGAAAATAATTATCCATTTCAAACAGTCAAATAATGAGTGGCTATAAAACCCTATAAAATTAGTGATAAGGAAGTGGGAAAGATACACAACGTTTTAAAAATGAAAAAGGGTCCAAGACTTTCTGAGTACCAAAGCTGATAAATTGTTGCCATTTTTTTTTATTTATTTTTATTTAAAAAGAAGCAGCTTAGTAAAGAATATCAAAATTAGGATTTAGGTGGCAGGGTAGACGCGCGGTTGAGAGTTGGACTAAAAGAGTAGACTGTTGGGGGTAACAAAAGGAGGTATAGTTACTTGACTGTAACTGCAGGGAGGTCGGAAGGAGAAGAGGAAAAAGAAGATAAGCAATTTAAAAGCTCATTTATCATTTCTACCAAAAGTAAGAATATCAAAGCAACGAACCCAAGAAGCAATGGGAACATAGTCCCTTCTATGTAATGTTTCACCAATGATGTATGGCACAGTTTGTATCTAGAGCCTAGAGGGAAAAACTCCATTTAAGAGGACCAGAATCTGGAACAACTCAAGGTAAAGTGTATCACACGTGTGTTTGAAAACTTCTAATGTTCTAATGTTATCAAGGCACCCGACTTCAAATCATACTTAAATGGCCAAAAAACCAAAATGAGGGTAAAGGACCCTACTCAACATCAAACAAGCAGATTTAACCTTATAACAAATTTAACAACATAACCGATAGATCATTCATGTTACCATCATCACCAGCTAGTGATTAACAATTTCTAGTTCAAACAACAGGCAGACCCCAGACAACTGATTCTTTTTCCACATTATATGTGGCAAAAAAATCTGCTTTGTTCAATGCCCATCATAACAAGGATACCTTATCACCAGGGTGAAATGGGACTAAAATTTGCAACAGATGACATCAATACATCTAAATAATGGTTCTTTTTCTTTCAAATTACTTGATGATCAACACACTCAAGTTAAAAAGAATTGACGCAGTACACACAAACCCATTTAGTTTTTGCTCTCCCTCTCAGGTTGGGTTTCCATGACATGAATTTTGAAGGACACTCATTGAAGATTGTTCAAGACATGTCCCGTCGAAAGGTAGAATTTCAAAGCGCATGGGCAACAGTTGAGGACGCTAATACTAGGGGCACATTTCTAATCAAAAGAGCCAATATACAACGCCACAAGCCCACAAGACAACAAGGTTGATTTTATGCTTTGTCCTTCAAAGAACAGAAATTTAAGTCACTGAGGCACCCCTGACTTTCTACTTGAAAAGACCAAAATGCTTCCATTTTGTAGAGATATAGAGAGAGGAAGAAAGAGAAGCCGACCTTGTAGATGCCGGAGGCATGTAGCACGGATACGGAGGCGGAGGCACCAGCGCCGACGAAGAGGGAGGCAACGGCGAAGGCTTTTAAGGGCATGAGGCGTGATGCCCCGGCGCAGCCTCTTCTGTACGACAAAACGCCCCAACCCAACTGGGCACCGCTGGCCAGAGCCCACCACCAGTGGCTGAAGGCCCTGCTACTTTCCTTCTCCTCCATCCTGAGGGATCGTACTCCGCCGCTCTCGGTCGTCAGTCTCGAGCTATGAAGGCCAGCTCTCCTTGCTGTTGCCAACCCCTCTCTTTGTTGTTCTTTCTTCATATGGGCTTCGCTTGTGCTCTTTTACATGTATTGGGCTTCCTCTGTTCTTAGGCTTCGTACTTTGTTCATGGACTTTATCTTGTGGTTTCTCTGTTCTTGGGCTTTGTACTTTGCCCCGGTAATTTGACGTGATTCTGACGTGGCATGGAAGACACTTGGCACAAACTAGATGGCTTTGACGTGGCGGAGCTGTTAAATTTTTGGACGGAATGACTAAAACAAAAAATGGAAATTGATATATTAAAAAAAAAAAAGGTTGAGTGGTACTTAAAATCTCGTACGGTGTTAGAAATGCTAAACATTTATATAAAAAGAGACAAAAATTGGCGAAAAAAAATAAAAAAAATCCCAATTATTAGCAATGATTATATCTAGTCGTCAATGATATATATATAATTATAAGTTATCAATACTGATAATATATATATCAGCGATGACTAGTCAAAGTTGTTGCTGATAAGGTATAGTCATCCTTGTATCATATATCATCGATGACTTTTTGTAATAGTAGTAACGACTTTCTTTCGTCGTTAATAAGATTCTTATCAACAACGACAAAAATATTAAACATACAATTAGTTTATACTCACAAAAGCTTAATTTATAGTAAAACTTAAATTGTACCCCAGCAAACTACTCGTTTTGTCTTTTACAACAATAGCTCCAAAACTTTTTTTCTATTTAGTCTTTTATACAACACGAAACTCTAGTAGCTTGAAGGTTTTTGTGTGGTTGAAAGAAACTCTAAGCGAGGTAAGGTATTGAAAGCACAAGGATGCAATAACTCTTTCTTAACTCACAAAATAATGGCCTCAAGTATACGTCTAAAAAGCATTCATAAGGAATGCTTATATAGAGGCCTTGAGAAAAATTAAGGTTTCTGTGAAAGTCGAGGTAGAGGTGTCCAAATCAAGTCCAAACTTAACAAATAAAGCTAGACTTAAAGCCACATTATTTTTGGCAATGAATGAGCTAACATAAAACCTAACAAAAGGTCCTCTTGAAGGAACTTTTAATTAAGGACCGTCTTTAAAAGCACAAATCATGTTAATTCAACCATATATTACAAAAACTTTTTAAGGCACCAGAATGACAAAATGTTGGATATCAACTATATAATTTGAGTTAGAAGTATGAAATTAAATTATGAAAAAAAATTACAAAAATTAATATCAACTATTTTGATATAAAAAAAGGTTACTATAAAATGACCAAAAGAAATTTACGTACGTATCCATTATTATCATTTCATGCTTCTAAAAGCATTTTTTTTTTAAGCTAGGTTACGAAAGATATATATATATATATATATATATATAACAAATTCAAAGAACTTTAGACGTGTAATTACCATATAACTAAAGATTTTATTAGGACGTTTTGGCAAAGCTAGCTGATCTACACACACAAAACTCTACAAAAAAAAAAAAAAAACTCAATTACCCACGAGTCCACGACAATCTCAAACAGGCCAAAATAATAACCCTCCATAGATGCTACGAAAGTGTCACGAACTTCCCCCATTTTGAAAACTATTCGGCAAAACCTACAAAAACAGGGAAAATATATATCACAAGCAAAATAGGATTACAAAGTTCAGATGCCATCCATTACAAGTTACAACTAAAAACAAAGAACTCCAACAAACGATAAACAATAAATAGTTCAAATCTATATGGCAAAAGGCTTAAGGAAACTCCAGAAAGTGAAACCTAGGACAATAAGTCCCACTACAGATGCAGTACCTCTCCAAAAATCACGAAAATACAAGTTTGTTAAGGTTGCCAAGATATGGTTCAAAGGGTAATTATAGTGCTTATTAAGCTCTTGACCGAGATCATAGTAACATGATTTATCTGCCACAATCTGATAGCCGAGTTTGTTAATTAAAGTTGCCACTGTAGCGTTGCGACCGAGGTGGTTAATAATGATCTTTTTATCGACAAGTAAATCCACATCTTTTTCAGTGTCGATAAGATAGTCCAATAGCAAAATATAATTGCAAATGTAAGCATTAAATGGATAATGACACTGTTCCAAGGCCATGAGGTTTCGGAAAAGAGTTTCAGTATTTTCATCAATCCCAAAGGGTGGGACTTCCAAGATACACTGCATTCGCTCCAAGCATGGAAAGCATTTAAAGCATGGCAAGCAAGCAAGGAGGCATGAGAAATCGAAGCATGGAAAGAGTTTCAAGCACCTATTCTCAGGGAGTTTTATCTCAAGTAAGCGTCTATGATCTTCAACTGCTTTGAATTTCAATCCTGCCATGTCAAGCTTTGTGGCACAATATAGATTATCCAGATATCCTGTAGGTTTCAAGTCTGGTACTAAACAAAACAAATATCTTATCAAATCTGTAAAGTGCTTTACTTCCCCGATGTTCAACTTTGGTTGCTGAATACCATAAGAAGGAAAATAATCGAGGGAAAGCTCAAGAAAAGTAGTAGTAGAGTCGGTGACGGCGAATGTATATAAGTTCTCAAGAACAAAAAAAGGAAGTTGATTCTCAAGCAATATCAAGTCATGTCGTATACCATTTGCCAACCATGGTTTATTTGCTATGTAATCATTTTCATCATATTTATTCCTCCAGAAGAGCTCAATTATAAATACAGCATCCAATAGAATCATTTTCACGAAATCTTTACTATTGAGTACTCTACATTCTTCAGAATAGCAATGGCGGATTTTTACTTCGTTATCTTTAATGATCTTTCGAAGATCCTCGTGGTTCTTCCGAGTCCGATAACAGAATTCCCTCAAATATCTTAGTTTTTCTATTTCCATATTCCTCAATTCTGCTCGGTGGTGATGAAATGGGCCAATTGAAACTAGCTTAGGAATGTAGGCTTCTTTGTTTACCTCGTAAAGTTTCTTGGGAATCTTGTAGATACAACACTCTGGCCACTGAGCAGGCTCCAAGGCTAGTGGAATGTCAATAACAAAATCCTCACATTCAGGTTCTTTTCCAGTTGAATCACTAGCCATCTTTTCCACCCCTTATGTTTCTTTTCCTAGTGACAAAGAAGCAACAATCAGTGGTAATATAATAAAGATTCAATCTAATTTTGAACTTAAAAGTAAAAATGTAAAATTTAGGGTCCAAAATTTATTTATTTATTACCTTAATTAGTAATTGATAAGAGAAAGGATAAGAATGGTTGAAGAACCACTTATTCACTAAAAAATAAGGTATATTTCTAATGACAAACATGCTTGAATAGATTAGTTTTTATTTAGCAATACCTAATTAAGTACATGATTGTAAAAGCATCATTGGGAAAACCAAAAGTACAAATATATTATTTTACCTCCCCTATATAAAGGTAAATTGAAATTTTGACTATGTAATAAATCCATCTCAGTGACTTGTGTTAGTGTATATTAATACAAATAAGGGAAAACATTGTAGAATTATCTTGGGTTTAATCTTTTATCAAATCACTCCTTATGAATTTAAATTTTTTTTAGCATTTTATTTTGAATGTTGGACTTGTGCTGCATAATTTCTATATTTTGAACGTTTGGAATAATTTCTATATTATGCATGTGTGTGGACATTAGGACATGTGTATCATAATTAACATGCCTGCAAAAGAATTTTAAACACTTAAACATAATAAAGTGAAAGGAGGAAGAAAGAAACCTGCAAATTTTGCTTGCAAGAAAAGCTTGGATATTGCTTGAGAGCACCAGAATTCTTCCTCTTGATGCCAATACTCAGGCTTTCTCCCTCTCCCTTACACCTCTTTATTGCCAAAATTCAAAAACCAAACGAATTAATCACAGCCTTATCCATAAAAACAATTAAAAAAGAAAAAGAAAAAAAGAAAATTCATTATCCGCCTTTGCTGGCTCGTGTCACACGTGGGGACCTCAATCCAGCCAATAGGGTGAGTATGACACGAGCGTCGAAGGGGACCTCAATCCCCAAGTGCCTACCCTCAAAATCAATCTCGATCTCATCCACCCATTTTCATATCCATCGATGTTTTGATTAGTTTTTTTGGTTCATTTTAATATTAGAAGAAATATATATATATATATATATATATATATATATATATATATATATATATTTTATTAAATGGGGTTGTTAATTAGGAGAATAAATTGGTTAATTGAAATAAAAATGTAAGGATATCATGATTTAAGTGATGAAATTAGGGATGGAAAGGCAGTGCCTATACGGTTAACTGGCGGTTAGCAGCCGTTATTTAAACGGTTGGAGGTTAACAGTTTTTTGAAGGAAGAATAAAATAAAAAATTTGTGTTTGGCTCGGCTCACAGTTCTCCCTAGCTAGCTAGCCGAGCTCGCTTGCCAGCCAGGCAAGCCAAGTACTCGAAGCTTGGCTATTGGCTAACCCAACTTAGGTGCTTGAATAAGGCAATATTTAAAGGATTAGGGAATGATATGTGCTTTATACAGATGAGTGAAGATGGAAGTGGTAGGTTTTTTTCGATGTGGGACAAATAAAAGGCAATTGAAAACACTTGTAGTTGTTTGTGTGGGAGTTTGGGACAAGGCCAATAGGCAAATTGAAAACCTCACTCCACATGCGTTAGCGTTCTTGGCTTCATGCCTAACTTAATATTACATTATATAACATACAAACAATATATTTTTATTGTATATATATATATATATATATATATATATATATAACAAGCTATTAGCGATATATTTTGAAAACACCATTAATCACTAGGCAGTTAGCAATTATTACTAACTGCTTCCAAAAGTGATTAGCGGTTATGATGGTTCGCTATTAACAGTTAGAAACCACCCGCCTTTTCTCCCATAAAAAATAGTGGAGTATCTCAAATATAACAAGATTTGGTGTGCCCAACAAAAGGTCCATCGCCGGAGAGCAGGCCCAGCCTCCGTCCGAGACCGGACACTCAATACTGAGCAGCAGGCATACTAGAATCATTTCCTTTGTTTAGGCATACAACTTCTGGGACCTTTGAAGATAGACTGCACTCTCTCCGAGCAAGGGAAGGATTTGAAGCATGGTAAGCAAGAGAAAAGCCATGATAGATTGAAGCATGGGGTAGCTTTCCAAGCACTTATCTTTAGAGAATTCTATGTCAAGTAAGGATGTCTTTGAGAAATCTGCTTCAAATTCTAATTCTGCTTCAAACAACTTTGTTGCTGTATACCTTAAATATTGTTTGGTAGGCTTTGGATTAGGTTTTAGGTCTGTGGAACAATAAAACAATATCCTCTGCAAATCAGTGAAATGGTTTACTTTCTTCTCCATGGATATTCGGTTCTTGTCGGAGAAGAAGAATTGACATGCAAGCTCAAGAAAGAGTGTAACTTCTTCTCCATTGAAGGCAAACTTACAGAGCTTTTTGAGAAACTTATAAGGAAGCTGATTCTCAAATAATATCAAGTCTTGCTTTATGATCAAGTACCAAATATTTTCATTCGTAAGTTTGTTACATTGTTTTAGCATCCTATGGCATATTCTAATGGAGCCAGGTCTTGAGATGGTGATGCATCACTTAAAAACTAATTTTTAAAAAGAAATTTTAGTAAATGTAGTATTTTCCTTTCGGTAATTAGAATTTTATGATATGTACATTTGCACTATATCCTATGACATATCCAAATGTCATTCTTACTGCGTTGTTTATTATATTATTATTTAAACACTTAAATCTATCATTTATTTTTATTAATTTAACATTGTATTAAAATAAAAGTCTTAAATTTAAATATTGCTTCCTAACAACCTTTGTTTTGTTTGCATGCATCTCATAAATGAGAGGTACATGACCTTTTGATTGATCTTTTCATGTGACGAGAACTATCACATT
This sequence comes from Corylus heterophylla, assembly GCA_016403345.1. Classification (NCBI taxonomy): domain Eukaryota; kingdom Viridiplantae; phylum Streptophyta; class Magnoliopsida; order Fagales; family Betulaceae; genus Corylus; species Corylus heterophylla. The sequence continues at coordinate 11,267,166 of CM028139.1, read as the reverse complement.
TGTTTTCGCTCCACAAAAAAATTGTAAACCTTCCAAAATCGTACGAGTCTCACACTTGCTGTCTCCCAAAGAGATAAGATCGATTAAGACTAAACATCACATCATGCTACCTCTTTTTATTTACTCATGGAGAGTTATTTCAACCCAAGATTAAGAAATGTATTTTTATTCCATATAATTTGAAGTTTTCACAAATAGTAATTAATTATTTTTTTAGACAAAAAAAACTAATTTTTTTTGTTATATTTTTTTTGGCAAAATTTGTTAATGTACTTTATCAACACCAATCAGGGTGGTCAAAGGCGGTGACTAAATTACCACCCCATGGCCATAGGGGTGTTTTAATCATCCTTTCAATTTATTTATTTATTTGTCATTTAAGGATGGTTGAACTACTCTCAAAGTTATGAGATTGTTTGGCCACCTCCTTTTATCATATTAATGAATTTTATAAACTTTTCTAGAGACAAAAACTAATTTATTATTTTTTGTTTAACCTACAGAATGTTTACTTACTTTTTAAAATTCAAGGAGTTATTTGTCAAAGCTTCAAATTATTCACTACGATCAAAAATGCATTTATCCATAAGAAATAACATGAACTGGTTCCATCTCTGTACATATATGTGACTCTGTATCTGCGCTTAGAGAACTAACAGTACACGCCTAACAATTTTTTCTCAATTTAAAGAACTAAATTATTTTTTGTTTCTCTATTTAAATATAGTACACAATAAATTTCCTGAGTCTTTCCATGTACCAGTAAGATAATATATTTTCTTTTATTTGTTTTCTTTATTCTAGAAACGCCGTTTCTTTTCTTCTCTTATATCTTCATATCCATGCATCTTAGATCTAGACTGGGGAGGAAATTGGAGGGTTTGTAACCGGAGGGAAGCCGCACACATTTTAAAATGTTCCCTTGTATACGAGGGAAAGGAATTAAAGCAGCACTCTCCTATGTGTGATAAAAAAAAAAAAAAAAAAAAAAAGTGTCAATGATTTTTAACTTCCTCGGGTTAAGAAATATATATTAATAGGGAACATGCGAATTTAAAGCTATTTCAATTTGAGCTATTTTATAAATAGGACCAACGATTTGATTGATAATATGTTAAATCATTACTTATTTTAGAAAAATTAATTGATAAAAACTATGAATTTTAAGTATTTAATTAATAGTTTAATAGGAAACACAAGAAGAATGAAATTAAGATATGTCGTAGGATATATATAGTGCTGAAATACAGACTCCATGGATACAAACTTCCAAATGAAAATATTCCTGCTAAAACCTAGTAAGACAAGTTAAAAGGGATTACAAAGTTGAGATACAAAGCCATTAGAGCTGAGAGCAAATCATTCCAACAAGCACTAATTCACACGTGTTTCAATTCTTCATGACAAAAGGCCTAAGGAAGTTCACAAAAGTGACACCCAATACAAAAATTCCAGCGATGGTTGCAGTGCCTCTCCAAAAATCTTTAAAATACACATTTGTCAGGGATGCCACGAGACTGTTCCAAGAGTTATCACAGTGGTCATTGAGCTGATGATAGATTTTGTGGTAACAGGATTCACGTTCAACAATCTCATGGCTAAGTGTGTTGATCAGAGTAGTCACTGCTTTGCTGCTACCGCGCCTATTGACAATCACATTTTTTTCAACGAGCAAACGCACATCATCTTTAGTGGTGATAAGATAATCCAATAACAAAACATAATTGCAGATGTATGTGTTTGATGGATAATGACACTGCTCCAAAGCCATGAGGTTTCGGAAAAGAGCTTCTGTGTCATTTTCTATCTTAAGTTGTGGGACTTTCAAGATAAATCGCACACTCTTTGAGCATGGAATGTGTTTCAAGCATGGTAAGCAAGAGAAGAGCCATGAGAGATTCAAGCATGGATGGCGTTCCAAGCGCTTCTCCTTAGAAAACTCTATGTCAAGCAAAGATCTATCCCCTAAATCTTTCCCTTCTATTAATGCTTTGAACTCCACTCCTGTCTCGTACAGCTTTGTGACGGTATATTTGAGATGTTCGGGACGTTCGGGATCAGGTTTTGGGTTCCTTGGAGAGAAAAACATTCTGTGCAAATCAGTGAAATGCTTTACTTCCTTCTCAATTGGTTGGTATTGCTTATCTGGGAAGAAGAACTGACACGCAAGCTCAAGAAAGGGAGGACCTTCTTCTCTATTGAAGGCAAACTCATATAACTTTTGGAGGATCTTAAACGGAAGCTGATTCTCTAGTAATATCAAGTCCTGCTTTATGTGTGATTCTAGCCATGGATTACTTAATATATAATCCTTTACATATTTTCCACGATATTTGCGTTTAAAATTCCTCCACAATAGCTCAATAATAAAGATACCATCCAATAGAATTATTTCGACAAACTCTTTGTTGCTGAGTTCAATGGTCTCTGAATAGTAATGGCGGATTTTTTCTTCTTTTTTCTCAATGATGCTTGCAAGATCCTTCTGGCTCTTCCCTCTCCGCAAACAGAATTTCTTTAAATATTTCAGTTTTTGCATTTTCACGCCCCTCGATTCTTGAATGTCGTGATGAAATGGGCCGATTGAAACTGACTTCGGAGTGTAGGCTTCTTCCTTTACCATACGAAGTTTCTTGGGAACCCTGTAAATACAGCACTCAGGCCATTCCTCGATCGGTGGAATGTTAATGATTGACTCCTCACACCCCAGTGCACCTACAAATCTTATTTATTTCAATCTCATATACCTATAATGATCATTTTATTTATATCACTGTTTTTAACTCTAGTGAAATTTTATCAAGAAAAATGTTACATACACTCTCACTCTCACGTACCTAAATATATAGTGTCTAATATGATACTAAAAATCACTATTAAATTTTAGATAAATTTATATTATCGAATTTTAGATCCAATAGCAATTTTAATTTTTTTTGTGTTACGTCGAGAATATACACTTGAGAGTATGAGAGTAGGAATAAGAAGAAGTTTTCACACAAACACAAGATGCCAAGGTATTTTTTGTTTAAAATGATCAATGGGATATCTGAATTTGAACTAAATTAAACATAAATCTGTAAATTTAGAAATCCAGTTTATGAATAAAATACAATTAATGCAGGTCCTTGCTTTAGGAAATCCATTGTATGATCAATAAAATCAACTACTTCATTTAAAGGAAGTTTTAACACATCTTATCAAAAAGTAGATAATGAAGTGAACATAGACGGAAATGAACCTGCTAATTTCGCTAGCGAGAAATCCATATTTATAGCTTGAGAGCTCCAGAAATCCTCCTCTTCAATTCCAACACTAAGGGTTTCTCTTGCTTAATTTCTTCTTCTTGCACCCATGTATATATATAGCTGGTGGCACTGTGGGATCTCACATCAAGCACATCATGCTTTCGCAAAATGAATGGTTCAAAATATCCCTTCTCAACTAATAACGCTCAAAGTCCTTAAATTATTAATTAGGTTACTGATATTTCTATGAGTAGGATTTTTATCTGCTTTTATTCTCTAAAGGTGACGTGGGCTTTTGTTAGGTTACGTGGAGCCTAATTTTGTATTCGACCCGATTCGAACCCGACTGACCCAACTCAATGTTAGAAGTCCTACGATTTAAATGAGATTTTTTCTGAGTTAGTCAATAGAACGGAGCCCTGACTTAAGATAAATTTCCATACACTTTTAGGAGAATAAAAGTCCTAGGCATAGCATTACTAGATCTATTTCTATATCTTGTAAAAAGAAGAACTATCAATTCCCATCAAGAGATTAAATTGTTAAAGCTCCATTGCTAATTAGGAAAAACAGAAAAAGAAAAACAAATCAAATCTAAGTAGATGTAAGTCTATCTTTCACATTTAATGATCAAGGGGGCCTGGTTCACATTAAAGGTCAACAGAGGACCAGATTATCATATGAATCACGTATATATCTTGATCTCTCTCAATCATCATGTGTGAGTTACGTATGCAGATCTTACGTAATTTTAAGAGGCAGGATTTTATTTTTATTTTTTACGTATGCAGATCTAATTTGGACCCTTGTTTAAAGTCATCTGATTTTGAACTAAAACATAAATTTGTAGGTTTAGAATACCATTGTATCAATAAAATACAATTGCAGGCCCTTCCTTTAGGAAATCCAGAGTATGAATAAAATCAACTACATCGATCATTAAAGTAAATTTTAACACATATATCCCATCAAAAAGTAGATAATAAAGTGAAATAGACGGTAAGGATTTCTTACTGATTATGTGTACTCTCTTCCTCTTGCGCACTTATATATATATATATATATATATATATAATAGAATAGTAATACCATGTACCAAACATAACCTTAGTGTCATTTTAGTACTAACAACCTTTGTTTTGTTTGCAAGCATCTCATAAATGAGACGGACATGACCTTTTGATTCATCTTTTCAACAACACATTTTTCTTCGTACGTAGGACCATTCACGTACATTTGTTTTATGTTTTGCTTTCTAACTTTTTTGTTTTTTTTTTTTTGTTCTTATTTACGTACATTTGTTTTCACTCCACACGAAAATGAGAACCTTTCAAAATCTTGTCAGTCTCACACTTAGCAATCTCCCAAAGAGATAAGATTAAGAGTACTAAACATCACATCATGCTACCTCAGTACCTCTATTCACTCAGCTCATGGAGAGTTATTTCAATACCATAAATTTTTAAATTTTCAAAAGTGATTAATTAATTTTTAAGATAAGTGAAAAATAATAAATTAGTAATTTTTATTAGAAAATTTGATAAAATCCGTTAATGTACCTCATCAACACGAATTAGGGCGGTCAAAAGGGTGTGGCCAAACTATCCCATAGCCATTAGGAGTGGTTTGGCTACCACTAAATTTATTTATTTATTTACTGTTTATGGGTGTCCTAAGTACTGCCTCTAGATATGCTCAGAAGGAGAGGTTGAAACCCCCATAGTCACGGGATAGTTCGGTCACCTCCATTTATCACATTAATTATGAATTCTATAAACTTTTTTAATGGAATAAACTAATTTAATTTTTTTTTATTAATTCACCCCCAAAGCGTGATTAATTGCTTTTTAAAACTCGAGTGAGTGTGAGAGAGAGACATGATGGGGGAAGAGAGAAGAGTGAGCATGGGAGACGTGAGAAGAGAGAAGAGTAAGCATGTGTTTGTTTTAGGATTATAATAATTCATTGGATAGCTATAGTGCTATACATTGGGTTGTATTTAAGCTACCCAATAGTTTAGGAAACCTATAAGGTAACTGCTGGAGCAGCTTTTTTTTTTTGAAGATTTTTCGTGTATTTAGGGAAGGAAACAAGCTTATAGTATAGGAAACTTATGGGGCATCTACTGCAACTTCCTTTTCTGTAGGCTTTTATATATATATATATATATATATATATATATATATATATATATATATATATATATATATATATATAGGTAAAGAAATAAGTTTTAGGTATTTGCTGCTGGTTGATCTTCATCTATGCATCTTAATTAGATCTAGACAGAAAAGGAGAGGAAATTGGGGATTGAGATCCCCTCCAATTACTCAAAATTGAAGATTCTTATGTTATAAAATTGTGGCTCTTTATTTTAAATTTAATGGTCTATAAAATCATTTAAACCTCAGTAAAACAAATGCCAACTTAAAATCAAAATTTAATGCATCAGTTATACAAAAGCAACTGGTATTTTATAGACCATTAGATTTAAAATAAAGGGTCACGGTTTTGTAACATGAGATTCTCCAATTTTGAATAATTGTTGGAGGGTTTGTAACTAGAGTGAAGCCGCACACATTTGAAAATGCTCCCTTTTATGTGGGAATGGAATTAATGAAGCACTCCTATGTGTGAAAAAAATAAAATAAAAATAAAAATAATAATAATAAAAAATAAAAAATCTCAATGATTTTTAACTTCCTCGAGTTAAGAAATATATAATAGGGAACCTGCCAATTTAAAACTATTTCAATTTAAGGCTTTCAAGCTATGGGAAAAATTTGAGCTCTAAACAAAGAATTCATAAATAGGAGATAAATTACGGACCTATGTTTTTGATTAATAATATGTTAAATCATCACTTTTTTCAAAAACTTTAGTTGATAAAAATTATAAATATAATTATTTAATTAATAGTTTAATAGGAAACACAAGAAGAATGATATATATATATCACAAGTTAAAAAAGGATTACAAAGTTGAGATACAAATACATTAGAGCTAAAAGCAAATCACTCCAACAAACACTAAATCACACATGTTTCAATTCTTCATGAGAAAAGGCCTAAGGAAGTTCCCAAAAGTGATACCCAAGACAAAAATTCCAGCAATAGTTGCAGTGTCTCTCCAAAAATCTTTAAAATACATACTTGTCAGGAATGCCACGAGACCGTTCCAAGAGCTATCACAATGGTCACTGAGCCGTTGATAGATTTCGTGGTAACAGGATTCACATTCAACAATCTTATGGCCAAGTGTGTTGATCAGAGTAGTCACCGTTTTGCTACTACCGCGCCTATTGACAATCACATTTTTTTCAACGAGCAAACGCACATCATCTTTAGTGGTGATAAGATAATCCAATAACAAAACACAATTGCAGATGTATGTGTTTGATGGATAATGACACTGCTCCAGAGCCATGAGGTTTCGGAAAAGAGCTTCCGTTTCGTTTCCGATACAGTTCGATGTTAAAAGCCCTACGATTTAAATGAGATTTTTTTTTAGATTTAGTCCATAGAACGGAGCCCTAGCTTAAGATAAATTTCCTAACACTTTTAGGGGAATAAAAGAAAACAAAAGTCCTAGGCATAGCATTACTAGATCTATTTCTATATCTTGTAAAAAGAAGAGAGATTAAATTGTGAAAGCTCCATTGCTAATTAGGAAAAAACAGAAAAAGAAAAAAATCAAATCAAATCAAATCTAAGTAGATGTAAGTCCATCTTTCACATTTAATGATCAAGGGTGCATATGGTTCACATTAAAGGTCAAGCAAAGGCCAGGGCCAGATTATCATATGAATCACGTATATATCTTCATCTCTCCCAATCATCACATGTGAGTGACATATGCAGATCTTACGTAATTATAAGAGGCAGGATTTTTTTTTTTTTTTTAATTGCAATGAAGACAGTTCGGGTCTTTCTTAATTGAAAACCTTCCAAAATCTAAAAAATTAGTCACACTTTGACACAGTCGATGAATCATATATATATATATATATATATATATATATATATATATATATATATATATCGGGTTTAATCAATAATTTTATCTCGAATCAAATTGGTATAAATTGTTAAATTTGACTTTATTTGTTTGAATCCTTTTAAACTCGTTGTGTATTGAGCGCTACTTTTTTTTCGTGCAATGAATGCCGGTTCAAGTGCAGTGCGAGATTGTTAGGACACTTTTTTGGTTGTTAATTAAGGATTTTTCTTATGCTTTTCTAATAGCATAGATAAAATTGAAATTTCTTTTTAATAGAAAACACACATCAATTTTGAAACCTTTTCTAAAAGTGCACTTTGCCCATTTTCTATCTCTTCTTTTAACTTACTGCTCGGCTGCCCCTTCATGGGGCCTGAGATTTTTATTTATAATCATTTCAATACTAGTAATAATAATTATTATTATTTTTAATAAAAAGTGTCAAATTCTGAATTAGTTGAGACAACTTGACCAAGAGATGAGAAGGTTGGGCCGGTGGTCCAAAAATGTGTATATTTAAAACTACGTAAGGTGAGTAAATGCATTATCGTCAACAGTGGCGGATCTACGCAGGACCAAGAGTTGGAAAATTGATAAAGTTGAGTTGGTGGAAGCATTAATTGCAAGGTGAGGTGTTGATTGATGAGAGATATAGGTGAGGTGGCTCGTGGCTTGAGAAATTAAGGAAAGCAATTTGTGATTTTTCAGTTATTTAATTAATTTCTGTCTGAAAACAAACAAAAAAAGAGTAGTGTTATTTTAGTACCAACAACCTTTGTTTTGTTTGCATGCATCTCATAAATGAGACGATGGAACATGACCTTTTAACTGATCTTTTAATGTGACCTTTCACATTTGTTTTTGAAAATTCTAAAACGACTCCAATTATCACCTACTCACACGTCTAGGAGTTTTACAGAAAATATCCAGAAAACAGATCTTACTTAGCAGTTAAAAAATCAACCAAATACTGAAAGGAAATTTGCAATCAAGAACACAGAAATTTGGTTACGAAGAGGAAACCATTTAGAGAACTCTCTAAATGTAAAACCTCTCCGGGGCAGCCAAACCCAGGAAATCAATTCACTATATAGAAGAATAAGGAATACAAGAAGAATAACAAAACCTTTGACTCTTCCTTGCACACGACAAGTGACCCACTTGACTTCTACCTCGAGAGCCTTTCCGTAACATCCGCGCGATTCTTCGAAAGATTTCCTTTCACCGGAACTCCGATTGGCTTCACGTATTTTCTCTTCAAAAATAATCTAGAACAAATTCTCTGTCTCTAAGCACCCTGATTTTTCTCAATAAAATACGTAGGTTACAATGGCAAACTCCCGTAGCTTAAATAGAAAAATACACAACATAATACTGCCGTGTCCGGACATGGTTGATCTGAGGTCCGGACATGGCTAGGTTTACTTATTCGTAACCTAGTGATGTCCGGACCTCCAATTTGTGTGTCCGGACATCTCAACAAGAATGTGTTCTCTGGAACTGATGTCCGGACCCAACTTCTAAAGGTCCGGACATCCCCTTCATATATCACGTTCTGGATATCAGGTCCGGACCTAGCGTCTGGAGGTCCGGACCTGCCTCATCAAACGTTGCTTCTAGAAATCAAGTCCGGACCCAGCGTCTGGAGGTCCGGACCTGCTCTTCAAAATGCCCTTGCTGGTTTTTGTGTCCGGACCCGTTTTCTGTAGGTCCGGACATGCCTCTAGAATTTTCTTCCTGAAACATTTTGAGGTGATAATTTTTACCCACATACATGCAAACCGAATATGCCAAACCTAAACTAACAAACTCCCCCTTTGGCCATTCGGGAACAAAATTGACACATCAAAACAACTCCCCCTTTTTGTCTCGGAAGGGCAAAGGAAGCTAAAAAAATGTAAATTCTAGAGTTTAATCAAAATATCTCATGAAACCAAAAACATAAAGCGTAGCATCCAGAATGCAATGCAAGCAACAAACTTATTCTTGGTAAAGCCGGTCCTTGATAGATTTCACATCTTTTTCCAAAGTCGTCATGCGGGTGTGTAAATCTTCGATGCTTCGGCCTTGAGCTTGGAGTAAGGAGATTATTTGGTTGAATTGACTTGAAGCATCGGATGAGCCTGAGGAAGACGCAGCTGGAGGGTCTTGAAGAAGCGGAGGAGCATGAGCAGCTGGAGCTTGAAGCCTAAGTTGTGCATTTGACTTCAGCACAGTTCCTTTGCCAAAGTAGCCTTCAGGAGCTTCCATATGTTCATTTGCAGAAATCTTTGGCAAAGTGGCGTGCAAAATCTTTGTAATGAGTCCGCCATACGGTAAAGCAATGGCGTGATCTTCATGGAGCTCGATCATGGTCAAAACCATATGAGTGCAGAGACAAAACTCAACACGTTTGATGATGCCATAAATCATCATTGCTCGTTCGATAGTTAAGTGACTATGTCGAGACATTGGCCAAATATTCTGCAATATAATCCGAGTTAATAATCTCTCTGGAGCCCGAACATAGCCAATCGGAATTTTGTTTAGGTCTGCATCCCATACAAGCTGCTGACTTGGATTTAGAACTGCCATGATTTCAGCTTTTGTCGGTTGTGGATCATCATCCAGAAATGGGAGCGGCTTCTCATTTGTCAATGGAATTCCCGTAACTTCACTGATCAGCTCAGTAGTGATATTGAGAGTTTTCCCGGATACTTTGGTTTTGAATGACGGGGGACCAACTAAGTCAATGTCGTCGATGTTGTAGTAGAATTCCCGAACTAACCGAGTGTAGGCACTAACAAGAATGAACAAGGAGGTCCATTGATTGGCTTGGAAGATGTCATGAATGAATCGAAACGGTTCAACTCGAAGGTCATTTTGTTCTACTCCACGCTCGATCACAATTTTGCGAGTCAAAATCTTATCTTGTAGGGCAGATTTTTCTTCACGAGTGCGCTTTCTCCTGAATGTTGATTCTGAAATTGGATACACCATTTGCTGCAGTCATTTCAAAGAAAATAAACGAATATCTCAAATCATGGAAGAAATTATCATGGAAAATAATTTTTGAGATGAAACAAGTGATCCAAAGTGATCTCACAATCGAAAAAAGATTTGAAATGTGGATTACATCAACCTTGTAATAGGCATTGAGCAAAAAAATCATGTATATGTCTAGACACTTTGCAACCAACATCTAAACACTAAATGTCTTGAAATGAATCATGGTAATGAGCAAACATGGAGCACAATTTCAAAACTGAGACATTTTATCAAACACGTTATGGGCAAGAAAAATCAGCCGTGAACAATCCATGAATTTGATACACAGCATTCCTAGTGCTATGCCAATCAATATTGAAAGACAAATAACAGTGAAGAGATCAATGGGATTGAAAGAAAATGTAGCACACATGGATATTTGATTCTTGGAGGCATTTTATCAAACAGAGGATGGGCATATAGATGTGAGCATGAACAAACACATGGCAAGAAGAGAAACCGAGTCCTAAATACATCATAGGTAATGTATTTGAGTACACTTATGTGAAAGAGATAGAACTATCAACTCTAAATAATCACAACAGCAATTCGGACTTTCAAATTCAAACCCAATCATATTCATCCCAGGTTTTGATTTGAGCACAAAAACTGAAAAAAAAAATAAAGGAGAAATAAGAACATACCGTGGATTGTTGGATGTTGAGTGTAGGTAGAGGAGATGGACACACAGAGAAGCAAACGAACGAACACAAAAAAATTGAGAGAAAAAAAATGGTTCGGCCGAGCAAGAAATATGAACAATGGGAATGCAAGGTGTTTAAGGAACCGGCGATACAACCAAAGTTGTTTGCGTGTCCGGACATGTAAGCACTGTGTCCGGACCGCAACAATAAAAATAAACTAAAAAAAAAAAAAAATTAATTAATTAATTTTTTTTTTTTGAAAGAATGGTGGAATTTTTAAGAGCTAGGTTCAACTAACAAGTTGGTCAAGTGGCAAGATTCTACACTGCCTATCTTCCAAACAAAATGTTTTCTCCAAATTTCCAAACACATAGCAAAAATCTAAACCTAATGGGGGTAACAAGTGCACAATTTGGGACATGAGAAAAAAAACTGACTTTTACTCCTTTAACAGTCTTCAGAAAAACAAAGTATATCAGAAGCATATGGAGCAATAGATGTAAATTGCAGAAATATTGACCCCACTCATATGTGAAAAATTCATTTGAGCACAAGACATGAGTAACTGAATATCTAACAATTAAAAAAAATAAAGGAAGTAAAGATAATAAAAGCAAATCAGACAAAACACAAAAAAATTGCCCTAGAACAGCTATAGATAAGTATCAATATGTGCAATTTCTAGGCATGTTCTATGTATACAATCATGAGAGATCGCATACACCAATAGCATTCCTGAGATACTCAAACCTAGATCCATCTAGGGGTTTTGTAAACAGGTCAGCTAATTGGTGTTCAGTAGGCATAAATTCAAGAGATACCACCTGGGTCTCGACCAAGTCACGGATGAAATGATGACGAATGTCAATGTGTTTCGTGCGTGAATGTTGAACCGAATTCTTTGAGATGTTGATGGCACTCGTATTGTCACAGTAGACAATCATTTTTCCTTGATCAAATCCATAGTCGACAAGAAGTTGCTTCATCCAGATGAGCTGTGTATAGCAGCTCCCAGCAGCTATATATTCGGCCTCAGCAGTAGAAAGAGAGATGGAGTTTTGTTTCTTACTCATCCAGGCGACCAGATTCGTACCCACGTAAAAACATCCGCCTGATGTACTCTTTCGATCATCAGCATTTCCAGCCCAGTCAGCATCCGAATATCCTGCAAGTTCAAGATTTGTATTAGTAGAGAAATAAATTCCAAAGTTGATTGTGCCATTTACATACCTGAGGATCCGTTTAACAGCTGTCAGATGGGATTCCTTTGGATTAGCTTGGAATCGAGCACATACACCCACACTGAAAGATATGTCTGGTCGACTAGCTGTAAGATAAAGGAGACATCCTATCATGCTTCTGTATAAAGTTTGGTCAACGGATTTTCCAGCTACATCTGCACTCAGCTTAACACTCGTACTCATGGGTGTGCGAGCATGACTTTTTCCATCCAACCCAAATCTCTTCACAAGATCTTTGGCATACTTTGGTTGAGATACAAAAATGCCTTTGTTGAATTGTTGAACTTGAAAGCCTAGAAAATAGGTCAGTTCACCAATCATACTCATTTCAAACTCTTGCTTCATTTTTGTAGAAAATTGATGAGCCTCAGAATCAATCTGAGAGCCAAAGATAATGTCATCTACATAAATTTGGATAATGAGAAGGTGATTGCCTTTCCTACGAATGAACAATGTACGGTCAGCCTGTCCTCGAATGAACCCATGTGCAAGAAGATATGTTGTCAGACGTTCATACCAAGCTCTCGGAGCTTGTTTCAATCCATAAAGCGCCTTTTTCAACTTGTAAACATGATCCGGATAAGTTGGATCCTGAAACCCTTTTGGCTGAGCTACATATACTTCTTCTTGAAGAATGCCATTAAGAAAAGCACTCTTGACGTCCATCTGATACAATTTGATCTGAAGATGACATGAGATGCTCAACAAAATTCTGATAGATTCCAATCTGGCTACTGGTGCAAATGTCTCATCAAAATCCACTCCTTCAACCTGAGTGTATCCTTGAGCAACCAATCGAGCTTTGTTTCTTACCACTGTACCATGCTCGTCAGATTTATTCTTAAAGATCCATTTAATGCCAATGATATTCTGATCTTTTGGTTTTAGAACCAATTTCCAGACATCATTCCTAACAAACTGATTGAGTTCTTCATGCAAAGCTGACACCCAACTCTCATCTTCTAATGCCTCATTAACCTTCTTTGGTTCAAACTGAGAGAGATAACAAGAATAAGTGACTTGATTGACCACCCTGTTTCGCAGACGTAATCCTTCATTAACATTTCCCAGCAAATTTTCTCTAGGATGATTAAGTTTGACTCTGGAGGATGGTGCATGAGTGTTCAAGTGTGGAACTGGTGAAGGAGTCATGTCTTCAGTATCTGAAGGTATTGAAGTACGGACTGCTGAGCTGTTTGGACTAAGAGGTTCATGAGTTTTATCAGACATATCAACTTGCTCCCCCTCAGCCTGAGGCTCTTCTTCTGCAAAATGCTCATTGGTAGTTTCATCATCGATGACAACATTTATCGATTCCATTATCGTCTTGGTTCTTTTGTTATACACACGATCGGCTCGACTTGTATTAGAGTATCCAAGAAAAATTCCTTTGTCACTCTTCGCATCAAACTTCCCCAAGTTTTCTCTACCACGAAGAATGTAATGATACTTCCAAACACCCTAAAATATTTGATGTTGGTTTCTTTCTCGCCATAGCTCATATGGTGTCTTGGTAGTAGTAGGTCTGAGAAAAACTCGATTAACAATATGGCATGCTGTATGGATTGCTTCTCCCCAAAAATGTTGTGCCAAATCCTTAGCATGTATCATAACTCTTGCCATTTCTTGTATGACTCGATTTTTTTGTTCAACTACTCCATTTTGTTGAGGAGTTATGGGAGATGAGAATTCTTGTTTGATACCTTGCTGAGCACAATAATCTTCAAAACTTGAATTCTCGAATTCTCTGCCATGATCGCTTCGGATCCGCTTGATGAGACAGTCTTGTTCATTTTGGATTTTCTGAAACAAGATCTGAGCTTGTGCAAAGGCTTCAGATTTTTCTCCTAACAGAATTACCCATGTGTATCGAGAGAAGTCATCAACGATCACCATAATGTATTTCTTGCCTCCCAAACTAGCTGTCCGTGTAGGGCCCATGAGATCCATGTGAAGAAGCTCTAAGTTTCGAGAGGTAACAATACCTGAGATCTTTTTGTGAGGAGTTCTAGTTTGTTTCCCCAATTGGCATGGGCCACATTTTCCTTTATCAGCCTGATGAATCTTTGGTAGATCAGCTATGGCTTCTGTCTTAGAAATTCTAACCAGATCATGAAAATTTAGATGCCCCAACCGTTGATGCCACAATTCTCCAGTGTCCAGGGTTGCCTTATTGCAACTTATTTGGGAATTTGAGGAGAGACAATAGCAATTGTCAGCAGTGCACTTTCCTCCCATCAACCATTTTCCTTGAGAGTCAAATATGCTGCATTCTTTCTTGGAAAACTAGACCATTAAATCATAATCACAAAATTGACTGATGCTCAATAAATTTGCCCGAGACCTTCAACATACAAGACTTCTTGTGGAGTAGGGGCACCGTAATTTCCACAATTCCTTGACCAATCACCTTCGATTTGCTGCCATCTCCATAAGTGATGCTTCCACCTCCTTTGCCTTCTTTAAGCTCTTTGAATAGCGACTTATCACCTGTCATATGTTTTGAACAACCACTATCCGAAACCACAAACACGAGTTAAGCACACTTAAGGCGTGATGAGCAACAAGACATAGATGATCATTCTTTTAACCTGCACTTGTTCCTTTTGAGGAGGAACTTGCACATTTTGTCAATTAAATTAGACATATCTTTTATATCAACAAATTTGACAAAACAGCTAACTTTTCACTAATAAGTTTCACTTGAGCGCTTAAAACTTTTAGTTGATTTCCAATTCCGTGTTCATCTATTCTAGGAAATTCTTCCGAGACCATGGTTGTTGAGCCCTAATTTGAAAACAGTTTGGTGAGTATGACCTTTGACACCACAGTGAAAACAAGTAGGAATGAAGTTAGTCCTTACCGGAACTTTGAATTTCAATTTATTCTTCTTGGTCACATCTTCTGAACTTTCTTGAGGTAAGCAAGAATTCTCAATTTCCACATTTTTCATTTTAGGTTTCACAAACATGATTTTTGAAGTGGTTGCACCATTTGAAGAAGATGCATTAACATGTTTATTAAAACCCAATCCAGTCCTATCATGTGAATGTTTCTGATTTCCTAACATTTGATTCAATTTATCACTCGAAAACTTCTTTAAATGATCATTCGAATCATTCAAGTTCTTTTCCAGAGATTTCACTTTAGCAATCAGCATGAGATTTTCAGAAGTCAAAGTGTTTCGAATAGCTAAACATTCATCCATAGATTTCATTAATCTTTCTTTCTCAAGTTCAGCTTCTTTCAGATTTTTCAGATTTTTCCTATTCAGCTTGTTCAATTTATCACATTCTACAAACAAGTTATTATAAGCAGTTTGTAAATCCACCTCATCATCAGATTCAATTTCAGATTCATTTATCATGTGAGGTGAGTTAACAGTCTCATAATAATTATCATAAGAAGCAGTAAAAGCTAAATAATTCACTCCTCCTTCAACATCTTCTTCGGATTTTTCATCATCTGATTCATCACTCTGAGTGACATTGAAAGCTTTACCTTTGGATTTTTTCAGATTAGCACATTCAATTCGAATATGACCCCTACCCCCACATTCATGACATTTTCGTCCACTAGTGAACTTATCTTTCTGATCATTCTCTAAGTTCTCACGTGGATTATTTCTAAACTCACTTTTAGGTTTCACAAGAGTTTTGAGTCACGATTTTTAAACCTTCCATTCACGGTCTAAAAATTTTCTGAATTTTTAGCAAACAGAACAAATTCTTCATCATCCCTGAATCCTCATCGACGACCCACAAGAATTGACTTTAACATTTTTGGCTTTAAGAGCAATGTTTTTAGTTTTCTTGAGTTTGGGTAGAATTAGTTCAAAAGTCCGAAGGGAACCTACAAGTTCTTCTACTCTCATAGTGTCTAAGTCTTTGCTCACATTGTATAGCAGCAATTTGGCGAATAAACCTCTCGTGCAATGATCTTAAGATTTTTTTTACTACTTTAGCATCATCCATTTTCTTTCCCAAATTAATGGTAGAGTTTCTAATGGCACTAAGCTTTGAATAGAATTCATCAAAAGTTTCATCTTCCTGCATTCTAATCTCCTCAAACTGAGAAACCAACATTTGAATTTTTGAAGTTCTAACAACTTTAGTTCCTTCATGTGTGATTTCTAACGTTTCCCAAGCTTCCTTAGCTATTTCACATCTAGAAATCCTAGAAAATTCTTCATTTGAAACAGAGATGTAAATAGCATTTATAGCTTTGTCATTCGCAGTAGCACTATTTTTTTCTTCCGTTGTCCATTCAGCAATTGTTTTGTTTGGACGTGTCCATCCAGATTCAACAATATGCCAAACATTAATGGATTTAAAATAAGCTCTCATACGAATTTTCCAAAGCGTATAATTTGTTCCACAAAGACGGAAGAGAATTAGGAGCAACCGTAAGAGACATTTGATATGGAGTCTTGGATCACACTCAGGAAAAAAATTCCTTCACAGAGTGAACCTGCTCTGATACCAATTGAAAATTCTAAAACGACTCCAATTATCACCTACTCACACGTCTAGGAGTTTTACAGAAAATATCCAGAAAACAGATCTTACTTAGCAGTTAAAAAATCAACCAAATACTGAAAGGAAATTTGCAATCAAGAACACAGAAATTTGGTTACGAAGAGGAAACCATTTAGAGAACTCTCTAAATGTAAAACCTCTCCAGCAGCCAAACCAGAAATCAATTCACTATATAGAAGAATAAGGAATACAAGAAGAATAACAAAACCTTTGACTCTTCCTTGCACACGACAAGTGACCCACTTGACTTCTACCTCAGTAGCCCTTTCCAGAACATCTGGCACGATTCTTCTGAAAGATTTCCTTTCACCGGAACTCCGATTGGCTTCACGTATTTTCTCTTCAAAAATAATCTAGAACAAATTCTCTGTCTCTAAGCACCCTGATTTTTCTCAATAAAATACGTAGGTTACAATGGCAAACTCCCGTAGCTTAAATAGAAAAATACACAACATAATACTGCCGTGTCCGGACATGGTTGATCTGAGGTCCGAACATGGCTAGGTTTACTTATTCGTAACCTAGTGATGTCCGGACCTCCAATTTGTGTGTCCGGACATCTCAACAAGAATGTGTTCTCTGGAACTGATGTCCGGACCCAACTTCTAAAGGTCCGGACATCCCCTTCATATATCACGTTCGGATATCGGTCCGACCCGGCCCCGGAGGTCCGGACCTGCCTCATCAAACGTTGCTTCTGGAAATCAAGTCCGGACCCAGCGTCTGGAGGTCCGGACCTACTCTTCAAAATGCCCTTGCTGGTTTTTGTGTCCGGACCCATTTTCTGTAGGTCCGGACATGCCTCTAGAATTTTCTTCCTGAAACATTTTGAGGTGATAATTTTTACCCACATACATGCAAACCGAATGTGCCAAACCTAAACTAACAGTTTTCACTCCGAAAAAAAATGTGAATAAAAATTTGTAAACCTTCCAAAATCGTGTCAGTCTCACACTTAGCTATCTCCCAAAGAGATAAGATCATGACTAAACATCACATCATGCTACCTCTTTCTATTCACTCATGAAGAGTTATTTCAAAGCCAAAATCAGAAATGCATTTTTAGTCCACCGAATTTGAAGTTTTGACAAATAACGCTCTTAATTTTAGAAAGTGGTTATTAGTTTTTAAGATAAGCGAAAAAGAATAAATTAGTTATTTTTGTTAGAAAAATTGATAGAATCTGTTAATAATGTACCTCATCAATACGAATTAAGACAGTCAAAGGGTGCTGCCAAATTATCCCATAGTTATTAGGGTGGTTCGGCTACCTCTTCAATTTATTTATTTATTTACCGTTTAGGGTGGCCGAGCCTACCTTTTTTTTCGTGCAATGAATTCCGGTTCACTTTTTTGGTTATTAACTTACTGCTCGGCTGCCCCTTCATGAGGCCTGAGATTTTTATTTATAATGATTTCAATACTAGTAATAATACTTAGCATTATTATTTTTAATAAAAAATGTCAAATTCTGAATTAGGTGAGACAACTTGACCAAGAGATGAGAAGGTTGGGCCGGTGGTCCAGAAATGTGTATATTTAAAACTACGTAAGGTGAGTAGATGCATTATCGTAAGCAGTGGCGGATCTATGCATGATCGAGAATTGAAAAATTGATAAAATAGAGTAGGTGGAAGCATTAATTGCCTGGTGAGGTGTTGATTGAAGAGAGATATAGGTGAGGCGGCTCGTGGCTCGAGAAAGAAAAGCAATTTGTAGTCTGTGAGTAAGGCATGTAAAGCAGGCTTCAATAACTTCTTTTTTTTTTTTTTTTTTTATCTATTTTTATTGGATTTTTGTCAATTATATAAGTAAACTCAAGTAGAGAATTGTCTTAATATTTTGAAAAAATGCCATGTGTTGTAGTTAATGTATTGTTTCTCCATGCACCCGAGCACCTACTAAAGTTTCTTACTGCAATTAATTTTTTTTTTTTTTTATTGAAAATAAAAATCACATTAACCATTTATTTTGCTATAATGAAAAAAAAAAAGCATCAAATAAATGATAGTCATATAACCTTCGTAAAGTTTAAATTTTTTATATTGTGTTATCATTTTTTAAATTGTATTTATCATTTTTTTGAATGTTATGTTATAAAAAATAAAATATTATTTTATTATGTTAATGTCGCCCCTACTAAAATCAATTTGCCGTAAGGAAGAGGTAGAAACCCTGAGGGTTGGCAACGAATAGCGCTATCAAGCAATACAAGCATTTCTTGCCGGCGAAATTGCAAGTTTTTACATTAAATAAATTCAAGCATTCACAAGTTCACAAGAAATAATATATATATATTTTAACAAACTGGCATTCATAAAATATAAAGTGGTTACAGAACAAACATGAAGCTAAAGCCCATGAAAGCCGTGGCGCAATATGATAGGTACAACCATCGGAAATACGAATACCTCTACCAAATATCTAAATAAGCTTCCTAAGAGCATTCTCAATAAAGGAGCCATATTTTTATGTAAAATGGCTTCTCAAAATTCACTTTTATCTAGTTTAGGTAAGCCATTTTTAAATGTCTCTACATCCGATTAGCTATATTTCTATTTATTCTATTAAAATATTATTAAAAGTAAGAAAAGTTTTGGGAAAAAGAGAACATGTGAGAAAAAATTGGAAAATTTTTTAGAAAAAGAGAACATGTAGAGAAAAAGTAGGAAAATATTTGGGAAAAGGAGAAAACAGGTGAGAAACAATGAAAAATAAAATAGCTCACTTGAAAAGTGCTGCTACATTTAGCTTTTTTTTAGCTCCTCCAATCAAATATCTATTTTACTTTTTTTTTTTTTTTTTGGCTAATCCAATGTAGGAGGTTTTTTAAACATTTAAAGAGCTATTTTAGATAAAAGTAACATTTGGCTCTTCCATTGAGAATGCTTTAAAAGCAATGGAGATTTAGATGAAAAAAGAAAAAGAAAAGAAAAGGTTACCTTCACAGGCAGTGAGTCTAAAGCCCAACCGGTTAGCGTTAACAAAAACCACATATAGACAAACAACTAGCACCTTAAAGAACTGAGAAGTGACCAAAAAGAAAAAAATATTCACTTCACAGACAAAGAGTCTGAAGCCCAACTGGATCGAGTTAAACAATAAGCAACAGTACAACAAAAAATTACAGAAAGTTACACAAAATAACAGGAAAAATTCAAAAAACAGCGGCTATGATGGAGGAAGGCGTCGGGGGGAAGCTACTCAGCGCGTGAGTCAGCTCCACTCGCGAGAGCGTGTGGTCCACGTGCCGGCGCGTGGGGGTTGGTAGGGGCGGCGAAAAGCTACATCGGTGACAAAGGAGGAGGGGGCGCGTTTTAGGCTGGGGATGATGAAGAGAAGGAGATCAAGCTTTGAAAAAGTCGATCTTCAAGACTACACATATCTGGCCGGCAAAGTGATGGAAGAGACAATCTACGACAGGGATGGAGTGGGCGGAGAGGGATGGATATTGCAACTACTGTTTCGTGAGTGTTATGGATAAATCGTCATAAATGATAGATAAATCTAGAGAAAACTCTAGAGAGAAAAGAATTCTCATGAAGAGAGAAACTCAGAAGAAAAGGAAGGCAAAGAAAGAAAAGGGAAACTAGAAGGGGGTGGGAGGAGGAGGGAAGCCAAAAGGTTTGCCCTCCTCCTCAAGGTCTCTCGCATGGGTTGGAAATCAGGAGAGAGAAGAGAGAGTTTTCGTTGGGCAAATCGTGAATTGCTGACTTTTTCTTGAAATAATATAAATTTTCATTTGTTATTTCAATATAATCATAAAATAGTAACAACATTATATACATATAAGATTGATTAGAGATTAATATTATCAACCCTTTTCCTTATTCAATTAGAATATATATATATATATATATATATATAGGTTGAGGTACATAAATTTTGTTCTCTTCGAAGTGTTTCATGCCATTGCGCTCAGGAGATTTCCCATGATATATCCCAACCAATGTGATGTGTTATCCTCAAGATATAGCTGCCTAGCCATTTGGGTTGTTTGTTCCAATAGTCCGAATTATATTATAGAACAAATAAATGAATAATCTATCAAAGAAACGTCTTTTAGTTTTGGCAAAATACACTTGCCCCTTCCACTTTACACCATATTTGTAATGATTTTAACTGCTTAACTCTTTAACTTAGTCCTCGCTAATAGAATTTTTTTTATTAAATTCGACAAAAAATGTATCATGTGTGATACATGTGACCAAAATTGTCTATTATATCTATATTAAAGATGTAAAATAAAATGAACCTTAGAATTTCTAAAAGGAACAAAAGCAAGCTACCATGTAAAATATATATATTTTTCAATCGAATCTCTTAAAAAAAAAAAAAAAAAAAAATTTTGTCTCATGGTAGGTAGCCTGCTCTTGTTCCCTCACGACACTTTAATTATTGGCTTAGCCATACACGTCATCACTCGTCTCTAGTGATTCCACTTGGCATATATTGTCGAATGAAAAAAGTTATTATTTTGTTATTATTTTACATCCTCATTGCAAGTCCCGACAAAACTTTCCAATCTGGTTTACTTCCCAAAAGAAGGTTATAAATAATTAAAAAACTATTTGGGAAAGCAAAGTATTCACAAAATCATTTTGTCACGTTATACCTATAAAAATATAACACGCATTATTATTAATTTATGACTTTCAAAAATGACAATTAAGATTTCTCCACGTCATACTGCTATAGTAAATTAACTTAATTTCTTATATCTCCAAAATTTTACTCCGTGTGTAACCCTCCCTCATCTTCATCTCTTAGCCGCTTTACAAAATGCGACCGTCAAATTCTTGCAAAATGTTCTCAAACCATAGCGAGAGAGATAAAATGAGGGAGGGTTACGCATGAAATAAAATTTCTAGGGTATAAGAGATTAATTCACTGTAATAGTATGATGTGACAAAGTAACAGATTCTGTTAAATTACTTAACAAAAATTATTTTATGGAATAAACTGTTATTTTGGCATATTCTGAGGACTAATAAATTATTTTTTATACCACATTGAGTTATTTGTACTTTTAGGATACCTACAGGAACCTATAAATTATCTTTTTATATCACATGGAGTTATTTATAATTTAGGTCAAATACAATAACAATTTTAGCATTTATCTCATAAATTTGTGAATTTAATCATTGAACTAATAATGTAATAGACAAAACACAAAGAATGACGTTAATTAGGATACGTCATAGGATACAGTACTAATAATAGAACATAAAATTCTAATTATTTCTGAAATACGTACTTCATTAGGATATGTCATAAGATACTAAAACAATGTGACAAACTTACAAATGAAAATCACGAGCTAAAAATTATTAATTACAAAGTTCATATGCAATCCATTAGAGCAAAAAGCAAAGCACTCCCACAAACACAAAATCACAGATGTTTCATTAATGCTTCATGAGAAAAGGCCTAAGGAAGTTGCCGAAAGTGAAAAGCAGGACCAGAATTCCAGCAATAGTTGCAGTGCCTCTCCAAAAATCACGAAAATACACACTTGTCAGAGACGCCACGAGACGGTTCCAATAGTTGTCACAATGGTCATTGAGCCGTTTATAGAGATCATGGTAACAAGATTCAGGTTCAACAATCATGTGGCCAAGTTTGTTGATCAGAGTAGTCACTTCAGTGCTACTACCGCGCCTGTTGACAATCACCTTCTTCTCAACAAGCAAACACACATCTGATTTGGTCGTGATAAGACAATCCATTAGCAAAACATAATTGCAAATATATGTCTTTGATGGATAATGACACTGCTCCAAGGCCATGAGGTTTCGGAAAAGAGCTTCAGTTTGATCGTCTATCACAAGTTGTGGGACTTTCAAGATACATTGCACGCTCTTGAAGCAACGAAAGGATCTCAAGTATGGTAAGCAAGAGAAGAGCCATGAGAGATTGAAGCATGGATAGCGTTCCAAGCACTTATCCTTAGAGAACTCTATGTCAAGCAAAGATGTCTTACAGAAATCTATGTCTTCTAATGCTGTGAACTCCAATCCTGCCTCATCAAGCTTTGTGGCTGTATATCTTAGATATTCAGTTCGTTTTTTGGGATCAGCTTTTGGATTTGTAGGACAATAAAACATTCTATGCAAATCAGTGAAATGTTTTACTTCCTTATCCATAGGTATTCTGTGCTTACCCGAGAAGAAAAACTCACAGGCAAGGTTAAGAAAGCTAGGAGTATCTTCATTTCCATCAAAGGCAAACTTATAGAGCTTTTGAAGAAACCTAAACGGAAGCTGATTCTCCAATAATATCAAGTCTTGCTTTATGTGTGATTCTATCCACGCATTACTTAATATATAATCTAATTTTTCATATTTTTCGCGTTCAAAATGCCTTAGGAAAAGCTCAATGATAAAGATGGCATCCAATAAAATCTTTGCAACAAACTCTTTACTGTTGAGTTTAAAGCTGGTCTCTGAATAGCTACGAGCTATTTGTTCTTTGTTGCTTTCAATTATGCTTTCAATATCCTTTTCGCTCTTCCTGGTCCTAGAACAGAATTTCTTCAAATATGTCTGTTTTTGTATTTTCACACCCCACAATTCTTCTAGATCATGATGAAATGGGCCTATTGAAACTAACTTAGGAGTGTAGGCATCTTCTTTTACCTCACGAAGTTTCTTGGGAACCCTGTAGATGCAGCACTCTGACCATAATTCAGATTCCTCCAATAATGAAATGTCAATGATTGACTCCTCGTGGGTTCCTTTTCCTTGTGAGAAATAAGCAAAAATCAGTGGTAATAAAATGAAACTGCAAAGCTTATTTCAACCCCATATACTTATAATCTTTTATTTATTTATTTATTTATTTATTTCAATTTTCAGTACTCTAGGGGAATTCTGTCAAAGCAATTATTAAATGGGGAAATTCAACTGTAAGAATCAATGAATTGCTCTTCCAAGTTTTTCAGACAAACACAGGATACCAAGATCCTTAAGTTTTGACAAGTTATAGATCTTGATCTAAGTCTTCATCAATTGGATCTGAGTTTGAACTAAAAACATAAATTTTTAAATTTAGAAATCCAGTGTATGAATATATAAAATGCAGGCAGTCCCTTGGTTTAATTAGGAAATCCCTGTGTATGAATATATGAACTCAACCATATCATTAAAGGAACTTTTAAAACATCTTAGGAAAAACTACAAAAGAAATGAGTGAAATAGATGGTAAGAAACCTGCAAATATAGTTGAGAAGCAAGGCATATGTATTGCTTTTGAGAGCTCCAGAATTCCTCCTCTCCAATTCCAAACACTCAGGGTTTCTCACTTAATGTGCTACTGATAATATGTCTCCTCCTCTTTTACCCGTATATATTATAACATGATGTATTTTTTGGTCATTTTCCATCACTGTGAGGTCTCACACAAGCAAGACTTTTAGAATTATTTCATAAATTTAATCTATAAAAAAAAAGTACAAACAGATCCTTAAAAGAACTCGTCTATTAATTCCTTTTTAAACAGTAAATTGTAGAATAATTCTAAAAATCTCTCTCTCTTCTATCTCTTAAAAATTATTGGTCCATTCTGTTGTGAAAGTAGGTTGCAATGATCAATAGCGTGGGCAGATTATTGTACGAAGCACGTTTCTTTATCTCTCTCAATCACATATGTGTGATGTAAGCATATCTTACGTAATTTGATTTGTTTTTTTCCATAAAGAAAGTGGTGCCTTTTCCTACATAGGAGGATGAAGGACCACTCACGTGTTTCACTGAATGCAAAAATGTGCAACCTAACAAATAATTCTATTGTGGCAGTCAATATATTAATCTTTTTCAGAAATAATGAACTCTTATATATAGGATTTATTTAATAAAAAAAACCGTGTTTAATCAATCTATTTATCTTCAATATTAGACAATTTTGTTTTAGTGAAAATTTCCAACTTTTCATTAATATCAAAATAGCATAACTTTCTGGACACATATAATATCATAAATAAAATATGAGTATTATTCCATCCAAATTTGCTCTTAATTAAGATTGTTGAATTGCCTTCTTTGCTAGTCTATGAGCAGCCATACATGTTTGCATCTCTGATCTTGACATGTGTGACACTTCATGATCAAAAACAGTGAAGTGTTTTTGTCACCCGATTTTTTGAAATTAATATCCACCTAATACCAAAAGAGCACCTAATATTTTTTATAAAAAAATTATTAGAAAAAAAAATTATACAAAAAATTTAAAACTTTATATTACGTCAATCATTTTTTATTATAATAATATTAAAAAAAAAAAAAAAAACCATTTGCCAAACAAGGTCAGTTGCTCATCACTACTGTTGATAGCTTTTTTGTCACAAATAATATGTCCTCTCTTCCTCTTGCACCCGTGAATATTATATAACACGATGTACTTTGTGGTATTTTCCCGTCACTATGGCAAACAGTGACCATAGTTGATTGGTACTGTTATGTTAATATTATTTGATAATTGTCTTTTATTTTTTCTTCTCAAAATAAAAGTATTAATAAACAATTCAAACACAATATTTGAATGTGATATCATTGTAAGGTCTCACACAAACTTTTAATTGTCTAACTCTTTCACTTAGTCTTCGCTACTAGAATATTTTAATATTGAGAAATGGTACGAGTACTAACTTTTTTACTAACAAATGGACACTAACATGATGTAGAACTTATCTATTGATATTCATAGCATAAATGTTTTCGTGTTTTCAAACAAAAAATTTAAAACTTTATATTACATCAATATTTTTTATGATATTTTTTATGATAGTAATATAATAAAAAAGAAAAAACCATTTGCCAAACAAGGTTAGCTGCTGATCATTACTGTTGATAGTTTTTTTGTCACTGATAATATGTCCTCTCCTCTTGCACCCGTACATATTACTTTGTGGTCTTTTCCAGTCATTGTGGCAAACAATGACCATAGTTGATCGGGTCGTTACGTCAATATTATTTAATAGTTGTTTTTGTTTTCCCTTCTCAAAATAAAAATATTAGTAAACAATTCAAACACAATATTTGAATGTGATGTCATTGTAAGCTCTCACACAAATTTTTAACCGCCTAACTCTTTCACTTAGTCTTTATTACTAGAATATTTTAATGAAAAATGTTAAGGGTATTAACTTTTTTACTATCAGATGGGTACTAATATAATATAGAGGTTATTTATTGGTATTAATAGTATTTTTTTTTATTAATTATTTTAATTCTCACCAATAAATACACTCCACATCACATTAGTAAAAAGGGTAAAGTCCTCTTATACCCCTCAAACTACCACTCCAATGACAATCTTTCCCTTCAAACTATCAATTGCGACAATTTACCTCTCAAACTACCAAAACAATGACACTGTATCCCTAATATTACTAAAATTATCCCTCAAACTACCACCCCAAAAGGACTAAGGGTGAGGAAACGACCCATCTAAAGACAGTTTGCGGTGGTCATCGTCGCCGTTGAAAAATTCTGACGAGGATGAGGAAGTGAAGGAGGTAAGGCCGATGTGGCAGCAATCCGCGGTCAAACCGAAAAGCGTTTGATTGTGTGGCAGCCACCGGTGGTCCCCCTTTGTTTATCATAGTTGCTTTAATTTTGTGCTTTTTTTTTTTTTTTTTTTAAATCACAGTTTTAGTTCTTGTTTGGTGGGGGTGGTTTCTTTGAGGCACTGAGAATACAGCCACGGTTTCTTGAAATGGAACAAAGGGGGATGAAATCTTCAATTTACCCATATTTTCAAGGATTAACATCAGCGTAAACAACTTTAGCGGTGAGATCCCATCTTCTATATCTCGCTATACTTCTCTTTCCTCCAGCAATTTCATCCAAAATAATCTCTCCGGAGAAATTCCACTCCTCTGCATCTTTCAAACTGCTTACGTGTGAAATTTGGGCCAAGGGGGTGGCCGGCCACCCCCATTTCAGCACCCCTAAACCTTTTTAATATTTTAATATTTGTTTTTTAAATTTTAAATATATTTAATTTTTTTTTTCAAATTTTAAGGGACATATTGAAAATTTTATAGGAATAATTGTGTCATTTTACTAGCATTAGGGAGTATATTGTCATTTTTTTAGTAGTTTGGGAGTATATTGTCATTGTTTTAAATATATTAATTATAGGTTTAATGTCCAATTCAGAAAAAAAAAAAAAAAAAAAAGGTTTGATGTGTACAATTAACTAATTAAGGGTATAACTACCATTATATTTATATGGACTATTTTATTAATTATAGGTTTAATGTCCAATTCAAAAAAAAAAAAGGTTTAATGTCTACAATTAACTAATTAAGGGTATAACTACCATTATTTTTATATGGACTATGTTATTAATTATAGGTTTAATGTCCAATTCAAAAAAAAAAAAAAAAGGTTTGATGTCTACAATTAACTAATTAAGGGTATAACTACCATTATATTTATATGGACTATGTTATTAATTATAGGTTTAATGTCCAATTCAAAAAAAAAAAAAAAAAGGGTTTGATGTGTACAATTAACTAATTAAGGGTATAACTACCATTATATTTATATGGACTATTTTATTAATTATAGGTTTAATGTCCAATTCAAAAAAAAAAAGGTTTAATGTCTACAATTAACTAATTAAGGGTATAACTACCATTATTTTTATATGGACTATGTTATTAATTATAGGTTTAATGTCCAATTCAAAAAAAAAAAACAAAAAAGGTTTGATGTCTACAATTAACTAATTAAGGGTATAACTACCATTATATTTATATGGACTATGTTATTAATTATAGGTTTAATGTCCAATTCAAAAAAAATAAATTTTTTTTGATGTTTACAATTAACTAATTAAGGGTATAACTACCATTATATTTATATGGACTATGTTATTAATTATAGGTTTAATGTCTACAATTAACTAATTAAGGGTATAACTAGCATTATATGGACTATGTTATTAATTATAGATTTAATGTGTACACAATTAACTAATTAAGGGTATAACTAACATTATATGGAATATGTTATTAATCATAGTTATAATTTTATAATTTAATAACTTAGTTAATACTTAATACTTAATATATACTAAATTACAAAACATAAGAATGAGAATGTATGATATAACTTGTAAGTTAAAACTTATAAGTAATTACAAAGGTAGTTAATATGTAACTACTAACTAGTTATATACTTTTTTTTTTTTCCTGAGCAACTAGTTATATACTAATTATGTTACTTGTTGCTAGTTAATAGTGTGTGACATTATTATAATTTAATTGTAACAATTTAACATATTAATTATTACATTTATGATATATGAATCATATAATATATCATATATGAATCAATATGATTTGAAATTATTACAAAGTTACTAACATGTAACATAATATACAAAGTTGATTATAAATTATTACATATATGATGTATTGATGTATGATATATTAATTACAAATTTCAAATTTAATATGTAATTAATGACAACTATGTTTATGAACTATAGTCTATATATGTTACTTGCTTGTTTTTGTCTTAGAGATATATTAATTAGGATTAGGAGACTCAAAACACTAAAACAACTAGACATTATAGACTACTAGTTAGTCTAGTTACTTAGTTAGAAACCTAGGGATAAGTTGATAACTAAATAATTTAACATGATAAGTTATTAATATTAACTATTAATTACTACTACTACACTACTAGTTAGTCACTTGGTATAGTTAGTCACTTAGTATTTAGTAAGTTAGTATATTATATATTAATAGTGTTAAGTATAACAAGTTAACATATTAATTAAAATTGTAAATAATACTTTTTTTTTTTTTTTTTGAAAGAGTAAATAATACTACATAAAATATGATAATAGTGATTAGTGTGTGTGACATAATGACATTATTTGATAATACTAATGGTATGTGAAAATGTGAGTCGTGAATGTAACTATGTTTATACACTACAAGAAATTTGCTCATTAGCGGCGACCCAAAGTCGCCGCTAATGAGCTAAATGTCGCCGCTATTGATCAATAGCGGCAACCCTTGGCCGCTATTCATTTGCTGGTATTAATCCGCCATTGATGATCAATAGCGGCGACATTTGGAGTCGCCGCTATTGATGGGTCAATAGCGGCGACTTTTGGTCGCCGCTAATGACTTTTTTTTTTTGCCGCAAAAAAAGGTTGAAATGGGCCGTGTGTCGCCGCTGATGATGGTCAAGAGAAGCGACATTTTTGTCGCTGCTACTGATGTTTTTAAATAGCGGCGACCAAGATGTGGCCGCTATTGACTATCAATAGCGGCGACTACGATGTCGCCGCTATTGACTATCAATAGCGGCAACTTTATGGTTGCCGCTACTGTCCATCAATAGCGGCAAGCAAGAGGGTCGCCGCTATTTAAAAACATCAGTAGCGGCGACAAAAATGTCGCCGCTATTGACCATCATCAGCGGCGACACATGGCCCATTTCAACCTTTTTTTGCGGCAAAAAAAAAGAAGTCATTAGCGGCGACCAAAAGTCGCCGCTATTGACCCATCAATAGCGGCGACTCCAAATGTCGCCGCTATTGATCATCAATGGCGGATTAATACCAGCAAATGAATAGCGTTAAGGTCGCCGCTATTGATCAATAGCGTAACATTTAGCTCATTAGCGCGACTTTGGGTCGCCGCTAATGAGCAAATTTCTTGTAGTGTATAAACATAGTTACATTCACGACTCACATTTTCACATACCATTAGTATTATCAAATAATGTCATTATGTCACACACACTAATCACTATTATCATATTTTATGTAGTATTATTTACTCTTTCAAAAAAAAAAAAAAAAGTATTATTTACAATTTTAATTAATATGTTAACTTGTTATACTTAACACTATTAATATATAATATACTAACTTACTAAATACTAAGTGACTAACTATACCAAGTGACTAACTAGTAGTGTAGTAGTAGTAATTAATAGTTAATATTAATAACTTAATATGATGGCGCACAAAATGACAGTCGATCTCAATGTGTTTAGTACGTTCATGAAATACATCATTATGCGCAATTTGAATCGCATTTCGATTGTCACAAAAGATAGGAGAACTAGAGGTCTGAGAAACACCCATGTCATGTAAAAGCCAACGAAGCCAGAGAAGCTCGGAAGTGGTGTCGGCAAGAGCACGATACTCAGCTTCGGTGCTAGAGCGTGCAACAACTAATTGTTTCTTACTACGCCAAGAGATGAGAGAATCACCAAGTAAGAAACAATAACCCGTGGTGGAACGACGATCAGTGAGATCACCTGCCCAATCAGCATCTGAATATACATGTAAGTCTAATGATGAGTGAGAAGAGAAATGCAAACCATGAAACAAGGTGCCCTTCACATAGCGAAGGATGCGAAGAACAGCTGCATAATGAACCGAGCGTGGTGTTGTCATAAACTAACTAACAAGGTGGACTGCATAGGCAAGATCCGGTCGTGTCACAGTAAGATAGATGAGACTGCCAACTAACTGTCGATAAAGAGTGGCATCAGAAAGTAGCTCACCATCAGTGGCACGGAGTTTGACATTTGTCTCTAGAGGGCTATCAACAATTTTGCAATCAGTAAGGCTAGCTCGTGAGAGGAGATCTGAAGCATACTTGGCTTGAGAGAGATAGTAACCTTTTGGATCAGAAGACACTTCCAATCCAAGAAAGTAGCTGAGAAAACCCAAATCCTTCATCTCAAATTGTTGGCTCAAAAACTGTTGAAGATTACGAATACCAACAGTATCATCTCCAGTAATAATCATATTATCAACATATAGTAAGAGAAGAATGAGACCAGCATCAGATCGCCGGATAAAAAGAGCAGAGTCATAGGGGCTAGAAACATACCCAATCTGCGCAATAGTGGAGCTGAATTTGGCAAACCAAGCCCGTGGAGCCTGTTTCAAACCGTACAACGCCCGGCGAAGTCGGCAAACCTTGTGTGGCGGATGATCATACCCAAGAGGAGGCTGCATATAAACTTCTTCACTAAGATCACCATTGAGAAATGCGTTTTTCACATCCATTTGAAAAAGATCCCAATGACGCACAGAAGCCACAGCAAGGAGTGATCGAACAGAAGTAAGGCGAGCCACTGGTGCAAAAGTCTCCTCATAATCAATACCATACTCCTGATTGAACCCCTTTGCCACAAGACGTGCCTTGTATCGCTCAATAGACCCATCAGATTTTGTCTTAATCTTGTAAACTCACTTGCACCCTACCGCAGTTTTGCCTAAAGGTAAATCAACTAAGTCCCAAGTATGGGTTTTGGAAAGGGCATTAAGTTCTTCAGACATAGCATTCTGCCAAAGAGGGTTAGCATGAGCCTCATGGAAGGAGTAAGGTTCATGGAGAGTAGCAAGAACAGAATAACAGTGATAACCATGAAGATGGGAAGGAAGAGATGTTACCCGAGTAGAACGACGAGGGATAGAGGGAGCGGG
This sequence comes from Corylus heterophylla, assembly GCA_016403345.1. Lineage (NCBI taxonomy): Eukaryota > Viridiplantae > Streptophyta > Magnoliopsida > Fagales > Betulaceae > Corylus > Corylus heterophylla. The sequence goes on along the minus strand of CM028139.1, from coordinate 11,235,991 downwards.
CTCAAGAGTAGATGGATCAACAGGCAGGGCAGTGTCATTGGGGTCGACCGTCGGAATGTCGTCTGAAGAGCTTGTCATCCTTGCATCAAGATCAGTAATGTCGGGGAGCAAATCAAGTGAGACATCAGTGAAGATAGGAGAAGAACTAGAGGGACGAGTAGGAAAAGACTCCATATCACTAAATAGCCTATGTTCCCGAAAAGTGACGTGCCGCGAGATGCGGAGCCGTTTGGAAATAGGATCATAACAACGATAGCCTTTGTGTTCAATGCCATACCCAAGAAAACAACATAGACGAGAACGAGGTTCTAATTTTGTTCGTTCATGGGATGGAAGTAGCACGTAAAGACACAACCAAAGAGGCGGAGAGATTGGTAATTAGGAGGAGATCCATACAAAAGTTCATAGGGGACCTATTTAAGGTAGTGGGAGACGGACCCTATTAATGGTATAAACAATGGTAAGAGCGGCTTCTCCCAAAAGTGTTCAGGGATAGAAGCATATAGGAGCAAACCCCTAACAGTGTCTAAGATGTGCCTGTGTTTATGTTCAGCACGACCATTTTGTTGAGAAGTATTTGGGCATGAGCGATGGGGAAGAGTGCCATTTTGTTTGAGGGTAGTAAGGAAGGTAGATTCACGATATTCCATAGCATTATCAGAACGAAAAATTTTTATGTTGCGAGACAATTGGGTTTGAATCATCCGTTGAAATTCAGAGTAAATTTTCGGAAGTTCAGATCGATTTTGTAAAAGATAAAGCCATGTGTATCGAGAAAAATCATCCACAAAAATGACAAAATAGCGGATCCACCCATGGTGGGAATAGCGCAGGCCCCATACATCGAATGCACCAAATCAAAAGGAGCGAAGAAACAGATGCACTATTATTAAAAGGTAAAGCACTTTGTTTTCCAAGTTGACATGCAACACAATCAAATGACTCGCACTCAATGACCCTAATTGACCACTTGTAGCTAAAGAACGAATACGAGAAATAGATGCATGCCCTAAACGAGTGCCATAAACCGAGGGTGGTAGAGGGAGACCGAGATGGAGTGGCAATGATACATGCAGAGGAAGATGGAGTGATGAAAGCTCAAACAGACGTCCAATCTTACGGGCGGTCCCAATTAGCTGTCCCGTCTGTGGATCCTGCACATCACAACCTCGGTTAGAAAAATGTAGTTCTAAGCCAAGTTCACAAAGTTGGCCAACAGATAAAAGATTTAACGAGAGATCCGGCACTAAGTATGTATCAGACATAGATAGTTGATGAGTTGAAACAGACCCAATGTGACTGACAGCAAGATGGGAACCATTAGCAGTGTAAATGGTGGTAGGCCTAGGTAACACAGATTTTGCAGAAAATATGGAAGAATTCGGTGTCATGTGATTACAACAAGCATAATCAATATACCAAGAGGAATTACCTAGTGTGGTGGACATGGCGGTATTAAGATTGGACTTAGATAAAACCTGATGAATGAGAGCTTCGATTTCTGCAGGAGAAAGAGTACTGGGTTGGGGTGCAATATCGGTGTAAGACATATCTGATGTATCAATATGAGTGACCGCAGCAACCTTATGACTAGGAGCTCGATGATTCCCACGAGAAAGTCTTTTCCTGCATTCACTATATCTATGGCCAAACTTCTGACAATAGTGACACTGGATGTTCCGATTGGATGAGGAAGACCCGGCAGGAATAGAATTGGGAGCACGCGCATTGCGAGATGCAGTAGCCATAACCATCTCAGAGGTGTGTAACTTCATAGTAGAGAATCGAGTCTCTTCTGAAACAAGTTCACTAAGAGCACTCTCCAAAGATGGCAGTGGTGAGCGGTGAAGAAGAGAAGCTCGAGTATGCTCAAACTCATCTTGAATTGCCGCAAGAAACTTAGCTAGGCGCATGCTATCGCGAAAAGCGATGTACTCAGAGGCATCAACCTTATCCCTCCACTTTGGCTCACATAATGATAATTGATTCCAAAGACAAGTCATTTGTGAATAAAAATCAGTAATACTCTGACCTGGTTCCTGGCGCATGTGATGAAGCTTGGTCACAATTTGAAACCGTTGAGCAAGATCAGTAGTGCTGTAGCGCTGAGCTAACATATCCCAGACATCTTTGGCATTGTCAAGATTGCCAAATGTCATGCTGATGGAGACAACACAAGTGTTGGAGAACCAAGAAATGATCCTGTAATGGATACTTTTCCATGTACGAAGGCGGGTTGAGAAAGCTGCAGCAGGTTCCTCTTTTCCAGCAAGAGGCTTAGGTTCTTCACCAGAAACATACTCCCAGAGACAATGTCCTTTGAGCCACCTACTCATATTTTGTGACCAAGCCGGGTAATTGGAGCCATCAAGAATAGTAGGGATAGGTTGGGTAATATCGTTGGTGTTTAGGAGAGGTAGGAGGTACGGACTTTTTTTTTTTTTTTTTTTTTTTTGGGATATAATCCGGTGTGGTTGGGTGTAGGGTAGGTTCTGTGAGCCTGGTGCGAGAATTAATCTGGTGTGGTCGAGTGTATGATAGGAGATATAAGCTTGTTTTTAAGGGTTAGGATCTGGTGTGGCTGAGTCTATAGTAAGGAGTATAGGCTTGGTTCAAGAGGGCTGAAATCTAGTGTGGCTAGGTGTACTGTAGGTGTGTGAGCTCAAAAGGTAGAAATAATCTAGTGTGGCAGGTGTAGTGTAAAAGAAATGAGCTCAACAAGACAACTTACAAAGTGGCGGCGCGTGGTGGCGCGTGGCGGCTCCGGGTGGCGCGTGCTTCAGCTGGTTCGACAGATCGGCAGCCTCCGATCACGAATCTATGATTCGTTTTTGAAAAACGGCTGACAGGGCGGCGCGTGGTGGCTGGAAACAGTACTTGGTGGTGGTTCAAAATTCCACAGAGACTTCAGGCGGCGCGTGGCGGCGCGTGGAAGATCCTGGTGGCGCGTTCTTTCTGCAGGTCAGTAGATCGGCAGCCTCCGATCAGGATTCTGGCAGAATTTTCTGAAAACGGCTGACTAGGGCGGCGCGTGAGGCGCGTGAATAGTGACACAGAGACTTCAGGCGGCGCGTGAGAGCGCGTTGAATTTCAGAACGTTGATCTGATAACTCCACATGACAGATTGGGCCTTTTTGAGCCTGTTGGTACAATAATTATACCAAAACAAGATCGAAAAAGCCTTTGAACGGACTGACTTCCTACTTCTCTAGACAAGGCCAAAACTTGGCTCTGATACCATATTAAAATAAAATATAGAATACTAGAGAATATATGGATAAACTGAATATTGTATTTCTGTGTGTTTAGAACTGTATACAATGAGGCCTATTTATAGTTGAGTAAGGCCAGATAAAATAGGAATTACAATCAAGGAATTAATGTACAATATTACAGAATAATATCAATGTATATACAGGGAAAATATATCAAATCAGCAATTCTGGTGATTATCAGCAATTATGGTGATTATCAGAATATAATCAGAATATATTCTGATTATATTCTAACACGTGCAATGAATGCGGGTTCACTTTTTTGGTTATTAACTTACTGCTCGGCTGCCCCTTCATGAGGCCTGAGATTTTTATTTATAATCATTTCAATACTAGTAATAATAATTAGCATTATTATTTTTAATAAAAAGTGTCAAATTCTGAATTAGGTGAGACAACTTGACCAAGAGATGAGAAGGTTGGGCCGGTGGTCCAGAAATGTGTATATTTAAAACTACGTAAGGTGAGTAGATGCATTATAGTAAGCAGTGGCGGATCTACGCATGATCGAGAATTGGAAAATTGATAAAATAGAGTAGGTGGAAGCATTAATTGCATGGTGAAGTGTTGATTGAAGAGAGATATAGGTGAGGCGGCTCGTGGCTTGAGAAAGAAAAGCAATTTGTAGTCTGTGAGTAAGGCATGTAAAGCAGGCTTCAATCACTTGTTTTTTTTAACCTATTTTTTATTGGGTTTTTGTCAATTATATAAGTAAACTTAGGTAGAGAATTGTCTTAATATATTGAAAAAATGCCATGTGTTGTAGTTAATGTATTGTTTCTCTATGCACCCGAACACCTACTAAAGTTTATTACTGCAATTAAATTTTTTTTTTATTGAAAATAAAAATCACATTAACCATTTATTTTGTTATAATGAAAAAAAAAAACATCAAATAAATGATAGTCATATAACCTTTGTAAAGTTTAAATTTTTAATATTGTGTTATCATTTTTTAAATTGTATTTATCATTTTTTTTTTTTTTTTTATGTTATGTTATAAAAAATAAAATATTATTTTATTATGTTAATGTCGCCCTACTAAAATCTATTCGCCGTAAGGAAGAGGTAGAAACCCTAAGGGTTGGCAACGAATAGTGCTATATATCAAGCAATTGCAATACAAGCATTTCTTGCCGGCGAAATTGCAAGTTTTTACATTAAATAAATTCAAGCATTCATAAGTTCACAAGAAATAATATATATATACTTCTTTTTTTTAACAAACCGGCATTCATAAAATATAAAGTGGTTACAGAACAAACATGAAGTTAAAGCCGATGAAAGCAGTGGCGCAATATGATAGGTACAACCATCGAAAATACGAATACCTTTATCAAACATCTAAATAGGCTTCCTAAGAAGTAGTGAGATTTAGATGAAAATGAAAATGAAAAAAAAAAAAAAAAAAAAAGGTTACCTTCACAGGCAGTGAGTCTAAAGCCCAACCGGTTAGGGTTAACAAAAACCACATATAGACAAACAACTAGCACCTTAAAGAACTGAGAAGTGACCAAAAAGAAAAAAAGATCCACTTCACAGACAAAGAGTCTAAAGCCCAACCGGATCGGGTTAAACAATAAGCAACAGTACAACAAAAAATTACAGAAAGTTACACAAAATAACAGGAAAAATTCAAAAAACAACGGCTATGATGGAGGAAGGCGTCGGGGGGAAGCTACTCGGCGCGTGAGTCAGCTCCACTTGCGAGAGCGTGTGGTCCACGTGCAGGCGTGTGGGGGTTGGTAGGGGCGGCAAAAAGCTACGCCGGTGACAAAGGAGGAGGGGGCGTGTTTTAGGCTGGGGATATGAAGAGAAGGAGATCGAGCTTTGAAAAAGTCGATCTTCAAGCCTACACATATCTGGGCGGCGAAGTGTTGGAGGAGACAATTCACGACAGGGATGGAGTGGGCGGAGAGGGATGGATATTGCGACTACTATTTCGCGAGTATTAGGGATAAATCGTCATAGACAATAGATAGATCTAAAAAAAACTCTAGAGAGAAAATAGTTCTCTCACAAAGAGAGAAACTCATAAGAAAAGGAAGGCAAAGAAAGAAAAGGGAAACCAGAAGGGGGTGGGAGGAGGAGGGAAGCCAAAAGGTTTGCCCTCCTCCTCAAGGTCTCTCGTATGGGTTGGAAATCAGGAGAGAGAAGAGAGTTTTCGCTAGGCAAATCGTGAATTATTGACTTTTTCATGAAATAATATAAATTTTCATTTGTTATGTCAATATAATCATAAAATAATAACAACATTATATACATATAAGATTGATTAGAGATTAATATTATCAACCCTTTTCCTTATTCAATTAGAAAATATATATATATATATATATATATATATATATATATATATATATATATATATACTTGGTTGAGGTACATAAATTTTGTTCTCTTCGAAGTGTTTCATGCCATTGTCCTCAGGAGATTTCCCATGGTATATCCCAACCAATGTGATGTGTTATCCTCAAGATATAGCTGCCTAGCCATTTGGGTTGTTTGTTCCAATAGTCCGCATTATATTATAGAACAAATAAATGAATAATCTATCAAAGAAACGTCTTTTAGTTTTGGCAAAATACACTTGCCCCTTCCACTTTACACCATATTTGTAATGATTTTAACTGCTTAACTCTTTAACTTAGTCCTCGCTAATAGAATTTTTTTATTAAATTCGACAAAAAATGTATCATGTGTGATACATGTGACCAAAATTGTCCATTATATCTATATTAAAGATGTAAAATAAAATGAACCTTGGAATTTCTAAAAGGAACACAAGCAAGCTACCATGTAAAATATATATATTTTTCAATCGAATCTTTTTTTTTAAAAAAAAAGATTTTTTTGTCTCATGGTTGGTAGCCGAGGAATGCTTCTCTTCATTCCCAAGACCATCTACTCACCAACTCATGTGAGTGCATCTTGACTTTTTCAAAAAAATAAATAAATAAATTAAGACACATAGATGGTGAGTAGATGGCACGGTGCAGAGAATGCAAAAGAGCATATCTCGTCGGTAGCCTGCTCTTGTTCCCTCACGATACTTTAATTATTGGCTTAGCCATACACGTCATCACTCGTCTCTAGTGATTCACTTGGCGGATCCGTATTTACTGAAATTCTCAGGAGATTTCAGATTCTAGAATTAGGGGATCCTGGTCGTCTATTTTAATCCAAAGGCCAAGATTCCGCCACGTGTCCCATTAAATTAAAAAACCTTTAAAATAATAAAATAATATTTAAAATTTAAAATTTAATTAAAAAAGAAAATAATAAAAATAAAAATAAAAAAACTTGGGGTGGCCAGCCACCCAAGTTTGTTATATGGGGTGGCCGCCACCCCATTTTTGGCCTTGGGGTGGCTTGCCATCCCCAACCGTTATTGGGGTGGCTTCGCCACCCTAATCTACATTTGGGGTGGCCGAAGCCACCCTAATGCCAAAATGGGGTGGCCGGCCTTCTATATGTAAAATTGGTGGCACCACCCCAAGTTTTTATTTTTTATTTTCTTTTTAATTTTTTTTTTTTTTTTTTTTTTTTTGAAATGGTATTCATTAAAAGAGCTAAAAACTCAGCAATCCTTGGATACAATAGAAAGCACACTCTGTGGGAAAGACCCCCTCCACTCCTGCGCAGTATCACACCCAAGAGCCAACTGGGCGAGCTGGTGGGCAGCACCATTGGCCGATCTGCTCACATGTTTAATCCCCCACCCCTGCCATGATTGCAGTCTCTGTTTGGTATCATTTACCACCTGCCCATACGTCGACCAGCATTCTTCCTCCTTCTGCAACAGTTGGACAATTTCTAAGGAGTCCCCTTCAAATATAATATGCCGTAATTCCAATCGCTGTGCCAGCAGTACTACTTCCCTTGCTGCAATGGCTTCTGCCATTGATGGGTCCTGCACATACTCCCTGCTCGAGCCGAACATCACAATAGCTCTGCCATCATGGTCACGGACCACTACCCCAACACCCATCCTGTTTCGTCGTTTGTCAACCGAGGCATCCCAGTTGATTTTCGTGTAGCCCTGAGGCGGCTTGGTCCATACAGCAGGAGACGGTGACCCCATCACTACCTCCCTCTTTGGCATTCGTTTGGAAAATGTGCACCAATTTTCTACTTGATCCTTGGCCCAGCGTATGATAGTACCTGGGTCAGTCAGTTCCCCTCCAAACACCACCGAGTTCCTCCTAAGCCAAATTTGCCGGGCTACTGCTGCCATTAGTTGTAACTGGTCCGCATCCAATCGCTCCAACAAATGGGCCATGATAGCACTAAAATCATCTTCAATGCTGGAACATTTACTGATTTTGGGAGAACATTCAGTCCACACATCTTTAGCCGATGGACAGTTCCAAAGTATATGGTCCACCGTTTCGTTTTTCAAACCACAAATCGGGCACGAAGGCTCTTGCACTATCTTCCGCTTGTACAACACCTCCTTAGTGGGCAAAATATTATTGCATGCTTGCCACGGAAGGTTTTAACCACACTTGCTCCTTGAATTTTCCATATTCCTTTCCACACCTTCTTCTGCAAATTTTCCTTGGAGCAGCTCCCTTCTTCCCTTTGCCCAATTTCTTTTGCAAGATGGTAGGCACTCCTCATCTGTAAATACACCATGTTTCCCCCCTGCCCAGACCAGTCTGTCACTTCTAGTAGTAGGGCACACCACCATTCCGCATATCTCCCTGGCTTCGGCTTCAGTAAAAACAGAATGTACCAAGGCCGTATCCCACCATTTAGTTTCGGGGTTGATGAGATTACTTACTTTGGCATCTCTAGGTAGGACTTTGATTGGAGATTGAACTTTATGTGAGCCACTTGAAAGAATCCACCGGTCTTCCCATATTTTTACTGACTCTCCATTACCAATACGCCAGATTAAGCCTTCATTTAGCAAACCTTTGGCATTCCAAATGCTTCGCCATGCGTATGAAGGTTTCCTTCCCAGATTTGCCCCCAAAAAATCCCCTTGAGGATAGTATTTCTCCCGAAAAATAGTAGCTACTAAAGTGCGGGGTTATTCAATAATCTCCAGCCTTGCTTGGCTAGGAGTGCGAGGTTAAAAATTTCAAGATCACGAAATCCCAACCCACCACACTCCTTTGCCAATCCCATCTTGTGCCAACTCATCCAAGCAATCCGTGAATCATTCTCTTTATGCCCCCACCAAAATTTGGCCATCATAGCATTAATGTCCCTGCAAAGCGTTTTAGGAAGTTGGAACACGCTCATAGTGTATGTTGGGATTGACTGCACCACGGCCTTCAAAAGAACTTCCTTTCCGGCTTGCGAAAGAAACTTTTCCTTCCACCCATTTATGCGATCCCATATCCTCCCCGTAATATTCGTAAAAGCACCCACCTTAGATCGCCCAATTAAGGCCGGTAGACCCAAATATTTCTCGTACCTTTCCGTGGAATTCACCCCTGCTGCAGCAAGAATGGTCATTTTAGCTTCAGTCTTAGTATTCTTACTGAAGAAAATAGATGTCTTGCTTCGATTCAATTGTTGGCCCGAGGCTTTCTCATACACCGCCAGCACTTGTTGTATGCGATCCCACTCCAAAATACTAGCCCGACAGAAAAGTAAACTGTCATCCGCAAATAACAAGTGATTAACCTTCGTTCCTCCTCGGGCGATGGGGAGTCCTGAGATCCTTCCCTCTCGTTCCGCCTTGTTCATCAAGGTGCTAAGACCCTCTGCACATAAAATAAATAGGTACGGAGATAATGGGTCACCTTGCCGGATACCCCGAGTTGGCACAATCTTTCCATAGGGTTGGCCATTGATGAGAATAGAATATGTGACCGTGCGTACACATGTCATCACTTTCTCCACCCATTCCGCTGCAAACCCCAATCCTATCATAATAGCCTCCAAGAAAGCCCATTCGACCCGATCATAGGCCTTACTCATGTCTAGCTTGAGTGCCATGTACCCTTTCCTACCCGACATTCTAGAATCCATCGTATGAAGGGCTTCAAAAGCCACCAAGATATTATCTGTTATTAATCGTCCGGGAATGAATGCACTTTGGGTGGGAGCAATGATCTGTGACAAAACCTTCTTCAACTTGTTAGCTAGTACTTTTGCAATCAACTTATAAATGACATTACATAAGCTGATTGGCCTATATTCAGTAATACGTGTGGGGTCTTTGGTCTTTGGAATTAAAGTGATATAGGTCTCATTAATAGAGGAATCAAAGAGGCCGTTATTCAAAAAATCAAGGACTGCCATACATACCTCCTTTTTTATCATACTCCAGGAATGTTGATAAAACACCGCCGACATGCCATCGGGTCCGGGTGATTTTAAAGGGTGCATCTGCTGTAATGCACTTTCCACTTCATCTTGGGTGAACGGCTTAAGGAGCATATTATTCATATCTTCCGTGACTCTCCCCTCCATTCCAGCCAAGCACTCATCTACTCCTTGGACCACCCCGGTAGTGAATAGATTTTGGTAGAACTCAATAAAGGCATTGCTAATATCTTCTATTTTACTCCACTCGTTCCCTCCTTCATCAATAATCTTCCCAATATGATTTATTTTCCGTCGGTGGCTCGCCCATGCATGAAAGAATGGAGTATTACGATCGCCATGTTGATACCAATTTTGTTTAGCCCGTTGCTTCCACCGTGTGTCTTCTTGCTCCAAAAGAACATCAATCTCACCTTGCAACAATTTAATATTGCCCACATTAGCCGGATTCTCTTGCTGCTGTAGCCTTGTAAGCTCCTTGGTCTTTTCCTTTAAATTTTTCTGTACATTCCCATATTTTTGCCCACTCCACTTACGTAGAGCAGCCTTGCATGAGGCCAATTTTCCCTGGACATTATTAATACTCGACCCTCCCAACTGGTCCGAGTTCCAAGCATTCTGTATGATCACCTTTGCTTCTTCGTCGTGGAGCCATCTTGCCTCCAGCTTTGATCCTCGAGAGGCCCCGGCCGTGGCTTCATCTTTGTTCCTGTACATGAGCAGTAAAGGCTTATGATCAGACGTACGTGCAGCCAGCACCCGCACCTCAAACATTTTGAATAGGTTACACCAACCGGTATTGGCTGTGGCCCTATCCAGCCGCTCCTTAATGAATCCACCATCTCCTCTGCCGTTATTCCATGTGAACTTCGACCCAATGTAACCCAAGTCACTAAGGTTACAGTCATCAAGCACCTCCCGAAATTGACTCATTTGCACCTCCTTCCTTAGATGAGCTCCCACTTTCTCACTTTGGTCCATAATCTCGTTAAAATCCCCAATACATAACCATGGAAGTGGGGAAAAATGTTTGAGATGTCGCAATAAAGCCCATGACTCATGCCGCTTAGTCCAATCCGGTTGGCCATAGAAACATGTTAGCTTCCAATCACTATTCACATCCCCACTTCTCACCACAGCATTGATATGCATTCTGGAAAAGTTTTGAATTTCCAACATGTCCTTCTCCTTCCAAAAGAGACCAAGCCCTCCACTCCTACCTTTAGGTTCCACCACAAACATCCCTTCAAACCCAAGCTTCACTCTTATTACTTCCATTTTATTTTTTCGACATTTTGTTTCAATGAGAAACAAAATGGTAGGCTTCTTCTCCTTTGTCAATTGACAAAGGTCCCGAACTGCTCGAGGGTGCCCAATCCCTCGGCAGTTCCAACTTAGGAGACTCATTGGGACTGGCGGGGCTGAAAATCAGCCGCCGCCACATAATCTTCTTGGTTATCCACCATCATGTCCCCTTTGCTTCGCTTCCCTTTCCTCCCAGCTCTGTTACCATTGTCATGGTGAGTCCCTTTCCTTTTTCCATTTGTTATGTCTCCACTGTCCTGGGCCGGATATTGAAACATTTCCTTCCCCACCCGGGCCCTCCTTTTCCATACCCTCAAATTATGACCCACTAGGCATTCGTGGGCTGCTCTGGGCTTGGGCTGATGTTGACATCCATAGGTTGGCTATGAGTCCCCACATCCACGTTGGTCCCTTCTAGAGTCCCCTTTCCGTCGCCCAGCATGATTCTCTCCATATTTACCGCATCACCATTTATTATTTGCCCCCCACGCTCCTTCTTTCCCCCTTTAACCCTTCCTCCTGACTTTCCATTAATATCTGCAGCCTCTGCGCCCAAAATCTGCTCAACCGAATCTCCCTCTCCCTCCTTTTCCGTTTCCTCCATCCCCCCTTTGAGACCAACATGGCAAGAGCTAGAAACTTCCAATCCTTTCCCTTCACTCCTATTGGTCCCTGGGTTAGGGTTACCATGGGCGCCGTTAGTTTCCATGTTTAGATTGTAGTTCCAAGCAGAGCCGTCACCTGCATCTCTTTCCCTCTCATGGCTGCGCCGCCACCCCTCATCACCGCCCGAAGCCTGGAAGCTAGTATCAGTTCTCTTACGCCTATCATCCACCCGAAGCCAGACTCCCCACTGCTTCTTTTCTCCTGATGAGTTCCGCCTTGTACTTCGTATAATTGGGCAACGTTGTTCTCCATGGATGATTCTTCCACAGTCAAAACACATCGACGGTAGTTTCTCGTATTTGAAAGTAACCCAATAGGATTTCCCTGCCAGATTGAGAGCCCTCCCTCTATCAAGAGGTTTGGAGAGATCCAACACCACTCGAATCCGCAAACACCGTCCCCAACCCACACCTTCTCCCGCAACATCCACTTCCACTAGTTGCCCCATCGACTCCCCAATTTTCTCACCAATCCCCTTAGACATAAAAATTAATGGCATGTCATGCACCTGCACCCAGAATGGGGAGTGCGAGAACTGCATCTGTGTGGGCGGTATGCTGCCATCAAATTCAGTGAGCACTATAATCTGGCGATCAAAGGACCATGGCCGGCCGTCTAAGACCCGCCTCATGTCAAATTCGTCTTCGAATTCAAATAGCCATACATTGTCACTCAGCTCCTGGAAAATCACTGTTCGGATTGTTCGCCAAACTCTAGAGAGCACAGTCTTGAACGCCTCTTTATTCACCGTCTTCTCCGTCCATATTCTTCCTATCAAACACCTCCCGCCTTGGGCCCTTGCCTCCTCGACCTCCCCTTCTGTAATGGTGATTCCCTTCTTTTCTCCTTCCAGTAACGTAAGTTTTCCACACAAGTTTTCAATACTCTCCGCCATATTCGCCTCTGCTATCCTACACCACTCTACCGTACTCCTGCCCACCTTCCTTCGTCAGTCTGCCACGCCCTCCACTACTGTCGCCAGTTGGAGACAACACCCTTACCGCTAGTCGTCTCTATAGAGAAAACTAGGAAGGGACCTAATTATTTCATCAAACCAATTATTTTCTTTTTTAATTACTTTTTAAATTTTAAATATTATTTTATTATTTTAAAGGTTTTTTAATTTTAGTGGACACGTGGCGGGATCCTGGCTTTTAGATTAAAATGGACAGCCAGGATTCCCTAATTCCAGAATCTAGAATCCCGTGAGAATTTCAGGGGATCCGGATCCTTCACTTGGCATATATTGTCGAACGAAAAAGTTATTATTTTGTTATTATTTTACATCCTCATTGCAAGTCCCGACAAAACTTTCCAATCTGGTTTACTTCCCAAAAGAAAGTTATAAATAATTAAAAAACTATTTGGGAAAGCAAAGTATTTAAAAATTTCTGTTATGTTACACACACATTATTATTAATTTATGATTTTCAAAAATAATAATTATGATTTCTTCACGTCATATTGCTATAGTAAATTAATCTAATTTTTTATATCTCCAAAATTTTAGTCCGTGTGTAACCCTCCCTCATTTTCATCTCTTAGCCGTTTCACAAAATGCGACCGTCAAATTCTCGCAAAATGTTTTCAAACCATGGCGAGAGAGATAAAATGAGGGAGGGTTACGCATGAAATAAAATTTTTAGGGTATAAGAGATTAAGTTAATTCACTGTAACAGTATGATGTGACAAACTAACAGATTTTATTAAATTACTTAACGAAAATTATTTTATGGAATTTTGGCCTATTCTGAGGACTAATAAATTATTTTTTATACCATATTGAGTGATTTGTAATTTTAGGACACCTACAGGAACCTATAAATTATCTTTTTATACCACATAGAGTTATTTATAATTTAGGTCAATTACAATAACAATTTTAGCATTTATCTCATAAATTTGTGAATTTAATCATTGAACTAATAATGTAATAGACAAAACACAAAGAATGACGTTAATTAGGATAGGTCATAAGATACAGTACTAATAATATAACATAAAATTATAATTATTTCTGAAATACGTACTTCATTAGGATATGTCATAAGATACTAAAACAATGTGACAAACTTACAAATGAAAATCACAAGCTAAAAATTATTAATTACAAAGTTCATATGCAATCCTTTAGAGCAAAAAGCAAAGCACTCCCACAAACACAAAATCACAGATGTTTCATTAATGCTTCATGAGAAAAGGCCTAAGGAAGTTGCCGAAAGTAAAAAGCAGGACCAGAATTCCAGCAATAGTTGCGGTGCCTCTCCAAAAATCACGAAAATACACACTTGTCAGAGACGCCACGAGACGGTTCCAATAGTTGTCACAATGGTCATTAAGCCGTTTATAGAGATCATGGTAACAAGATTCAGGTTCAACAATCATGTGGCCAAGTTTGTTGATCAGAGTAGTCACTTCTGTGCTGCTACCGCGCCTGTTGACAATCACCTTCTTCTCAACAAGCAAACACACATCTGATTTGGTGGTAATAAGACAATCCATTAGCAAAACATAATTGCAAATGTATGTCTTTGATGGATAATGACACTGCTCCAAGGCCATGAGGTTTCGGAAAAGAGCTTCAGTTTGATCGTCTATCACAAGTTGTGGGACTTTCAAGATACATTGCACACTCTTGAAGCAACGGAAGGATCTCAAGTATGGTAAGCAAGAGAAGAGCCATGAGAGATTGAAGCATGGATAGCGTTCCAAGCACTTATCCTTAGAGAACTCTATGTCAAGCAAAGATTTCTTACAGAAATCTATGTCTTCTAATGCTTTGAACTCCAATCCTGCCTCATCAAGCTTTGTGGCTGTATATCTTAGATGTTCAGTTCGTTTTTGGGGATGAGCTTTTGGATTTGTAGGACAATAAAACATTCTATGCAAATCAGTGAAATGTTTTACTTCCTCATCCATAGGTATTCTGTGCTTACCCGAGAAGAAGAACTGACAGGCAAGCTTAAGAAAGGGAGTAGCTTCATTTCCATCAAAGGCAAACTTATAGAGCTTTTGAAGAAACCTAAGCGGAAGCTGATTCTCCAATAATATCAAGTCTTGCTTTATGTGTGATTCTATCCACGCATTACTTAATATATAATCTAATTTTTCAATTTTTTCGCGCTCAAAATTCCTTAGGAAAAGCTCAATGATAAAGATGGCATCCAATAAAATCTTTGCAACAAACTCTTTACTGTTGAGTTTAAAACTGGTCTCTGAATAGCTACGAGCTATTTGTTCTTTGTTGCTTTCAATTATGCTTTCAAGATCCTTTTCGCTCTTCCTGGTCCTAGAACAGAATTTCTTCAAATATATCTGTTTTTGTATTTTCACACCCCACAATTCTTCTAGATCATGATGAAATGGGCCTATTGAAACTAACTTAGGAGTGTAGGCATCTTCTTTTACCTCACGAAGTTTCTTGGGAACCCTGTAGATGCAGCACTCTGACCATAATTCAGATTCCTCCAATAATGAAATGTCAATGATTGACTCCTCGTGGGTTCCTTTTCCTTGTGAGAAATAAGCAAAAATCAGTGGTAATAAAATGAAACTGCAAAGCTTATTTCAACCCCATATACTTATAATCTTTTATTTATTTATTTCAGTTTTTCAGTACTCTAGGGGAATTCTGTCAAAGCAATTATTAAATGGGGAAATTCAATTGTAACAATCAATTTATTGCTATTCCAAGTTTTCAGACGAACACAGGATACCAAGATCCTTTAGTTTTGACAAGTTATATATCTTGATCTAAGTCTTCATCAATTGCCTCTGAGTTTGAACTAAAAACTTAAATTTAGAAATTTAGAAATCCAGTGTATGAATATATAAAATGCAGGCAGTCCCTTGATTTAATTAGGAAATCCCTGAGTATGAATATATGAACTCAACCATATCATTAAAGGAACTTTTAAAACATCTTAGGAAAAACTACAAAAGAAATGAGTGAAATAGATGGTAAGAAACCTGCAAATATAGTTGAGAAGCAAGGCATATGTATTGCTTTTGAGAGCTCCAGAATTCCTCCTCTCCAATTCCAAACACTCAGGGTTTCTCACTTAATTTGTTACTGATAATATGTCCTCTCCTCCTCTTGTACCGGTATATATAATAACATGATGTACTTATTGATTTTTTTTGTCACCACGAGGTCTCACGCAAACGAGACTTTTAGAATTACTCTACAAATTTAATCTAAGAAAAAAAATTACAAACTGATCCTTAAAAGAATTTGTCTGTTAATTTCTTTCAAGAGATTAAATTATAAAATAATTCTAAAAATTTCTCTTATATTTTTTTTTTAAATTATATAACTTTTAAAATCATTTTTATTAATCATTATTAAATTTAGGAAATGTGTATTTATTGTATCATCTCTCTTCTCTCTCTTTGTTTTTTATTTTTTTTATTATTATTTATTTCTAATTATAATACCATATATGTTCCATCTGTCACATTTATTAATGGTCCATTCTGCAGTGAAAGTAGGTTGCAATGATCTACAGAGTGGGCAGATTATTGTACGAAGCACGTTTCTTTATCTCTCTCAATATGTGTGACGTAAGCATATCTTACGTAATTTGTTTTGTTTTTTTCCATCAAGAAAGTGGAGCCTTTTCCTAAAGGCTACATAGGAGGATGAAGGACCACTCACGTGTTTCACCGAATGCAAAAATGTGCAACCTAACAAATAATTCTATTGTGGCAGTCAATATATTAATCTTTTTCAGAAATAATGAACTCTTATATGTAGGATTTATTTAATAAAAAAATCGTGTTTAATCAATCTTTCTATCTTCAATATTAGACAATTTTTTTTTTTTTTTTAGTGAAAATTTTCAGCTTTTCATTAATATCAAAATAGCATAACTTTTTGGACACATACAATATCATAAATAAAATACGAGTATTCGTTCATTCAAATTTGCTCTTAAGATTGAAAAATTTCCTTCTTTGCTAGCCTATGAGCAGCCAGCCATGTTTGCATCCTTGATCTTAACGTGTGTGATACTCCATGATCGGAAATAGTGAAGTAACATCTTTGTACCCTCAATCAATTGACTATACTAGCTCCATGATTGTCTTTACATCCTCAAAGCAATTACATCCATTGCATCTATCTCCAACATTATATTCATGATTTTCTAGAAATAGTCCATCAAAATTAGGTCTTGGTGTGAGGACCTCAAAAAGTGCAATAAAATCCATGTTTTGGTCAAGAATGCCAGTTGAGTTCAACTAATTAATTAGAGCCTGTCTACAAGAACATGCATGGAAAATACTTGAAAATGACATTTACCAAGTCACAGAAAACACATAACACCAACGTACCCACTTTGAATGAGAAACTTAGACACTCCAAATAATAGAATTAGTAACAAAAATGTTTCCTATTTTCAGTGGCGGAGCCTCGTTGCCCCTTGGGGTGCCACGGCACCCCCAAGGATTTTTAAATTTTTTTTTTTTTTTACCCAAGGCATCCTAAAAAAAAAAAATTACAATTTTATCTACCCATTACCCAAGACACAGCAACTCTTCCCCCGCACCCCATTTAATCAACGGCAATTTGAGCACATATTTATAAACTTTTATAGATATTTTTTGTGATGCGTATATTATGTGAATTATCAAATTTTTAGGGTGAAGAAAATTTTTATGACGTCAAAAAAATTTTAGCGACATTCCCAATATAAAATGGCCGACTCCGCCACTGCCTATTTTTCATTTTTCTATGAACCCTTATCCAATCCCATTAATAAGGGTTCATAGAAATATGAACCCTTATTGGCCACCATCGATCAACCAAAATGAAAGGACACATCCACCAAAATTGGCCACCATCGATCAACCAACAGAATATCTAATATTATCTCTTTTCCCTGTGTAAAGACAAGGATAAAAAACACTGGAAAAAAGGTTTCCACTATACCAAATGATGTGTCCTTTCATTTTTTAAGTTTGTTTTTGTCGAAATATGATCAGTTTCTTTGAGTCCAGTAATTCAGTCACGTGGAGTGGAGTCCACCGCAATTGGATTCATTGAACCAAGCAACGGAATCTGAAGCTATCACTTTTCATTATGTAAAGAAAAGTTAACAAAGCCAAAAAAATTAAAAAATTAAAAAATAAGGAGATTTTGTAATGATACTGAAGATTTTGTAATGATATGAAGAGATTTTCTAAAGTTGTTTATCCCTAATAAAAATAAAAAATTCTAGACTCCTAACTATTTTATAGGATTTTTTTTTTTTTTTTTTACTAGTGTCTGTATATAATTAAAACTGATGACAAAATACCATTAATGGTGGTGGGTCAATGATTTCATGAAAATTCTCAAACATTGGGCACATAGTAAAATGTGAGTTCGAATCTTATAATGAGAATCTCCACACAAACTTAATTGGTGTTAGCCGCTTTAAATTTCACTAATGTCTTGTTGAGACTGAACGCTTGCAATTACCCACAGATCTCATTGGTTCTAAGAGGATAGATACTACTACTATCACGCCATGTAGAATAGTTACAATTATTTATTGCTTTTTCCTACCATTTTCAATTAAAAGAAACAAATAGGGTGTTAAAATAATTTTTTTAGTGACAAATATTTCTCTAATCATATGCTAACGGATATCAAAAAATTGTAAAATAATTATACTTCTCTTATTTATGAGGTTGCAAATACACTACAAGAAATTTGGTCATTAGCAACCAAATTATTAGCGGCGACCCAAAAGTTGCCGCTAATGAGGGGTTATTAGCGGCGACTACTAAAAGTTGCCGCTAATGAGAGGCCATTAGCGGCGACTTTCTTGTCGCCGCTAATCGCGGACGCTAAATACCAAAAAATACGATATTTAGCAGCAACACTAATAGCGGCGACCCGTCTTGCCGCTATTTACTACCCATCAGCGGCAACATTAACAAGTTGCCGCTGTTAGGCACTCAATAGCGGCAACTTCAGTTGCCGCTATTTAAACACAATTAGTGGCAACAATCTATTGCCGCTATTAGGAGCGCAACAGCGGCAACTTTAAAAGTTGCCGCTATTAGAGGATCAAGTTGCCGCTAATCGTCAAGACAAAAAAACAAATAAAAAAATACTTGGCCTAATAGCGGCAACGTAATGTTGCCGCTATTGAGGGCCTAATAGCGGCAACGTTTAAAGTGGCCGCTATTAGAGGATCAATAGCGGCCACTTTCGTAGTTGCCGCTAATTGTCAAGACAAAAACAAATAAAAAAATACTTGGCCTAATAGCGGCAACATAAAGTTGCCGCTATTAAGGGCCTAATAGCGGCAACTTTGACAGTTGCCGCTATTAGAGGATCAATAGCAGCAACTTCAGTAGTTGCCGCTAATCGTCAAGACAAAAAGAAAATAAAAATACTTGGCTAATAGCGGCAACATAAAGTTGCGCTATTGAGGTTTAATAGCGACAACGTCGGCGCTTGCCGCTATTAGAGATCAATAGCGGCAACTTTAGTAGTTGCCGCTAATCATCAAGACAAAAAACAAATAAAAAAAATACTTGGCCTAATAGCGGCAACTTAAAGTGGCCGCTATTGAGGGCCTAATAGCGGCAACGTTGGAAGTTGCCGCTATTAGAGAATCAATAGCGGCAACTTTCGTAGTTGCCGCTAATCGTCCAGACAAAAATCAAATAAGAAAATACTTGGCCTAATAGCGGCAACTTTAAGTTGCCGCTATTAGAGAATCAATAGCGGCAACTTTCGTAGTTGCCGCTAATCGTCCAAACAAAAATCAAATAAGAAAATACTTGGCCTAAGCCGCTATTAATGGCCTAATAGCGGCAACGTTCTATGTTGCCGCTATTGGAGTATCAATAGCGGCAACTTTGATAGTTGCCGCTAATCGTCCAGACAAAAAAAAATAAAAAAATACTTGGCCTAGTAGCGGCAACATGAAGTTGCCGCTATTGAGGACCTAATAGCGGCAACTTTAAAAGTTGCCGCTATTGGAGGATCAATAGCAACAACGTTTGTAGTTGCCGCTAATCGTCCAGACAAAAAACAAATAAAAAAATACTTGGCCTATTAGCGGCGATATAAAGTTGCCGCTATTTACCACTGAAAAAAAAATAATAATAATAAAAAATTAATTAATTAAATTATAAATATTGGGGCAATGCTATTGACCTTACATATATAATAGAAAATATTATTTACCAAAAATTCACCTCCAATAATATGTCATTATTTCTTTTATATTAATTATTGGTGAATTTTTTCTTTTTTCTATTTTCTATTTTCTATTCGTATTTTTTATAAAAAAATCAATATTTATTTTTTCCTTTTAAAGAGAACAAATTCTCCTATTAATTATTATTGAAGTTTTCTATTTCTTATTCTTATTCTTATTCTTATTTAAATGTTTGATCAAACAATCGAGGGATCTTGGTGAATTAATTCAATTGATCGTGGTAGGATCAAATGATCGATCGATCCAGGTGAATTAGTTCGATTGATCGTGATAAGAACAAATGATTGATCGAACATCCGATTGATCCTAATGAATTAGTTCGATTGATCATGATAAGATCAAATGTTCGATCAAACATCCGATCGATCTAAATGAATTAGTTTGATTGATCGTGATATGTTGAAATGATCGATTAAACATTCGATCGATCCTAATGAATTAGTTCGATTAATCGTGATAGGATCAGATGTTCGATCAAACATCAGATCGATCCTAATGAATTAGCTCGATTGATCTTGATAGAATCAAATGTTTAATCGATTTTACTAAATTAATTCGATTGATCGTGATAGGATCAAATTATTGATCAAACATCCGATTGATCCTCATGAATTAATTTGATTGATCGTGATAAGATCAAATGATCGATCAAACATCCGATCGATCGAGTAAATTAGTTCGATTGATCGTGATAGGATCAAACGATCGATCAAACATCTGATCGATCCTAAGGAATTAGTTCGATTGATCACGATATGATCAAATGATCGGTCAAACATTTCATCGATCCTTGTGAATTAGTTCGATTGATCGTGATAGGATCAAATGATCAATTAAACATCCGATCGATCCTAATGAATTAGTTCGATTGATCGTGATAGGATTAAATGTTCGATCAAACATCCGATCGATCCCAGTGAATTAGTTCGACTGATCGTGATATGAATAATTTGATAGTTCAAACTGGATATAATTGAAGGTTTGTAAGCTTTTTGTGTTATCTTAGTGTCTTAGTTATATTGATCTTATATTATATTTGGATTTTGTATTATTTTATAATTAATTATAAGATAACTATCAACTTAAAGATCTTTATCATAAAAATTTATTAAACAGAAATTTTTAGTTAATATTATAATAATAAAAACATATTACAAGAGAAAATTAAAAACAAACATCCGATCGATCCTAATAAATTAGTTCGATTGATCATGATATGATCAATTGATAGATCAAATTGGATACAATTCTAGGTTCGATCGAACATTCAACTAAACTGTAAGCTTTTTATATTATCTTAGTGCCATAGTTATATTGATCTTATATTATCTTTGGATTTTGTATTATTTTATAATTAATTATTTATTTATAATATAATCTAATATCTAATCTAATATAATCTAATATCTAATATCTAATATAATATAATATAGAGAAATGTTATTTCATTAAAAGTCTATCTTTTGGCCATTTTAATCCTAGGTGGCATAGTCCATTTTAAAATTAATAGACTTTAAACAATAAATTAATATATTTTGAAAAATTGACCATGTCGCCTAGGATTAAAATGGCCAGAGGATGAACTTTTTAATAAAATCAAGCATTTGTCTATAATATAATATAATATAATATAATTGGAGAGCTTTAAGTAGGATGGCATATCAAAATAAAATTTGATATTAAAACCATCGTTTTAAGTGAAACACTAAAATTTTAAAATTTTAAACCATCGGATGGCATATCTGAAGGAAATTAAACCATCATTATATTATATTATATTATAATATAATATAATATAGATCTAGGATGGCATATTTTAAACCATCGGATGGTTTAAAATTTAATTTTAAACCATCATTTATTCTTTCTTCTCTATTTTCCTTTTCTTTCTCTACTTGCAGTTCTCTATCTCTCCATCTGTCTCTGTTTTTGGTTTTAGCAATTCTCTGTTTGTTCTTTTTGGCTTGCTGCACAATTGAAATTAAATTGCTGCACAATTCTCTGTCTCTGCCGTTTCTATTATTGCTGCACAATTGTTCTTTTTAGCAATTCTCTGTTTTTGGTTTTAACGCTGATTTGGCTCCTTCTCTTCCGCTCGGAACCAAAAGAAATTAAAGCACAACCAAATGGCGTTAACGCTGATTTGGGTCTTTCTCTTCGGTGGCCAGTGTTAGCGTCGTGAATCTGTTGTTATTTTGTTATGATGGATTATTTCCCTGTTTGTTTTCTTTTGTAGACAGAGTTGGCATTACAATTGTGCTGGGCCAGTGGGTATAAATTTACGAAAACGTTTCATCGCCGCAGAACAAAAATTGTAAGTATAATTTGCTTATTAAAAAAAAATACCTAAATAGCGGCGACATATTGCATCGCCGCTATTTGAGATAATTAGCGGCGACTGTTGTCGCCGCTAATGGTTGTACCAAATGCAATTAGCGCCATCTCTGAAATTGGCGCTAGTTTTCTGAAATTTTATGAAATTTTCATACCAATTTTTTTTTGGCTTTCTGACTCAAAGTCCCAAAAAAGTCTGACTCAAATAAAATCACTCTCTCTCACTCTCACTCTCTCTCTCGATCTCACTCCGAGAAACAACGAAATCAACAAGATAGGAAGAGGAAGAAGAAGAAGGAGAAGGAGAAGATAGATGGACCTAGATCGAATCGAATCGGATCCGACCCACATACGCACATCCTCTTGGTATGTACGTGGGTCTTTGTGTATTTTCGTGTTTTGGGGCTGTTTATGGATCTGGGTCTTTGTTTTCGTCCCCTGTAATTTTGAGTTGAGCTTGCATATGTTGTTTTCTTTTCTGTGAACATTGGCTTTGATGGTGAAATGATGTCTTTTTATATCATGAAACTAAAGTTTCATGATATAATTTTTTTTTTTTTTTTTGTTTTGTTTTCTTTCTTCCTGGACAACTTCACCGCATACTTTGCTTTCAAACCCAGCTGAAAGTACTTCTCAAATGCTATTTATCTTATTTCTTAGGTTGTCAATTTGATAGCTTGACGACCCAGAAAGTAGTTTTTTAGCATTGGAAACGTATTCGTGACCTCCAATATTTGTTATATAGTGAGGAAAACGTATTCATTTTGTTCATTTTGTGATTGATGTATCTCTATAAATCTTCTCGATAACGTGGTGGTGTAGCACTGTAGCTTTTTCTATGAAATTGGGTCGATAATGTCGTTGAGGACACTCTTTACTTAGTGTTTGAGGCTGCCACGAGACATCTTAAACACTTGTTGATAAAAACATTCGGATAATCTGTGGGAATTAGGAAGACCCTTCAAATCTTTTGCTGCTGCTTAAGGAAATTCAAAACTTTAAGTGCAGCCGTGCGATGCGGGATGTCTATAAGGAATTTAAATGTGTATGCTATGCTTCTTTGTTTGCTCTGGTTTCATCTTTTGTTCTTTTAATATGATTCTATTAATAATTCAAAGAAACTTGTGCTATTAAACGTTGCTTGCTTCTACACTTGCTTGTTGCACAATTTGAGAGTTGATAACTCAAGTTATCTGCGATTCTTGAGCAACAAATAGCCGTAATGGTTTTTTTCTGCACCTCTCAAGCCTCTCCAGTCTCAAATTTCTAACTCACTATTAATCGCTTATTGTTTACTTCACAAACTTGTATGTTCGGGGTTGTGCGTTGTTCCACAGTCGGCTTTAAGAAGACCCTTCCTCCACAGGTGTTAGACTATGAAGATGAATTCTTTGCTTTGTTGATCTGGTTCTTGAAACTCATAGTTTACTTAACAACGAGTTTCTTTATTTGTATTCCTCCACTTTTTTCTTTTTCTTATTTTTTTTTTTTTTTTTTTTTGGGTGCTTGAACCTTCAGTATTTGTCAAACATACTTTTTCTTGTTCAATCATCTACCATGTTATAATTTGTAATACAATTTGTACTAAGGGCATAGATGTTGCCAAATTTATCCTTTTTTCCCCTCTCCAAAAAGGAGGTGACTAACCAATGAGCTCTAGTTCAAGTGGCACATCTTTTGCCCTTAAGATTGGAGTAGAAGATATAGTTTTGTATTAGTCGCTAATTTGAATTCAATGAGATGCTTTTCATATTCTTTCTTTTGCTTTTGGTGATTTTCTAGGTGGTGTACGTATTTGATTAATCTCCCATTTGTTCTATTGTTGTAAACGTTGTTCTTGCATGTAGGACTTCTTCTTTCTTTATTTATGCTAGATTGAACTCACTGAGATGCGTTAAGACCGGAGAGAGCCCATTGAGATATATTTAGTTTGTTTAGATATTGGGATTTCAAGGGTAGGTCCTTAGATTTTATTGTTGATTCTAATTGAATTTCATGAATCAATTATAAAATATATGGAATCTTACTTTATTTGTGGGAGGAATGATTCATGTGTGTCTGTATCTGTAATTTCTCAATGCTTTCTGCTCTAATCTTTGGAGATGGTTGTTCTTTTGCAAACTTGAGAGATAATAATGTTTCACCATCCTTACTTTGATGGGGCTACGTAAAAAATATGAATCGGAAGCACATGATGGTTTTCCTTTTCCTAAATGGAGGTATAAGAACCCAAGGGATACAAAGTTCCTCATGGGCGTCATTGTATGGAATGACATTGCCAAGTTGTGTTTTGACGGTTTTGATGAAATAGGTCATTGTTGATACTCGATGTGTATCACATCTAAAGCTCTTTTGTGTTCTCATCATGCAAATTTGTCTCTTGGCAAGGTGCGGTATTGATTCTGAGAAATCCTACCAGTTTTTATATAGCTTAGGCTCTTATTTCATACTTGCTTGGTAAAGTCCAACATAATCATCATAATGCTGTAATGTTGTTGTACTGACATGACATTTGAGCCACCTTTGAGCACCTAATTTTGTTTCATAGGTGAGCAATGTCGATGGCCTAGATTTAGTCGCCTAATTGCATGACCAATAAGGATCAATCATGTAGAGAAAAGGTAAGCTATGGAATTCACCTTTATTTTTTTATTTTTTTAAGAATTTAGTAGGTCGAGTTGGTGCCACTTTGGCAACAACGAAAAGAAAATAAAAGAATTTAAGACTTTAGTTTGGAAGCAAATAAAATAACTCTTAAGAATAAAAAGGAAATGAAATATTTATCTTTTGGAGGCATAAAATTGCTTGATATCCACTCAAATAAAGACTTGGGCGCTAGGAAGACCAATGCCACTTTTGTTCCTCACCGCTCTATTGCGTCTTGGGTTCTTTCAAGATGCTATGTGTTAAGTCCAGCAATATCCGAGGCAACGCTGGCACTTTTTCTGGTAGCAAATCAGGGGTAGCTGCAAGAATAGGCTGGTCTCACACTCATACGATCACATAGTTGACATATCCATTTGGGCTTTGCTTAGCTTTTCCATGAAGTAATGGGATGATCATTGGCTCTGTTCTTGTGTGTGTTTTCTTCTTTGATAATTACTGAACCTGCATACATCTGCCACTATAGATGCTTTTCCTATAAAATCTAGATTTTGAGACTGTTATGGTCATTTTCCTTTATAGTTTTCTCGTGACATGTTGGGCCATATCTCTTTGTGCTTTTGCTCTTTACATCCATGAGTTCTCCATAAAAATATTAGTGTGTGTTTCCGTATCTTCTTTTCTTCTGGATTTTATGGGGTTTCCTTAATTGTACGATTAGAAACTAGTAGTTATGTCAAATGGGCGTTGAAGAGGTTTCACCGAACTTTCTCAAGTAACCTTTATTTTTCAAGACTTGTAGTTAATGGATTCGAGATAAGTGACTGCAAAAATATAATTTATATAGTGTTCTGGAATGTCTTATATATTTATCGAGGTTCTTGAGTTTGTTTTGTTTTGTTTTTTTTTTTAATCGATTTGGTGTCGAAAAATGCACTTGCTATATAGCTTATATCTTATAGTTTTTGGCAAGACCTTTATCAACGACATAATGTTGTAACGTTGTCATCCTCGCAGACATATATGCCAACTTTGAGCACCTAATTTTGTTTCATATGCGAGCAATGCCAATTGCCTTGATCTAGCTGCCCAATGGCATGACCAGCTAGTTTCAAGCATCTCTGAAGCAGATAAGTTATTGCCTTTATCAACAAGAGAGGAAGAGGAAGAAGAAGAAGAAGAACCGGACGCATCACGAGTATAAGAGGTCTAGGTTATCGAGGAACCGGACGATCGCTAACCGGGCTTATGGTGGAGTTCTTTCGGTGGTGCTGTAAGGAAAAGGTTTGTTTTTCATAGGCACAAGGATTTCTGATTTATCCATCTCTCTTTCTCTTGTGTGTGCTTGGGTGAATGAGCATCTGTCCCAACTGTTTTGTAGGATTGTTCGAGCCTTTTTGGTGGAAGAGTTCGAGCCTTTTTGGTGGAAGAGTTCTACGATTCTGTGAAGAGAAAACACATAGAACTTGGGCTTTTGCAAAGAACGAAGACTCTATTGACAATCCTTGAAGCTCAAGTAAGGTTGCTAACTTGATGAATGCTTTAATTTTTATTAGTTTGTGAAGTTCTGCAGTATGTTATATTATGCATTGCTTGATTAGCAACTTCACTGATAAAAAGATTTCTTCTACACCTAAATTATTGGCATTGCTTGGATGTACCTATCCCCTACTCACGCATGTTACCCATGTCTTTCATATGATTAGACAAATGAATGATCATAAAGTAAAAGCTTTTATATATGCAAAATGAGGATAAAGTTGCAGATATGCCATTAGAGCAGATATGTCAAAATGAGGATAAGGTAGCTATGTAAATAGTAGCCTCCTACCACTCCTTTTATGCACCACCTTTAAACTTTACTTGTAGCTATATTTACTACATAAGAGACACATGATATAAATGTGGTAGAGATCCCCATATGATTCAAGTCATCCCCATATAAACATGTTGAGAGATTAATCAGATGATACTTTGAGGATTAAACCAAAATTAAGTTACAAACTAAAATAATTAATCAGGTGTCCCTATTGTACAACAACCTCTTGGGAATAAAAAAATGATTAAAGCACTTAAAGAGAAGGAAAGTCAATTAATAGGATCTTACTATTGTAAGCCTAGCTAGCTCCTAAAGATGGCAAAAATGATTGAAAAGATTAAAGAGATCCAAAATATTGACATCAGAGGGTTTGACTAAGGGTGGAACTAGAATTTTTGCGTGAAAAAAAACAATACTCAAAAGGAATTGTTTGTGAAGTAAAAAATTAGTGGGGGTCACTTCATAGAAAACATTATATTTTTTTAAAGGACTTCATAAGAAATTAGTCATAGTACTAGTATGAGTATTGATAAGTAAGACTTATTATTACTTTGCATATATAGCTTGAATCTTGTACTTAAAAGCTTTCGTGAGTGACTTATAAATCTGAAAATTTGATAATTGTGACAGAAAATTAAAACTTCTCTAAACACGCTTTGTGATTAAATGTAGGTAAGGAGTAACTTGTGATAGTGAATAGAGATGGATAAGAGTTGGATGCAAGAACCTACTCGATGTTCCGATCGATATCTAAAAGGTGTTGAAGAATTCCTTAGAATGGCGCGCCAATGTGTGGATGTAAATGGTATTATGAGGTGTCCATGTCGTGATTGTGCAAATCGATATTTTCGTCATATTGAGTTGGTGGAGAGTCACTTGTATGAACATGGAATTGATCGCACATACACTCTATGGATATTTCATGGCGAAGAAGATCCGTGTGGTATAAACATGACCGCCAACTTACACAATCGATACAAATGTGAGGATAGAAGAGGTTGATGAGATTGAAGAATTGTTAGGTGATGTTCAAATGGGGACATTTTTGAAGCCAACATAGGTGAACCCTCTACTACTCGGGTTTGACAACTAATAGTCACGAATATAGAACCCCTTTCGATCGATTATGGGAAGATGGCATGGGTGGACTTTATCCAGTGTAATAAATTTACAAAAGTAGCTTTCATTTTGAAGATGCTTCATATAAAGACAATTTGCAACATGAGTAATAAGGCATTCGATATGATAATTAAATTGATAAAGGAGGCCCTTCACGATGGAGACACATTGCCACGCTGCGTCTGAGAAGCAAAGCGATTTTGCGAGACTTGAGTTTTGGTTATGAGTCGATACATGCATGCAAGAATGATTGTGTGCTTTTCTGGAAGGAACATGCTGATAAAGTAAAGTGCCCAACATGCAACACTTCAAGATGGAGTTGTGTTAAGGGTAGTGGCAAGAAAATTCCTCAAAAGGTCTTGCGGTATTTCCCAATAAAACCGAGGTTGCAACGATTGTTTATGTCAAAAGATATGGCCAAACATATGAGGTGGCACAAAGATGAACGAAAAGATGACGGCAACACTCTAAGACACCCAGCCGATGGTCTTGCGTGGAAAGAGTTTGATAAAGAACATGAATGGTTTGCTCGTGATTCTCGCAACGTGCGACTTGGTTTGGCAAGTGATGGTTTCAACCCATTTGGTAATATGAGTACCACATATAGCATATGGCCAGTAGTAGTAATGCCATACAATTTACCTCCATGGATATGTATGAAGGATCCAAATATGATATTGTCATTAATTATCCCTGGTCGTATATCACCTGGAAACGACATTGATGTGTATTTGCGGCCTCTAGTTGATGATTTGCATGAATTATGGAATGAAGGTGTAACCACTTATGATTCTTCGACTAAAGAGACATTTCAGTTGCATGCAGCATTACTATGGACCATAAATGATTTTCCTGCGTATGGGAACTTGTCTGGGTATTCTACAAAGGGAAAGCTGGCATGTCCGATATGTAACAAGGATACAATGTCTTATAGGTTGAAGTATGGGTCTAAAGAGTGTTACATGTGTCATCGTAGGTGGCTTCCTCGAGACCATGAGTGGCGCCAAGAAAGAGAATTGTTCGATGGTACTGAAGAGCATAGATTGGAACCTGAAGAAATGTCTAGAGATCAACTGTTGCAACAACTAATACATGTTGAAAATGTGCAGTTTGGGAAACATAGTGGGAACAAGAGAAAGCGTCGCACAAGTGGTGTTGATCTAAATGTGTCGAATTGGAGGAAGAAAAGTATTTTCTTTAAGTTGCCTTACTGGTCAACATTGAAACTACGACACAATTTAGATGTCATGCATATTGAGAAGAACATATGTGATAGTATCTTGGGTACATTGATGAATATTCCTGGAAAGACAAAGGACACAGCCAATGCACGAAGAGATTTACGTGAGATGGGTATACGTAAAGAATTGCACTTGCAGACAAATGGTGCCACAACCACGATGCCACTTATGGCATATACTTTGACAAGAGATGAGAAGAACCAGTTATGTGAGTGGCTGAAATGTGTGAAATTTCTGACGGGTATCGTCTAACATTGGCGATGTGTGAACAAGCAACTGGCGGGATATCGGAATGAAAAGCCACGATTGTCATGTCTTTTTACAGCGTTTACTTCCTGTCGCAATCCGTGGAAAATTAACGCCTGAAATAGAAACAACATTGATTGAGATGGGTAATTTTTTTAAGCAGTTGTGTGCACGTACATTAAAAGTAGATATTTTGAAACAAATGAAGGTTGACATTGTCGTCATTCTATGCAAGATGGAACAAATATTTCCACCAGCATTTTTCGATGTTATGGTCCATCTAGCAGTTCATTTACCTCGAGAGGCTGAGCTTGGGGGACCAGTACAAAACCGTTGGATGTATCCAATGGAAAGGACGCTTGGTAAACATAAGAGGAGTGTGCGGAACAAAGCGCGACCGAGGTTCAATTGCCGAGGCTTATTTAGTTGATGAGTGTTTGACGTTTTGCTCAATGTATCTTCGTGGTATTGAGACAAGATGGAATCGTGAAGAGTGAAATGTTGATGGCTGTTTGGAAGAAATGGAACAACGCCTTGATGTGTTCTCTCAGCGAGTTCGACCGTTGGGTGCGGCAAAATATGTGACACTTGATGAGAACATTTTTGCAAGGGCTCGATGGTATGTGCTTAGCAATTGTAATGAAACGGCTTCATACTTGTAGTAAGTGTATAATTGTGGGTTCCTTACATTATCTTTATTCATGACATTAGATGATTACTAACAACATACACTTTTAATGCAGTGAACACTATCAGATGATCAAAAGGGAAGGTGGCTATGACATTGAGAAGAAGCATGAGGCCACATTTGAGCGTTGGTTTCGAGATAATATATATAGTGGTGGGTGTAATGTAGAAAATGTCCCAGAACAATTATATCATCTTTCACTTGGGCCTGATCGTCAAGTTAGATCGTATAGAGGTTGCATTGTGAATGGGGTTAGGTTCCACACAAAAGAATGTGCAGAAACTCGTACTACCCAGAACAGTGAAATTGTTGTTAAAGGTGGGTACAACACGTCAGATGATGAGTACTATGGTGAGTTGAAGAATATTTTTGAATTATGTTACCCGGGCCGAAATTGGGTGTATCTATTTGAGTGCGATTGGTGGGACACTGGAAGTAATACTCGGGGAATAAGAAAAGAACAAGGTTTTACAATTGTGAATACTTCTCGTAAATGGTATGAATCCGATCCGTTCATATTAGCATGCCAAGCTGCGCAAGTGTTTTACTTGAATGATCCTAAATTGGGTGGTAGTTGGAAAGTGGCACAGGTGTTGACCAATAGAAATACATACTATAATCCAACAGTGGTAGGGGAAGATAGTGACAATGATGACCAAAGAACCAACAATGAGGTATACCAAGAAAATGAATGTGCTGGGGGTAATATTGCCATTGTTGAAAACTCTACTATGTTACGTAGAGATGATTCAACAATACCTATTGATGAATTATATGTGCAACTTGATGCAAGCATGTTCATTAACGATAACCCTTTGATTGAGGAGCATAATACT
This sequence comes from Corylus heterophylla, assembly GCA_016403345.1. Classification (NCBI taxonomy): domain Eukaryota; kingdom Viridiplantae; phylum Streptophyta; class Magnoliopsida; order Fagales; family Betulaceae; genus Corylus; species Corylus heterophylla. The sequence continues at coordinate 11,205,351 of CM028139.1, read as the reverse complement.
AACTCCGATAATGAAGAAGAGTTAAGTAGCAACTATGATACAGATTCTGAACACACAGAGAACTCTGAACATGAACAGTCATCCTCAAGCAACAATGATACAGACTATGAGACAGAATGACCAAGTACGAATTGGATTAACATATTGTATGAAGCTTTGCACTTATATTTTATTTTTGGTTTTTCTTTTTTTAAAAATTGCCCACTTATTTGCAATTAACTAAATTAAGTATATGAACAATTTTTTTTGTCCAAACCGTTTAACATGCAATATTATGGTTATATGATTGATCCGCATTTGTTTTGTGTTGTTTGTAGATCTATCATAGCAACTAGAATTGGTGATATGCCAAAGCCAAGGTCGCAGCCAAGGTCGAGGCCTGTGTCATGTCGAGAATCTTGACAGGCCGACTCTAGTTGATGCAATTGATGATATGGACATGCTATCAATAGTGCCCCCCGACTCAATGGAGGCCCATCATTCCGAAAAGTCATCTGATCACATACACTCATTGGGAGTTGCACCCACCTCAAGTTGTAAGTGAATATACGATCTTTTGCTTATTACTTTGTTGCATACACTTTGCAAACTAGTTCGCTAGATACAACTAACTACGTTTCAATATTTTGATTAATAGCTAGCACGTCCGTTAGACGGCCAAGGGGTAAGAACAAGAATTTGAGGTTCAATGCTATGATAAATAAGGATGGTCCGATTACTTTGGAATTCGATGATAAGTATCGGGTACCTGTGGGTGAAAATGCGGCATCGTGGTCAAGAATAATTTCTACGATTGTGTGGGATCATTGCGACCTCCATTATGATTGTTGGAGCAAGGTCCCGAATGTAATGGTGAAGAACTTGGAAGAACGTGTGAAGGTATAAATCTGATTGTGTGTGTGTATTATGTCACTACAAATAATGTGACAAACGTTTGACCATTATTTTCGTAATTACTATGTCTCAGGGTAAGTTTGCTTTGGATATGGAGCTAAAGAAGCACAGGGATTGCTTAAAGTATCAATTACGTCTGGCCTATAGGAGACATCGCTCCGATTTGCACTTAGATCACTACAAAATTCATTTTGAAAATGTGAACAATGAGGATTTGGCAGCAGTGGCCAATGCTAAACTTGAGGCGAGGGCCAATGTTCCAGAAGGTATTTCTCCAGAACAATGGCCTGCTATATGTGATTCATTCGAAACCGTCTCGTGGAAGGTAAATGTATCTTATTCAAATAAATAGTCAATTATTATTTCTAATATTTGTATTCAGATATAAAAAATGAAACGAATATGTTTGGTTGAATTTTTGCAGAAAAATCGAGCGAAATAAGAAAAATAGAGCGAGATGCAAACAAATCATACAGCTGGCACCTCGTCATTCGTCAATGTTATTCACAAAAAGGTAAGAATATATAGTGTTAAGGTTTTATAGTAATGTTCTTCAATGTACCAGCTAATTAGGTGTATTATGTGTAGGCAAAGATTACTAAGTCCATACCCAATCCCATAGAAATCTACAAGCAAACGCATGTTAGAAAAAAGGATGGAAAATTTGTGAGTGACTACTGAGAGTAAATATGTAAGTGAATGAAATGAGTACTCATGATGAATATGCCTAATGAATTTGCATGACTTATTTAGTTGAGGTTTATATGGCTTGTGCAGGATGAAATGAAATCAATAGATTCCTCTAACTCCGACAACATTAGCCAAGAAGACATTGTCTTGAAGGTGCTAGGTGGACACCGCTCAGGACATGTTAGAGGACAGGGTTGTGGTGCCATACCTATCCGGTTAAATTCCTCATCAACACAACACCATGATGAATGCTTGGCTCAACAAATAGAAATCGAAAAGAAGCTAGCTGAATCACTAGAGAAATGTGAAAAGTTGGAGGAAATACAAGTTGCTATGAAGGCTGAAATGCAGGAAGCACAAGCTGCTATGAAGGCTGAAATGCAGGAAGCAAAAGCTGCCATGAAGGCTGAAATGGAGGAATCAAAAGCATCCCAAGCTGCTTTGCAAGCACAAGTGAATATGCTACTAAAACATTTCGGAGGGTAAGAGAATTTTGCTGTTTTTTTTTTTTTAATTTATTTAATTTCACACACACATATCAAGCAATTGTTAGAAAGATCATTGATTATGATATGAATTCTATTATTCCTAGGCTTGGAGGGAACTCTCATGGATCTCAAGTTAGCGAAAGCAACGTCTGAGGGAGCTTTTGTTGTATTTTGTTTAAGACTTTGTTTTGATATTATAATGATTATAACAATTTTGGTTTGTATTAGAGGGTAAGAACTTCAAATAGTTTTCTGTTTAAGAACTTGGAGAGAGCTTTTGTTGTACTTTGTTAAGAAGTTGTCTTAATATTATAAAAATTATAACAAATTTGGTTTGTGTTAGAAGGTAACAACTTCAACTAGTTTTTTGTTTAAGAACTTTGAGTTAGTGAACCTCTCTTGACATGTTTATCAAGTTGAGTAAACATTGCAAGAGAGTAATATTGTTATATAACAATATTTCATTTTTAAGTGTATACAGGATGGCACGAGTGGAAGATGTGTAAGGAGTTGTGGCGCTAAAGGACTCAAATAACAATGGGTAAGTTAAATTCAATTTAAGACTAGAATAGTTCATAACTTATGGTTTGTAACAATTTAATTCTATTTCTCCTATGCTTGGATCCTGGGGAAGAGTAACAATTTGTTGTTCTCCTATGCTTAGTTTAAGGTAATATTTTTTTTTTTGTTTTTTTTATTTTCACTGCAATCATACAGGGGGGAGATTTGATGCTATTGCTTCAACTCAGTTATTATTTATTTTTTATTTTTAAATTTATTCCTAGGATTTGGGAGGAATAAGTCATTTGTGTTGTTTTGTGAATTTTGAAATGATCTCTGAGTTGATCACAGAGTATGAATTTCTATGTTGCTACCAAGGATTGGTGATAATTGTCAACATGCTTGCTGAAGTGGGATAGGAGCACAAGCTTTGAATAAGATAAACATGTTCAATAAAGCATTCTAGTGTGAGATAAAAGAGGATTATGATTTATTAGATATTCTTAAAAAATCCCAAAGAAAGGACTGAATTTGTTCTTGTGGAATTTGTCAAATATATGTTGAGGAGATTCTTGCTTTTGTTGAACACGGTTTGCAATTGTAGTGTACATGTTATTTTTATTGGAGATGGGGAGGAAGGACGGTCTTGGAGATATATAACGAAGAAATTTTTGATCTTTTGTCCAGCAACGGTGGAGGAGGATTAGGCCTTGGATGGCCTAAAGGCAGTGCATCAAAGGTAATAGTCTGTTCTCTATTTTCTTGGCTTCTTGACTTTATTTGAGATAATTTGATTCTTGGTGATTTTGGGGAAATAAGTGTTGTCGTCTTTAAAGGTTTAGTTGCTTCCTGATTTATGGAGTTTTGGTTTTGGATTTGTTTTGTTGGGTTCTCTATGGGTGCGTATTGCAATCTAAGTTATCTTTTTCGTAGTATGTATTGTATAATTAAGTTATTTTCTTTCGACAAAGAAGGGTTTCATGGTTAATTATCTGGAAAATATATATATATATATATATATATATATATATATATATATATATATATATATAGCATGAAAGTAGTCAATTGGCTACTGTTGTTTGAGGTTTAAAAATACAGGGTGTATTTTGGTTGTAATTTGCCAAACAAAATGAGATCAGGGTACAAAGTGTGTGCATATATGATATGAGATTAGCCGACTCTGCAATTTTGGGTTCAAATGAGTACACCTAGTGTTTGTTTGTTTTTTTTTTTTACTTTATCTGTTTGGAACCAATAATTAAGGAGTAGGCTGATGTTCAAATTGGTTTTATACTTTGAACAGATTTGCATGTAAAGCAATTGTATTTATTATCAACTTTTGTGTATCATGCAGAGAGGAGATAGAGAAACAGAAAGCTCATGAGCGATATATGAAATTGCAAGAACAGGGAAAACAGAACAAGCTAAGAAAGATTTAGGTAATAAATCATGTCTTTTAGAATTTCTAATGACCTTTTCTTTAGTGGATAAGTAAAGGGCTTCTTATAACCTTTTGGGCTGCTTTGGTTCTTTACATCTTGGTTAGCTTCCAAAATTTTGGGCATTCAAGTTGTTACCTGCATGTTTTCTTCAAATTATATGCTTGATATCATCTGAACATCAGTTACGTGACTAATCCCTCACCGTCTACTCCCATCTCTTTCTTGGTCTATTATAAACTAGTTGACAAGCCTTGTGATTTAGCAGTTAATATGTACCTTGGTATATAATTGAAAAGCTTAAGTAATTTTATATTTTGGATTGTGTATTACCATGGCAGTCAAATTCTTAGCCAAAGTCATGTAACCTTTGCCAAAGAAACTTCTGTCTGCCTACCCCTGTCAAATGTAGAACAATATTTAGGTAATAAATCATGATAAATTACTCCTTTTCACTTTTAATTGTCGGTTCTAAGTGGTGGTGTGTGTAATGTAGGTTATGGATATTATTTTTAAAGATACTGAGATAAAACTTGGCTTGTAAAATTATTTTTTTCATCAAATTACAAATACTTTTATTACCTCCTCCTTTCATGCTTCTATGTTGCTTAAAATTGACTGAATCTTGATTGCTGATTGACTAAGATTAAATAGAAAGTTGCACTCTTCTACTCCATGAGGAGGTATATAGTTGTTTGAACAGGACCTTTTTAAGTAATGTATTTTTCTTGTATTCTTGCTTTTGAATAATGTTATTTTGCAGTTTTTTCTTTCATGGTTCAAGTGTGTAGTGTTATTCATATATATATATATATATATATATATATATATATGTGTGTGTGTGTGTGTGTGTGTGTATTTTTCTTGTATTCTTGCTTTTGAATAATGTTATTTTGCAGTTTTTCTTTCTGGTTCAAGTGTGTAGTGTTTGCATATGTATGTATATATATATATATATATATATATATATATGTGTTTTTTTTTTTTTTTTTTTTTTAAATAGCGGCGACCGTAGGTGCCGCTATTAAGTTTATATTTTTAATTCATTAGCAGCAACATCTAAGTTGCGCTAATTCTGAACAAATAGCGGCAACTTCATGTTGCCGCTATTGACCTTTCCAATTTATTTTTTTAATTTTCTTATTACAAATATAGTTGCCGATAATATTGTTTAAATAGCGGCAACTCGGGTTACCGCTAATGATAGAGCAATAGCGGCAACTTCAAGTTGCCGCTATTGGCGTTTTCCAATTTTTTTAATTTTCTTATTATGTCGCGGTAATCTTTGGATAAATAGCGGCAACTATGAGTTGCGCTAATGATAGAGCAATAGCGGCAACTCTAAGTTGCCGCTATTGACTTTTTATTTTTATTTTTTCAATTTTCTTTTATCATTAGCGGCAACTCTATGTCGCCGCTAATTACATACAAATAGCGGCAACTTCTAGGTCGCCGCTAATGATATACAATAGCGGCAACCTTCGAACCATTTTGAACCATTTTTTCCGACCAAAAAAAAGGTATTAGCGGCAACTCTATGTTGCCGCTATTGACATACAAATAGCGGCAACTTTGAGAGTCGCCGGTATTTAGCTTTACCGTCCATTTACTACCAACCACCAAATAGCAGCCACGGGTCGCCGGTATTTGTGAATAGCGGCAACTTTTTCCTTATTAGCGGCAACTTGGAGTCGCCGCTAATGACCATAATTTTTGTAGTGATATTTGATGTTGAAATAACACTCTCCAGCTAACCAACTAACTTTTTGTAACTAGGGCAACAAAGAGCTGCCGAATATTCCGATACCAAAAAGTTATCTCATACATTGACATAAGACATGCATACATCACTCTGTTTATTTGACTGTTGGAGTTGGAGGTATTGAGTATTGCTTTGTTTTGGCAAAAGCTTTTTATCTTTTATTTATTGTTCACGTACGTTACTTTTTTTAAAACAATTTTTGTATCTCTTTCTTAATCCGTTCATACAAGAGAAAGGTATTTCGTTTTTATCTTTTATTTATTGTTCACGTTACTTTTTTAAAACAATTTTTATATTTCTTTCTCAATCCGTTCATACAAAAGAATGGTACTTCGTTAATGGGTTTTCTGGGTTATTCATTTCGTCGTTTTTTTTTAATTATTTATTTATGGAGTATAATCTGGAGCTTTTCAATGACACCAAATATAGTAAGAGAATTGGAGTAGTTGGGATTGCAATGAAAGGTCTTAGATCCGGAAAAGAATCATCTCCATTTCATTTCAAATAGAGAATATCCACTTAGATAAAAGAGTAATAAAATTATGATAAAATTGTCTCCAACTTTAAGAGGTTAGACAATTTGAACCCACCATTTTGCTTAAATAATTCATCTGTATTTCAAATGAAAGGGAGATGATCCTTTTCTGATTGGGAAAAGAATGGTGGCAGGGGCATGAGGAAACTTGAATGATAGAGAGTTCTAAGAGGACGAGAAAGCAAATGTATTGTGGCTATGTGATTGAAGAGAAGGAAATTTCCAAATGCTTTGTGGGGGGTGTTTTAGGTTTAGTGACATGCTTTGTGGGGGCGGTTTAGGCTTAAAAAAAGGGGTTAAATACTCCAAAGCACAGTGGTTTTAACTTTATTTTTCCTCTCGGGTTTCATTTTATCACAGGGAGGTCCTGTGGTTTGATAAGTGACCAAATTAGTCCATCCGTTAGTTGACCGTTAGTTGACTGTACAGACTGACACGTGGACCAATCAGACGTCGACACGTGGCACATATATTAATTTTTTTTTTTAATTAAAAAAAATGTTTTTTTTTTTTTAATTAAAAAAAATATTTAAAAAAAAAAAAATCGGAAGAAACCGGGTGGCGAGCCACCCCAAATACCAAGGGTGGCTCCACCCCCGGTTTCTTCGATTTTTCTTTTTTTTTTTAATATATTTTTAATTTAAAAAAAACATTTTTTTAATTAAAAAAATTAATATATGTGCCGCGTGTCGGCGTCGATTGGTCCACGTGTCATCTATATATCAACTAACGGTCAACTAACGAATGGACTAATTTGATCACTTATCAAACCACAGTGACTCTGTGATAAAAATGAAACCTGAGAAAAAAATAAAGTTGTGAAACCCAGAACTAATTTAGTATTTAACCCTAAAAAAAGTCCCAATACATTTATAAATGCTTGAATAGATTATAGGGGCACTTGACGAATGACTCAAATCACAGCGACTGAATTCAAATTTAGATGCATTTGTACAATGAAAAATGCCTCAAATTGGGGGCATTTTAGGCCAAAAGGTGGCACTTGGCACTGTGCAAGTGCCCCATTTTGGAAAAGGGGATGCTTGCGATGTACAAGCGCCCCTACTCTTTTATAAAACCTTCAAAAAAAATTAAATTAAATTTATTTATACAAAAATTAAAAAATGCATAATAAATAAATAAATAAATAAATTCTTTCTTTTAAAAAAAAAGGCCAACCACCCCCACCACACGGGTGGCCCACGAGCCACCCCAGAGGTGGCCAGAGCCATCGCTGGCAACCTTTGGGTTGGCTCGCGGGCCTCCCCAAATCTGCATGGGGGTGGCCCGAAAGGCCACGCCCACCTTAGGGGTGCCTCGCGGGCAATCCCTCACAATTTTTTATTTTTTTAAAAAAGATAAAAATAAAAATAAAAATAAAGTAAATTTGAATTTTTAGTGTGTGGGTGAGTGAGAAATTGTAATGTTTTTTAGTGTGCATGATGTTACTCATAAGTGACTTTGAGAGGCAAATTTTTAAAAATTATTAGGGACGTTTCACTTTAAAGTAGGGACGCTTTACTGTTCAAGCATCCCTACCTAGTTGAAAAAGGTGACACTTTTTTTTTTTTGGTAATAAGGGGACGTTTTACAGTACAAGCGCCCCTACTTTTTAGAGGGGTCTTTTAGGGGTTGTTCTACTGCTCAAACGTCCCCACTCTTTAGTGAAGGCGTTTGTACATGCATGGGGGCGTTTTACTAAAATGGACCTATCGAAGGCGCACTAATTCACTAAACCTTGTTTTATTTAGTAGTGAAAGTAGCTCTCCACAAGGACAACCTTTGACTAAAAAATTTTGGGTTAAATGATCTTGCATATGTGCGGCAGCTTTCCACAACGACAACGTTTGGCTAAAAAATCTTGGATTAAATTTGGACCCTTGTTTTTTGAACATCAATTGTGCGGTAGTATATATTCCACTTTTTAATACTATTAAAAAAAAAAAAAAATTTGTTAGATTCTCTCATGTTGTTCTCCTGATCCTAGGTGGATATTAATTATTTTTTAAAAAAGTAAAAAAGAAAATTACACTTATTTTTCTCACCCGATTTTTTGAAATTAATATCCACTTAAGATCAAAAGAGCACCTAACATTTTCTATAAAAAAATTACTAAAAAAAAAATTTCATATAAAAAATTTAAAATTTTATATTACATTAATCATCATTTATTATAATAATATAATAAAAAAGAAAAAACCATTTGCCAAACCAGGTCAGTTGCTCATCACTACTGTGGATAGCTTTTTTGTCACTGATAATATGTCCTCTCCTCCTCTTGCACCCGTGAATATTATATAACATGATGTACTTTGTGGTCTTTTCCTGTCACTGTGGCAAACAATGACCGTAGTTAATTGGGACCATTCAATATTATTTGATAATTGTCTTTTATTTTTACTTCTCAAAATAAAAATATTAATAAACAATTCAAATACAATATTTGAATGTAATGTCATTGTAAGGTCTCACACAAATTTTTAATTGTCTGACTCTTTCACTTAGTCTTCACTACTAGAATATCTTAATGATAAATGCTACAGGAATTAACTTTTTACTAACAGATGAGCACTAATATAATGTAGAGCTTATTTACTGGTATTCTTAGCATAAATGTTTTCGTTTTTTCATGCAAAAAATTCAAAACTTTATATCAGATTAATCATTTTTTATAATAGTAATATAATAAAAAAGAAAAAACTATTTGCCAAACAAGGCCAGCTGCTCATCATTACTGTTGATAGTTTTTTGGTCACTGATAATATGTCCTCTTGCACCCGTATACACACACACACACACACACATATATATATATATATATATATATATATATATATATATAACATGATGTACTTTGTGGTCTTTTCTCCTCATTGTGGCAAACAATGACCATAGTTGATTAGGTCCTTTTGTTTTTTCTTCTCAAAATAAAAATACTAATAAATAATTCCAACACAATATTTGAATGTGATGTCATTGTAAGGTCTTACACAAATTTTTAACTGCCTAACTCTTTCGCTTTGTCTTTACTACTAGAATATTTTAAAGAGAAATATTAAAGGTACTAATTTTTTTACTAAGAAATGGGTACTAATATAATGTGAAGCTTATTTATTGGTATTCATAGTATTTTTCTTTATTAATTATTTTGATCATCACCAATAAATATGCTCCACATCATGTTAGTAAAAGGGTAAAATCCTCTTAATCCCCTCAAACTACCACCCCAATGACAATCTCCCACTTCAAACTATTAATTGCAACAATTTACCCCACAAACTATCAAAACAATGACAATGTATTCCTAATACTAGTAAAATAACAAAATTACCCTCACTAATTTTTTTTTTTTTTTAAAAAAAAACTCAAACTTATAAAAAATAAAAAATAATAAGAAAACTAAAAATTGAAAACTAAACCAGGGGTGTCGGACCACTCCTAAGTAACTGGGGATGGTCCAACCACCCACCGGCCACCCCCAAAAGGGCCAAGGGGGTGGCCGGCTACCCCCATTAGGCAAGCCACCCCAAAAGGGCTACGGGTGAGGAAACGGCCCATTTGGAGACAGTTTGCGGTGGTGATCGTCGCCGTTGAAAAATTTCGACGAGGACGAGGAAGTGAAGGAGGTAAGGCCGACATGGCAGCAATCGGCGGTCAAACCAAAAAGCGTTGATTTTGTGGCCGCCATCGGCGGTCCCCCTTTGTTTATCATAGTTGCTTTAATTTTGTGCTTTTTTTTTTTTTTTTTTTAGTCACAGTTTTAGTTCTTGTTTGGTGGGGGTGGTTTCTTTGAGGCATTGAGAATACAGCGATGGTTTCTTGAAATGGAACAAAGGGGGATGAAATCTTCAATTTACCCATGTTTTCAAGGATTAACGTCAGCGCAAACAACTTTAGCGGTGAGATCCCATCTTCTATATCTTGCTGTACTTCTCTTTCCTCCAGCGATTTCAGCCTAAATAATCTCTCCGGAGAAATCCTACTCCTCTGCAACTTTCAAACTGCATACGTGTGAAATTTGGGGCAAAGGGGTGGCCAGCCACCCCCATTCCGGCACCCCTAAACCTTTTTAATATTTTAATATTTGTTTTTTAAATTTTAAATATATTTAATTATTTTTTTCAAATTTTAAGGGATATGTTTGTCTTATTGAAAATTTTATAGGGGTAGCTGTGTCATTTTACTAGCATTGGGGAGTATATTGTCATTGTTTTGGTAGTTTTTGTGATAAATTGTCACAATTGATAGTTTGAGAGAAAATTGTCATTGAAGTAATAGTTTGAGAGAGTTAAAAAGATTTTACTATAATAAAAATGTTAGTACCCATGCATAAATGTGTCACATTGGACGGACACAGACGCGCGCGCGCACACACACACACACACACACACACACACACACATATATATATATATATATATAATGTTAGGGACCATTTTTTTATTATCTTTTTATTTTCCTAAAGTTGATGTGGTTTTCAAAATGACCATTGGATCAAAATTCAAGTATGCTTCATCTAGAATTTAATGGTGATTTTAAAAGTCACATTAGCTTTAACATAATAAAAAGAAGATAAAAAAATGGTCTCTAGCATTACTATATATATATATATATATATATATATATAGCCATGGCCCAATCTCCTTTTACCCACAACCAGACCGTGGCCATGGGTCTCTGGCCCATGGAGCTAGGAGACCCATGGCCAAGCCGAGGGTCTCCTTCTACGGTTTGTTATTAAAAAACTTTTTTATTTATAGAGGTATAATGGATCATTTGAGTCACGTTAAACTTACATAACTCAATTTTCATCTACGTTAGAAATGTTGATAGAAGTAGCTGTTAGTTCTTGTGTTGGCTTAATTCAGTTTCAAAATGCAGATGTAACTGTTCATGGCTCAAACACTGATATAGAATGCTCAGAATCCAATCTCCACCGTTCATAATGTAGATTCATGTGTTATGAACGTCCCTGCAAAATTTCAGCTCAATCGGACCACAAACGCCCATCGATCGGAGCTGTTGATGAAGACTGGACAGACAGGGTCCGGACCGCAATTCCCCGGGTCCGGACCTCATTTCCAGAAACTAAAATCTTGCTCCGCGAAGCCGTGTCCGGACCGCCCATTAACATGTCCGGACACCCCGTAAGTTTTAGGCCCAAAAACATGATTTTAAGTGGGTTAGGTCTAGGGTTTTGTCAGGAGTATATATACATCATTATAGAAGAGAGAAACACGAATTTTCACCCCCAGAGAGTTCGTCGGAGGCTGTGCTAAGAGAGATCAAATGTGGTGAGCGTTAAAGTGAATCTCTTAGAGGTTTAATTATTCCTTTGATAAATCTACGGTTGAGAAGTCTATCGGAAGGGTCGGTAAAGGAGAATCACGTTGAAGAAGATTGTGGCGCGAGACGAGTTGTAGGCTTGTCGATCTTCTGAGTCAAGGTCTTGCAAAGGGTTGTAAGTGTTCCTAGTGTCTGTAATCTCTAGATAATCTTTTGATAGTGATTTCCTGGGTTTGGCTGCCCCGGAGAGGTTTTACTTTTAGAACGTTTTCTAAAAGGTTTCCTCTTCGTAACCAAAATATCTGTGTCTACCTCTTTATTGCTTTATATATTTTGGGTGATTGAATTGTTTATTGCTTCATAATATTAATTCCGCATAAATTGTGATAAACAAGTTTTTGGAGTCGGGTAAGCGTTTTTCAATTGGTATCAGAGCTGGTTCACTCTGTTTGGATTAAATTCTTGAGTGAGATCTGTTGACTCCTGTTTGCTATGAATACTTCTCAAGGGAAATATGATCTTATAAACTCCTTCAACAATTTATTGGAAAAATTCACTCTTTTGAGACATCAATACACAAATTGTTTTGGGGAGTTTCAAGATCTTAAACATGTGAATGAATCTATTGTTACTAAATTGTCTGAATCACATGCTTTAATTGATTCTTTAAAATCTGAAAATTATGTTTTAGGTTCTAAAGTTGATTTGTTAGAGAATAAATTAAAAGAGTCAGAAACTCAATTGGAAAAATTCTCTAGCAATTCCCTTGAGAATATGTTACATACTCAGAATTCTGATTGTGATAAATCTGAGTTAAGTTTTGATTGTCATGTTGGTTTGTCTTCTAACAATGATTCTACTTCCAAGATAATTGTTGTTAAATCGAAAAAGTAGAAGACTCGTGGTTAAAAGAAAAAGCAGAGTGCCTCGACCTCACAAGGTAAGAAAGTTAAGAAAATTCATATTGAATCTTATGTATCTTACCCCAAATATAGAGTCGTCCATCCTCCTAGGAATCTACCTCCTAAAAGGTTTATCCCTACTTGTCATCATTGTGGAAAAGTTGGTCACATTTGACCTAACTGTTTTAAATTGAAACCTCATGTGCATAAAAATAAAAATTCTGTTTCTAGGAAAGATTATAAGGGTTTGGTAATGATGATGGGAGGTGTGTCTAGAGTAGACAAGTTTGAAAAGGTTCACGTCTCTACACCTTTATTCAAGAAGGTTTGGGTTAGGAAGGATTATACCATTCACCCAATGAGGGGGAGTGGTAGTGATCTCACCTAAAGTTAGGTGAGTCAATAACATGTCTAGGATTGATTGTTTTGCTTATTTTTGAATATCCTAGAGCGTGTTATTTTTCATTGCTTTGCATTTTTTTTTTTTTTTGCTTTATTGTTTATGCACTGCATTGTTTTTGTTGTTACACTTTCTGTATGAAGAGTATATACATGATTGTTTTGAGATTCATATTTTGAGGCATATTCATAAAGGATTTTTCAAGAAATTCATATATCATGATCTTTGAAAAGCTTATAGATGAGATGTTGTGTGCGGACCACCAAGATTTTTGTCTACTTGCTAATCAAATGTTCAGGAATGTGTAATGTTTTGTGAAGACCTAGAAGTAGTTATTAAACCAAATCATTATTTTGTAGTGGGACCTATAAAATGTGATGAAAGTTTAATGCTAAAGGACATTCATGTTTTGCCTGTTGTAATCTCAATTCAAGCATGTTGTTTTGTTTTGCATTGCATTTTTCTTTGTTTTGCAATTGTTTTTTCTTTTGTGTGCATTTTTTTTGTGAAAAATTTCAAAAAGACAAAAATATGTTACTTTGATTGTTTCCTTTTCTTTCTTTTGTCTTATGCACCTAGATAGTCCATTAATTTCTCATATTGCTTTTTATGGATTTAATTCCTTACATCTTGGAATGTTCTTAATATGTATGAGATGAAAATTTGTGTCAATGGACTTGTTTTTGTGGTTACCTAAAGCCTGAGCTTATGTGGTACATTTTGCCTATGCTTTATCTTTTGTGCACATTTAAGCTTAAATTGAAGTTTTGTTTCACTTTATTTGTGAGGTCTGTTAGGTAACCATATGAGGTTTTTAACTAGTCATATTTTTCAAATTGACCATATGTTAGTTGAACCTAGGGCTTAAAAATTCCTGCTTTCTCTTTTGTGATAAGCACCAAAAGTTTAAGGACACTTTCTCAAAGAGAAAAATAAACAAAATAGTGAAACAAATAAAATCAAAAGATCATATTCCTAAAGGAATTTATTTCACTGTGTCAAATTTGTGCAAAATATTTTACAAAGAGAATTGTATAGGATGAGAGTGGCTAGGCCCTAGTATGATAAGATTTGACTTTTGATTTGATATACTTGTCAAAACCTCATGGTGGTGAAACTTTCTCCTCATTTTGTAAATTGAAAATTTTTCTCTTTGGATGGCTTACCCACACACCACACAAGCATAGGTTGAATGGAACATTTTCTTGGCTTGGGTTAAGCAATATGAGTTTCTAGCCATTTCTAGTCTCATGTATATTTTGCATATTTGGAGCATGTTTGGATATTCATTGTGCAATACATGAGTCATTGATGTGTTATCATGTGTGTTCATTTAACTTTTAAGAGGAGAAACATGCTTTTCATTTCAGTTTCTGTTGTTAATTGAGTCATACATTGAGGGGAGTTTTGCTGATGTTTCTTTATAATCACGCATTCTCGTCATTTTTATCATGAGTTTTATTTATGTCTTCTTGTTCCACATATGCCTTGATGTATTTTGTGAAGTGTTTCAGAAACATGAAGACACATTGTCATTCTGTGACAAAAGGGGAGTAAATATGGGAGATGATAGGATTGGCTCGAGATTTTGGTTTTGTCCTTTGAATTGCCAAAGGGAGTTTGTTAGTTCTTGTGTTGGCTTAATTCAGTTTCAAAATGCAGATGTAACTGTTCATGGCTCAAACACTGATATAGAATGCTCAGAATCCAATCTCCACCGTTCATAATGTAGATTCATGTGTTATGAACGTCCCTGCAAAATTTCAGCTCAATCGGACCACAAACGCCCATCGATTGGAGCTGTTGATGAAGACTGGACAGGCAGGGTTCGGACCGCAATTCCCCGGGTCCGGACCTCATTTCCAGAAACTAAAATCTTGCTCCATGAAGTCGTGTCCGGACCGCCCATTAACATGTCCGGACACCCGTAAGTTTTAGGCCCAAAACATGATTTTAAGTGGGTTAGGTCTAGGGTTTTGTCGGGGTATATATACATCATTATAGAAGAGAGAAACACAATTTTCACCCCAGAGTTCGTCGGAGGCTGTGCTAAGAGAGATCAAATGTGGTGGCGTTAAAGTGAATCTCTTAGAGGTTTAATTATTCCTTTGATAAATCTACGGTTGAGAAGTCTATCGGAAGGGTCCGTAAAGGAGAATCACGTTGAAGAAGATTGTGGCGCGAGACGAGTTGTAGGCTTGTCGATCTTACTGAGTCAAGGTCTTGCAAAGGGTTGTAAGTGTTCCTAGTGTCTGTAATCTCTAGATAATCTTTTGATAGTGATTTCCTGGGTTTGGCTGCCCCGGAGAGGTTTTACTTTTAGAACATTTTCTAAAAGGTTTCCTCTTCGTAACCAAAATATCTGTGTCTGCCTCTTTATTGCTTTATATATTTTGGGTGATTGAATTGTTTATTGCTTCATAATATTAATTCCGCATAAATTGTGATAAACAAGTTTTTGGAGTCGGTTAAGCGTTTTTCAGTAGCAAAGCGAAAGGACCTGGTAATTTGAAGGGGCAGATTGTAATTTTTTAAAATTTGGGGTTGATTGCAAGTAAGTTCGAGGACCTGACAAGACTACCAAATTCGCAAGAGCAAGATTGTCGGTGACTCTTCCACGAGCCATCGAAACTATAAGCTTAATTCAACTTTCCAATCTGGTTTCCTTCAAACAAAGTTCTAAATAATTAAATAACTATATGGGAAAACAAAGTATTTAGAAGACCAACTAAATCAATATTATACTCTAAGAAAGATAGAGAAGGCATAAATGTAAAATTGTAATAGTCGACAAAGAAATAATATAAGAAGGACTAGAATTTTAATTAAGTCCTCCTAAATGTGATGTGAATTTTAAAACCCTTTTAGATCTAGTCTCCTCAACTGGTTTCGCTCAGCCACGCGACGGCTAGTGCGCTTCGCCTCCCTTGCCTCGGCTGTTGTTGCTGTTTGCTGTTTTTTTTTTTTTTTTAATTTTTTTTTTTTTTATTGTGTTTTTGTTGTTTTTTAAATAAATGTTTCAATTCTCCCTAGATCTGCTTTAATGAGCGATCTTCGGGGTAAAGGTTTTTGTCCTAGCCTTTAGGTCGAGGATGATTAGTTTCAGTGTAAGGATTTTGCTTTTATGACCGGAAAAATAAAAGATGGGAATATGAGCTACCTATGTATTAGATTGAGTCTGCCTGCAGCAGATATGTTCCATAACTGAAGTTTGGACATGGGATAGCGGATGTTGTAGTCATAGATAAGATTTTATTGTAAGATTTTTATGTTTGTCTCTATGACATTGTAACCTCATAGTTTAAGGGTTTTATGCTCTTGATCTTTTTTCAATGAATGCATACGAAATACTCCCCTAAAAAAAAAAAAAGAAGACATGATCATTATTGAATGTTGATCTATTGGTGATTTTAAAAATCACATCATATTTGGAAAGACTATAGTCCTCCTTATAGCATTATTCGTCAACAAAACATACAAAGATGATATTGAAGGGCATAAATAAATGTAGCAGCCATGCATAAAAGTGAGACCATTTCTTTTTTGGACAATTATTAGTTTCCATTATAGTACACTTAATTAGCTTGTTGAGGCAATACCTACGTATAGCATGAATGTTTTCTTGCTTCCCAAGGGACTATGCAGGGAGATTAACTCCCTTATGCAAAAATTTTGGTGGGGACAAAAAGATAGGGAGCACCGGATCCATTGGATGAGTTGGGAGCGCATGGGGTTTTCGAAAAATAAAGGTGGTATGGGCTTTCGAGATTTAGGGTGTTTTAATAAAGCCTTGTTGGCTAAACAGGGATGGAGACTTTTGCAATTCCCGGATA
Source organism: Corylus heterophylla (assembly GCA_016403345.1). Lineage (NCBI taxonomy): Eukaryota > Viridiplantae > Streptophyta > Magnoliopsida > Fagales > Betulaceae > Corylus > Corylus heterophylla. Next base: position 11,188,618 of record CM028139.1, on the reverse strand, counting down.
GTTTGATCGCTCAAATACTAAAAGCCAAATATTATCCGGGATCTTCCTTTCAAGAGGCGAAGCTGGGCTCTAAACCATCATTTGCATGGCGTAGCATCTTTGGGGCACGGGATTTGCTCCTTGAAGGTTTAATGTGGCGAATTGGTAATGGACAGGGAGCTCGAATATGGGGAGATAAGTGGGTACTAATTCCCACCACCTACACAATTCAATCCCCAACACGGCTCCTTGAACCGTCGGCTAGAGTTTGTGAACTTGTTGATCAGGTGCAGGGCTGGTGGAAGCAAGATCTGCTAATGGAATTATTTACAGCTGAAGAGAGGGAGGCCATCACCTCCATTCCTATTAGCTTGACACAGCAACCGGATGTAATGATTTGGAGATGCACTAACACAGGAGCTTTCTCTGTCAATAGTGCATATCACCTGGCAAAGGAATTAATTACAAACTCAAACCCTGAATCTTCGGTGAGAATAGCGGAGAAGGAGATTTGGAGAATCTTGTGGAGGCTTCCATTGACAAATGCCGAGAAAAACTTCATGTGGCGAGCATGCCATAATCTGCTCCCAACAAAAGACAACCTGTTGAGATGCAAGGTAGTATCTGAACCCCTTTGCCCCATTTGCTGCTTGGAAGCTGAAACTCTCTTCCATATTTTGTGGGATTGTCCTTCTGCGAGAGATGTGTGGGGTGTAAGCAAGCGAATATTCCAGAAATACTCTCACGGTGGACCAGAATTCCTGCAAGTGGCGGAGGATGTTTTCAAGAATCATGGGCAGGAGAATTTATGCACATTTATACGTACAACACGGAAACTCTGGTTTAGGCGAAATGAGTTTGTTCATGGTGAAGAGCTTACTCCTCTTGATATTATTGTACGTGAAGTCCAGGCCTCCACGGAGGAGTTCAACCGGGCCCAAGAAGCTTTGGCGACACAAATTGCTATACATCAAGCTCCAGCCGTAATGGTGTGGTCTAAACCGCCGATACATTGGTGGAAGGCCAATTGGGATTTTGCAGTGGACAGAGTAAACAGACGCATAGGTATGGGCATCATGGTTAGAGACACAAAAGGAGAAGTAGTGGCTGCAAGGTGCTTAATGAGACTGTTAAATATATTGGATAATATATTAGAAGCGGAAGAAAGAGAGAGAAGAGAGAGAGAGCGAAAGCACACAATGGACTACATTGTATTGACTCTAATAATAATAATGAATACAAAGGCCTCTATTTATAGAGAGGCAAGTAACCTAATAGACTAAAGAATGGTAAACCTAGTAAACTAATGAAAGGTAAACCTAATAGACTAATAATACTTAAGGAAGTAAATAACAAGTAAATAACCCTAACATAATATTCTTAACATTCCCCCTCAAACTCAATGTGTAAACTTGAGTTTGGATAAACGAAAAGGGAAAGAAAAAGGAATTCGCCGAAGAAGCTGCTTGTGCCAAAAGAGTTGCCGAAGTAACGCCATAAAAGTTGCTAGAGACCGATGGATTCTGCCTGAATTGAGCTATGCATTTAAGCTAGAGCTTGTTTCACTTGGTTGTAATTTTACTTGAAAACCATATACCAGTAATGAAGAAGCTTGCCTAGTCGGCTGAGAAAAGCAAGGCCGGTTAAAAGGGGCTTGTTTGGCCCGTAACCCTTGGACTGTCTCGCCTGATCGGCTGAGCTAAAGTCTGACCAAAAAATTCTAGCTAGTAGACCGTCTCGCCTGGTCGGCTGAGATAAGCAGGGCCGGTTGAAGAGGCTAATCATGCCTAAAACCCTTGGACCGTCTCGCCTTGTCGGCTGAACTAAAGTCTGACTAGTAGACCTTCTCGCCTGGTCGGCTGAGATAAGCAGGGCCGGTTGAAGAAGCTGCTCTGATACCATGTTAAATATATTGGATAATATATTAGAAGCGGAAGAAAGAGAGAGAAGAGAGAGAGAGCGAAAGCACACAATGGACTACATTGTATTGACTCTAATAATAATAATGAATACAAATGCCTCTATTTATAGAGAGGCAAGTAACCTAATAGACTAAGGAATGGTAAACCTAGTAAACTAATGAAAGGTAAACCTAATAGACTAATAATACTTAAGGAAGTAAATAACAAGTAAATAACCCTAACATAATATTCTTAACAGAGACAGGGGCTTATTGACCCAACAGCAGGGGAAGCTCTCACATCACTAAAGGCAGCAAGTTTGTGTCAAGAATTGGGAGGTGAAGCGATTATTCTGGAAGGTAACGCTAAGAATGTTGTAGAAGCCATCAACTCTGATGCAGACTGTGGCAACCGTTTTGGACACCTTGTGCAGGATACTAGGCAGATCTTACAAATGTTCCCAAGGTGGAAATGTGTATATGTCAATAGGAGTGGGAATGGTGCTGCTCACACTTTAGCAAAGGTGGCCACAAAAATTGATGTGGATAGAGATTGGGTCGGGATTACACCTGATTGTATCCATGATACTATTGAAAGCGAGAAAATTTCTCCTCTTCACGATTGATTATTTAATGAAAGCTATACAATTTTTTTTTTTCAAAAAAAAAATTAGCTTGTTGAGCTGTTTTTGAAATAATAGCTGAATTTCATAAATCAGGATAAAGACAGAACAGATTGTTCTGTCAAAACAATATCACGGATAAATCCTTATATTTCACATATCCAAGACCTTTTAATGACGTGTTTACAAGCCTTTTTGACAAAACCATGGGCCGCAAAATTAATCTTGCGGGGTACATGATAACATTCTCAGTCTGGGAAAGAGGTCAGGAGCAGTTTCGTGTCATCAATAAGTTGGCCATATCGGGATGCACGCTCTCTCGGGACTTCACCATCAACTACTACCGCATGGCATCTCCCTCCGATGAGATCTCGCTTTACACCCATTGCCTCGGTAAAAGCATCGCTTGGTAAATGGTAAGCCGCTAAGGCCTCAGCTGCTGAAGGTTCAAGATGATCTTGTATTGCCATGCACTTTGCCGCAATTATTGCCAAGCTCAACAGCTCAGCTTGTTGAGCTGTTGAAACTTCATTAGAAATAGGTCCGCATGAAAAAATGTCAATTTAAGGCTATCTCGCTTGGGAAGTTTGTGATCAGCTCTTAAGAAAGAATTCATGAATGGAAGGTGAATTGCAAAGACAATGTTAGAAGTCAAGATATTTGCTTTGATATCATGTTAAATCATCACTTATTTTTTTTTAAAAAAAAAAACTTTAGTCTATAAAACATTATGAATTTAATTATTTAACTAAAAATGTAATAGACAAAACACAAAGAATGACATTTAGTAGGATATGTCATAGGGTACTAAAACTATATCACAAGCTAAAAAGGATTCATTACAAAGTTCATATGCAATACATTAGAGCAAAAAGCAAAGCACTCCCACAAACACAAATTCACAGATGCTTTAATGCTTCATAACAAAAGGCCTAAGAAAGTTCCCGAAAGTGAAAAGCAAGACCAGAATTCCAGCAATAGTTGCAGTGCCTCTCCAAAAATCACGAAAATACACACTCGTCAAAGATGCCACGAGACGGTTCCACGAGTCGTCACAATGGTGATTGAGTCGTTTATAGAGCTCGTGGTAACAAGATTCAGGTTCAACAATCATGTGGCCAAGTTTATTGATCAGAGTAGTTACTTCAGTGCTACAACCGAGCCTGTTGACAATCACCTTCTTCTCAGCAAGCAAACAAACATCTGATGAAGTGGTGATAAGACAATCCATTAGCAAAACATAATTGCAGATGTATGTGTTTGATGGGTAATGACACTGCTCCAAGGCCATGAGGTTTCGAAAAGAGCTTCTGTTTGGTCATCTATCAAAAGTTGTGGGATTTTCAAGATACATTGCACACTCTTAAAGCAACAAAAGGATCTCAAGCATGGTAAGCAAGAGAAGAGCCATGAGAGATTTAAGCATGGATACCTTTCCAAGCACTTATCTTTGGAGAATTCTATGTCAAGCAAGGATTTATGACGGAAATCTATGTCTACTAATGCCTTGAACTCCAATCCTGCCTCATCAAGCTTTGTGGCTGTATATCTTAGATGTTCAGTTCGTTTTTTGGGATCAGCTTTTGGATTTGTAGGACAATAAAACATTCTTTGCAAATCAGTGAAATGTTTTACTTCCGTATTCATAGGTATTCTATGCTTATCCGAAAAGAAAACTCACATGCAAGCTTAAGAAATGGATGCTCTTGTTCTTCATTGAAGGCAGCCTCATAGAACTTTTGAGAAACTTAAACGGAAGCTGATTCTCCAGTAATATCAAGTCTTGCTTTATGTGGGATTCTAGCCATGCATTACTTAATATATAATCATTTCCATATTTTCCACAATTTCCACATTTTTTGCGTTCAAAATTCCTCAGGAAGAGCTCAATGATAAAGACAGCATCCAATAGAATCTTTTCCACAAACTTTACTTCGTTAAGCTCAAAGGTTGTCTCTGAATAGCAATGGCTAATTTTTTCTTTTCTTTTTTCGACGAGGCTTGCAAGATCCTTCTGGTTCTTCCCAGTCCGATAACAGAACTCCTTAAAATATATCAGCTTTTGCTTTCTCACGCCCTCCAATTCTGGTTGGTCGCGATGAAATGGGCCGATTGAAACTAACTTGGGTGTGTAGGCTTCTTCATTTATCTTACGAATTTTGTTGGGAACCCTGTAGATGCAGCACTCAGGCCACCGTGCAGGTTCCGCTATTAGTGGAATATCAATGATTGACTCCTTGCATTTTGTTTCTTTTCTTGGAGATTCCCCAGCTGCAGGGCAGGCCATGATTTCCATCCTGACTATAACATAATCACAGTAAAAATGTATTACTTTTTCAAGTTTTGACACAAACACAGGATACCAAGTATTAGGAAATGACTAATTCAGCAATTTAAGTGGGCAACACGTAAAATATTTAATTAGAACGAAACGTGAATGACGTTAACAAAGTTCGAACTCAGAACTTTTTCTCTAATATTATATTAAATCACATCTTATCCTAAAAACTTAATAAGCTGATATGAAATAATTATTTTAATAATTTAATTTATATTTTAACACTCCAAAATCCTTAGAATTTGACATGTTATATCTTGATCTAAGTATTCATATCTTTGTTTAAAGTTATCAATTGGAACTGAGTTTGAACTTAAACATAAATTTGTATATTTAGAAATCCAGTGTATGAATAAATAAAAAAAAAAAAACAAAACAAAACAAAAAAAAAACAAAAAAAGCTGCAAATTAATCCAGTGTAAGAACATAAAGGAATCCAGTGAATCCACATAGAAATCCAGTATATGAAGTTAAGCAGGCCCTTGCTTTAGGAAATCAATCCAGTGTATGAATAAAATCAACTATATATATCACTAAAGGAATTTTGAACACATCTTATCAAAAAGAAGATAATAAAAGGAAATAGAACCTGCAAATTTCGCTAGCAAGCTGAAATGCTTGTATTGCTTGAGAGCTCCAGAAATCCTCCTCCTCAATTCCTACACTCAGAGTTTCTCTTGCTTCATCTCTTACTGATCATAATATAATATGTCCTCTCTTCCCCTTGCATCCATGTGTATATAAAGAGAGCCAAGAGATTAAAAAAGAAATACAAAAAGGGAATTTGTTGATATTTCTACATCTTTCAAAAAGAAGAATTGTCATGGCCTGTCAAGAGATTAAATTGTGAGAGCTCTATTTGCTTAGAAAGCAGCAGATGAAATCGAAGCAGATGTCCAATATTTATTGTACTCTATCATCTCTCTTCTCTCTCTCTAATAATACCATAGATGTTGGTCCATCTGTCACATTTATTAATGGTCCATTTTTGTAGTGAGGGTAGGTTACAATGGTCAATAGAGTGGGCAGATTATTGTACGAAGCACGTTTCTTTATCTCTTCCAAGTCCCAATCATATAAGTGTGATGTATGCATATCTTACGTATTTGTTTGTTTTTTTCTCTAAAGAAAGTGGTACCATTTTCTACATATGTGGACCAAGCTAGGACCACTCACGTGTTTCACTGCATGCAAAAATGTGCAACCTAACAAATAATTCTATTGTGGCAGTCAATATATGAATCTTTTTCAGAAATAATGAACTCTTATATATAGGAATTTTTTAATAAAAAATCGTGTTTAATCAATCTTTTTATCTTCAATATTAGACAATTTTTTTTTTTTAGTGAAAATTTCCGGCTTTTTCATTAATATCAAACTAGTATCTTCTCAGCACATATAATATCATAGTTAATAAAATATGAGTATTCTTCCATTCAAATTTACTCTTAAGATTGCTGAATGGCCTTCTTTGCTAGTTTGTGAGCAATCATATTTGCATCCCTGATCTTGACATGTGTGACACCCCACGATCCAAATCAGTGAAGTAACATATTTGCACCCTCAATTAATTGGCCATACTAGCTCCATGATTGTCTTTACATCCTCAAAGAAATTACATTAATTAATATCCATCGCATCTATCTCCAACATTATATTCATGATTTTTTAGAAATAGTCGATCAAAATTATGTCTTAGAGTGAAGACCTCAAAAAGTGCAATAAAATCCATGTTTTGGCGAAGAATGTCAAGTTGAGTCAAACTAATTAGCCTGTCTACAAGAACATGCATGGAAAATGCTTGAAAATGACATTTACCAAGTCATAGAAAACACATAACACCAACCCAATTTGAATGACAAACTTACATACTCCAAATAATAGAATTAGTAACAAAAATGTTTCCTATTTTTCATTTTTCTATGAACCCTTATCCAATCCCATGGTGTGGATCCACCAAAATTGGCCACCATCGATCAACCAACAGAATATCTAATGTTATCTCTTTTCCCTGTGTAAAGACAAGGACAAAAAACACAGGAGAAAAGGTTTCCACTATACCAAATGATGTGTCCTTTCATTTTTCAAGTTTGCTATTTTTGAAATATAATCAGTTTCTGTGAGTCCTTTAACTCAGTCACGTGGAGTGGAGTCCACCGCAATTGGCTTCATTCATGAACCAAGCAACGGAATCTGAAGCTATCGCTTTTCGTTATGTAAAGAAAAGTCAACAAAGCCAAAAAAAAAAAAAAAAAAAAAAAAAAAAGGAAGAAGAAAGGAAGAAGAAGAGATTTTGTAATGATACCGAAGACTTTGGTTTAAGTCACTTTCTAATGTTGTTTATCTCTAATAAAAATGAAAAATTCTAGACTCCTAACTATTTTGTCGGATTTTTTTTTTTTTTTTGACGTGTGTCAGTATATAATTAAAAATGATGCAAAACACCATCCATGGTGGTGGGTCAATGGTCTCATAAAAATTCTCAAATGATTGGGCATAGTAAAATGTGAGTTCAAATCTTACAATGAAAATCTCCACACAAGCTTGAATAGTGTTAGTTGCTTTGGATTCCACTAATGTCTTGTTGAGACTGAACGCCTATAATTACCCACTATCTAGGCTCCACACCTCATTGGTTCTAAGATGATAGATACTACTATTATCATGCTATGTAGAATAGTCACAGTTAGTCGTTGTTTTTTCCTACCATTTTTAATTAGAAGAAACAAATAGGATGTTAAAATAATTTTTTTAGTGACAAATATTTCTCTAATCATATGCTAACGCATATCAAAAAATTGTAAAATAATTATACTTCTCTTATTTATGAGGTTGCAAATATTTGATGTTGAAATAACACTCTCCAGCTAACCAACCAACTTTTTGTAACTAGGGCAATAAAGAGCTGCCGGATATTCCGATACCAAAAAGTTATCTCGTACATTGACATATGACATGCATACATCACTCTGTTTATTTGACTGTTAGAGTTGGAGGTATTGTTTTTTTTTGGTAACAAACTGCTTCATAGAAAAACCAAGAGGACTACAAACACAACAAAAAACACATCCCTCACAAGGAGGGGAGGGGAGGTGGATCTTTTCCACTACAGATGGGGATGGAAATGGGGGGAGAAAAAGGAGAAAAAAAAGTGGGAATGCAGCCAGAGAAAACTCTAGCCGCGGCCCAATATGCCACGTAATGGGCGCAGAAGTTTGCACTTCTGTTAACTTTCCTTGCCTCCCAGTGAGAGGAGGAAGGAATAAGAGAAATAACATCCGAAATTAAGCTAGCTATTTGCCAATCCAAAACAGTGGAAGGCTGCTGCAAAGAGGAAATTACAATATCAGAAATTCCTTCTAAAACAAAGGATTCTATCTTCAAAGAGGTGGCGGTTTTGCGGCCAAAAGGCTGCTTGAGCTTCTCCATAGGCGTGCTCATAGGTGGGGCTGAATTGATACAAGGTCTTGATGATTTGGCCATTAGCATCTCTGCATACAGCAGCTTGAACAGAGAAATGGTCTGCAGTAGCAATGTCGAAGTTGACCTTGTAACTGCCTTGTTGAGGGGATTCGGCTTTCTTTCATTGGTTGAGAGGTGGTGTTCCAGGCTGCATAGTGTTCTAAGGAGAGCCTCATGATTTTGTCAGCAAAATTAGAAGCTTTGGGGAAAACTCCATTGTGAATAGCTTGATTCCTGGCAAACCAAAGAGAATCACACAGAACAGTTGCAAATATTTGGAAGAGATGAGTGTCAACTAAGGGGATACCAAAATATTTGTTAGGAGAAAGAATACCGATAATCCAATTTGGCAAAGTAAGAGTGGACCATTTCAGAGAATCAAGAGGCCAATGGGAAGATCTCCAAGAAATTCTAGCAAAAAAGCATCTGAAGAAGAGGTGATGAAGAGAGTCCTCTTCTACTTTGCATAAGGGGCAGATTAAGTCTGCCTGGGAAATGGGGAAAACAGCATTGATCCTAGTCTTGGAGGGGACAATGTCCCAAGCAACTTTCCATAGGAATAATTTCAGTCTATCCATCAGCTTTAGTTTCCAAAGGGCTTTCCATTGGGTGGGGGTTAGAGGAGAGGAAGCTGTGGAGATTCTTGGGGTGGTTATGAGCTTGTGAGCAGATTTTGAGGTGAACAAACCAGATGGGGAGGGAGTCCAAATGTACTCTTCAGAAGGAGAGTTTGATATCCTGATTTTCTGTATCTCCCTAGCACTAGAGGAATCAAAAAGATAGTTTATCAAGGGGATGTTCCAGTAGGTTTCAGGGGAATTTAAGGTGTGGTAGAAGAGGTCAGTGATCAAAAGGTTTGGGAGGGGCTGGATCAGATGAGGAGAGGGAATGGGGATATAGGAATTTAGAGTGGGAATCCACGAGGAGCTCCAGATGGGGAGAGAGGAATGTCTGTGAATTTTGAGACAGGCACCTTTTGAAATGACAGAATTGGAATTTGTGATGCCTTTCCACAGCCAAGAGGAAGAAGAAAGGGGAGAGGGGGTGAGAATAGAGTTTGAGTGAAGATACTTACCTCTGAGTTGGGCCACCCACATCGAGTCTGCCTTGCATAAGAGGTTCCATCCTAGCTTTGAAACCAGGGCAAGATTAACCTCTCTCATCTTCCGGATTCCCAAACCTCCCAAGTCTTTTGGAATGCATAAAGTGTCCCAAGCTTTTAAAGTGAGGTTTCGGACTTTGCAGGAGGAAACCCCACCAAAAGTTTTTGAAACTCCTATCCAGCTGAGAGCAGAAAGAAGAGGGAACAAAATGTACTCATTGCATAGGAGGGAATGGTGGCAGCAACTGATTTGATAAGAACCAGTCTGCCTGCTTGGGATAGTGTTTTTGCTCTCCAGCCCTCCATCTTACTTAAAACCTTGTCAAGGATAAAGTTGAAAGCATCTCTTTTCGAGTTTCCCATCAGAATAGGCAGGCCAAGGTAAAGTGACTTTGTTGGGTTGGAAGTGTAAGGTAAAATGGCTGAGATGGAGGAGATTAAAGAAGGATTAGTGTTTTTGCTAAAACGGATGGATGACTTGAAGGAGTTAATTTTCTGGCCAGACCATCTACAATACTTCTCAAGGCAAGATTTTATGCTAGTGGCTTCAGCTAGGTTGGCTCTTCCAAAAATGAGCAGGTCATCAGCAAACAACAAATGGTGAATAGCTGCATTGTTTCTAGAAATCTTCAAACCTCTGATGGCACCAGCACATTCCTCTCTATACATCAGTCTAGAGAAGACCTCTGAGCCAATGATGAAGAGGAAAGGAGAGAGAGGATCTCCTTGCCTCAAACCTCTCTCAGGGGAGAAGAAACCAAAAGGGCTGCCATTTAAGAGAATGGAGAAGGAAGTAGAAGAGATGCAGGCTCTAATCCAGGTGATCCAGTTTGAACAGAAACCCAGTTTCTCCATGATAGCAAGAAGAAAATTCCATTCCATTCTATCAAAGGCCTTTTCCATGTCCATTTTTAGAAACAAAAACCCCCCTTTACCTTTCTTGCTCTTAAAAGTATGAAGAAGCTCATGGGCCATAATGGTGTTATCCTGGATATTTCTTTTGGGGATGAAGGCCGACTGGTTGGGGGAGATGAATTTATGGAGCAGGGTTTTAATCATTGGCCAAGATTTTTGAGATGATTTTGTAGACAATGTTACAAAGGCTTATAGGTCTAAATTGATGAGCAGTATGAGACCCACTAACCTTTGGAATGAGGGCTAAGAAAGTGTGGTTTTGCTCCCTAGGCAAGTGATTATGCATGAAGAAGTTCCAAATAAATTTCATAACATCATCCTTAACATAACTCCAGTATTTCTTGTAGAAGAGGCAGGAAACCATCGGGACCTGGGCTTTGGAGGATCCTAGACTGGCCAGAGCTTGAATTACTTCCAATTCAGTGGGAATTGAGCAGATAATTGAGTTGTCCTCCTCAGTGATGACCTTTGAAAAGAGGTCCAGCATTTCAACTTCAATGTTGGGGTTAGAGGTGGAAAAAAGAGAGGTGAAGTGATTGGTGAAAGAACTCCCAATATCTGCCCTTGAGGACACCCAATCACCAGAATCTGTTTTGAGAAAGTTGACAGCATTTGACCTCCTTCTAATGATAGTAGAGGTGTGGAAGTATTTTGTATTAAGATCTTTGCAAGTCAGCCAGAATCCCTGGATTTAGAACGCATACGAGTCTCTTCATGCTTGAGAAGCTGCTCTAACTCAAGCTTCAATTGTATTTCCTTATCAACAGAGAAATTGCAAGGAGGAGTTTGCTGAATTTGGTCAAGCTTAAGAAGAGTGGCCTTTATGTTTTTCTGGATGTTACCAAAGTGAGAAGCATTCCATTTCAACAGAGCATTTTTTGTATGTTTGAGTTTTTTGGGAAGATAGATGGCTGGATTGCCATAAACAGGAGCTTTCCAAGCAGTTTCTATCACCTTCCCACAAGAGGGGTCTTTGGACCAAAACTCCTCAAATCTGAAAGGCCTAGGGAGGAAAAAGGAGTGGTTATTTGTGTTTAGGGATATGGGATTGTGATCAGAGTTGAAAGCTGGAATATGAAGGAGGGAGTATTCGGGGTGTAAGTGGGTCCAATTTGGGGATGCTAGACCTCTGTCTAGTCTTTCTTTGATGATATCAGGACCATGTCTGTGATTACACCAGGTGTAGGGGTTTCCAGCAAACCCAAGATCAATCAAACCAAATTGATTAATGAAATTTCTGAAGTAGGAGTTACCAGAATTAACAACAGGTCTACCACCAAGTTTTTCTGACTGGTTCAAAATGGAGTTGAAGTCTCCAATACACAGCCATGGGGCCTCAAAAAATTCACCAACCGAGGTGAAAGAATCCCAGAAGGCCTGCTTGTCATTTCTGTAAGGGGGGCCATAGATACAAGAGAGAATCCAAGGAGTATGTGGAGGATCAGAGTAACACCATGCAGAGATGTTGTTCTTGTTTGTGATGAAGCAATCAAGGTCCACACCAGTCCTCCATGTAACAACTAATCCACCACTAGCACCACACGCAGCAACTTGAGACATTTGAAAAAAACCAAGTCTGTTCAAAGTAGCAGATACTTGGGGAGGGGGAGTTTTGGTTTCTGAGAGAAAAAGAACATCTGGGGAGTGATCACGGATCAGCACCCTCAAACTACGAACTGCAGCAGGCCTGGAGAGCCCCCTGCAGTTCTAAGAAAGGATCTTCATTTGTGCTGGGGAGGCTTGACACAGCCTCCCTTCAAGTTTACATCAACTTCAGCATTCTCCCCTGCAATGACCATTTTGTTTTTTCCTTTGCGAGCTGCTTTAAACATTGCTCTAGCTGGGGTCTTTCCAGACAGACCTGGAGCAAAGGGCATAGGATAGTCTTTTGGTTGGGGTGTGAGGGTTTCTTGGTCAGTGAGAGATCCAGGACCTTTTTTGAGGGGGTGAGCAGAACATTAGATCTTGTTCTTTTCTTATTCTTTGGAGAGGAGGAGGGAGAGCTGGGGGAGGAAATGGGGGAGCTGGTGTTAGAGAGCTGGTTTTTATCCGAGATAGTGAGAGAGGGAATTTTAGGGGCATGGGAAGCTTTTCTGGTTGAAGCAAGGATTTTTTTGGCGGGAGTGACCAAATGATCAGTGTCTGTTAATTTCGTTGGGACAGGAGAGAGGGTTTGAGTAGACTTGGGCTGAAGGTGTTGGGCGGAGAAGTCTAAGTGGGCTATAATGGGCCTGGGAGGAGTAAGGTCCATTAAGGAGGATTCAGGATATTGGTCGATATCCAACTTGTTGTTGACAGGTGGTGAAATGGGTTTTTGAGAAATAGAGAGAGCATTTAATGGGATGTGAAGGGGTATGTCCATGTTTCCTGTAGTAGTGGAGGTGGGGTTGCTGACATGTTTGGTAGGAGAGGCTGTTTGTGATAGGTGGTGAGCTGACTGTGGCGTGTTTGAGGAGGGCTTGGGGTAGTGGGATGTCAGGTTAGACATAGGCTTGAGGGAGTGTTCAGGTTGACGAGCTTGGAGCTGGGTTGACTCATGGCCACTGCTTAACTCGTGAGAAGAAACCAGAAGGGTTGTATTTACTGTACGATGTTCATAGGGTTGAGTGGGAAGGAGATTGGAGAGCATATTGACTTTGAGGGAGGATTTGTACCTGGCTGGTGTTCTATCAGCTTGAGGAGTTAGGCAGGTGTGCTGTTTGTGCCCAATCAAGCCACATTCAGTGCAGTAAACGTCAAGCCTTTCATACTTTAGGCTCACCCAAGTAACTCCACCATCAGGTCTTGCGAAAGAGAAACCTGGATTCAGAGGCTTTGAAGAGTCTATCTCTACCAGAATCCTGAGGTAGCTTCGAAAAGTTGATGTCGCGCCATTGACCTCATCAACTTTCAGGAGATGGCCCAATCCTTTCCCAATGGCTACTGCATTTCTGGATGTCATATTGCATAGTGGCAGCCCATGCACTTGTATCCAAAAAGGAACTTCTTTCAGGATTAGTTCTCCTATTGTAGCAGTAGGAGACCACTTTTGAAGAGCTAGAAGGGAACCATTGACATTCCAGGTGGTCTGAACTAGAATCCTGGTGATATGCTCCTGTTTTGAAAATTTGAAAAGAAAGAGATTTGGTCCGAGCACAGCAAAGGAGAAAGGGACGGCAAAAGACCAGGCTTTGGTGAGGGAAGCATTAACAGATTGGTTGTTATGAGTTTTCTGAGAAATGATATGCCCTACAAGGGGAAGATATTCATCAGTTACTTGCTTGAGGGGGAGGGTTTCTAACTGGGTGGAGGGGTCCTCCCAGGATAGAGCTTCAGTTTGGGCAATGAGAGATTCCATTTCTGTTTGTGGAGGATCCATGATGGAAAGGTTGGAAGCAGGCTGAAGTTCAAAGGAAGGAGGAGAAGCAAAAGTTTCTAGAGGAGCTCAGAGAGCGAGTTTTTAGAGTTGGAGGTATTGAGTATTGCTTTGTTTTGGCAAAAGCTTTTTATCTTTTATTTATTGTTCACGTACGTTACTTTTTTTAAAACAATTTTTATATCTCTTTCTTAATACGTTCATACAAGAGAAAGGTATTTCGTTTTTATCTTTTATTTATTGTTCACGTTACTTTTTTAAAACAATTTTTATATTTCTTTCTCAATCCGTTCATACAAAAGAATGGTACTTCGTTAATGGGTTTTCTGGGTTATTAATTTCGTGTCTTTTTTATTTTTTATTTTAATTTTTTAATTTTTAATTTTTTTTATATTGAGTATAATCTCGAGCTCTTCGATGACACCAAATATAGTAAGAGAATTGGAGTAGTTGAGATTACAATGAAGGGTCTTAGATCCGGAAAATGATTCTCTCTATTTCATTTGAAATAGAGAGTATCTATTTAGAAAAAAAGGTGATAAAATTAGGACAAAATTGTCTCCAACTTTAAAAGGTTAGACAATTTTATCTCACCATTTTGCTTAAATAACTCATCTCCATATCAAATGAAACAAAGAGGATCCTTTTCCGACTGGGAAAAGAATGGTGGGGCATGAGGAAACTTGAAGGACGGAGAGTTCTGAGAGGACGATAAAGCAAATGTACTGTGGCTATGTGATTGAAGAGAAGGAAATTTCCACATGCATTGTGGGGGCGTTTTAGGTTTAGTGACATGCTATGTGGGGGCGGTTTAGGCTTAAAAAAAGTCCCAATACATTTAGAAATGCTTGAATAGATTATAGGGGCACTTGACAAATGACTCAAATCATAAGTGTGATGTTTTTTAGTGTGTGTGAGTGAGAGAAATTGTAATGTTTTTTAGTGTGTGTGATGTTACTCATAAGTGACTTTGAGAGGCAAATTTTGAAAAATTATTAGGGACGTTTCACTTTAAAGTAGGGATGCTTCACTGTTCAAGCATCCCTACTTAGTTGGAAAAGGGTTTTTTTTTTTTTTTTTTTTTTTTTTTTTAGTAATAAGGGGATGTTTTCCTGTACAAGCGGCCCCACTTTTTAGAGGAGTCGTTTTACTGTTCAAACGTCCCCACTCTTTAGTGAAGGCGTTTGTACATGGGAGCGTTTTACTAAAATGGCCCTATTGAAGGCGCACTAAACCTTGTTTTATTTAGTAGTGAAAGTAGCTCTCCACAAGGACAACCTTTGACTAAAAAAATTTTGGGTTAAATGATCTGGGATCTTGCATATGTGCGGCAGCTTTCCACAACGACAACGTTTGGCTAAAAAATCTGGGATTAAATTTGGACCTTGTTTTTTTAACATCAATTGTGCGGTAGTTTTCCACTTTTTAATTCTATTGAAAAAAACAAAAACAAAAAAAAAAGAGTATTAGGTTCTCTCCGGGTATTTTCCTAGTCCTAGGTGAATATTAATTATTTTCTAAAAAATTAAAAAAAAAAATTACACTTATTTCTGTCACCTGATTTTTTGAAATTAATATCCATCTAAGATCAGATGAACACTTAACATTTTTCATAAAAAAAATTTTATACAAAAAATTTAAAACTTTATATTACGTCAATAATTTTTTATTATAATAATATAATAAAAAAGAAAAAAAAACCATTTGCCAAACAAGGTCAGTTGCTCATCACTACTGTTGATAGCTTTTTTGTCACTGATAATATGTCCTCTCCTCCTCTTGCACCCGTGAATATTATATAACATGATGTACTTTGTGGTATTTTCCCGTCACTGTAGCAAACAATGACCATAGTTGATTGGTATTGTTATGTTAATATTATTTGATAATTGTCTTTTATTTTTTCTTCTCAAATTAAAAGTATTAATAAACAATTCAAATATAATATTTGAATGTGATGTCATTGTTAGGTCTCACACAAACTTTTAATTGTCTAACTCTTTCACTTAGTCTTCGCTACTATAATATTTTAATAAGAAATTATACGAATACTAATTTTTTTATTAATAGATGAGCACTAACATGATGTAGAGCTTATCTATTGGTATTCGTAGCATAAATGTTTTTATTTTTTCATACAAAAAATTCAAAACTTTAAATTACATTAATCATTTTTTATGATGGTAATATAATAAAAAAGAAAAAACCATTTGCCAAACAAGGCTAGCTGCTCATCATTACTGTTGATAGTTTTTTTGTAACTGATAATATGTCCTCTCCTCTTGCACCCGTATATGTTATAACATGGTGTACTTTGTGGTCTTTTCCCGTCATTGTGGCAAACAATGACCATAGTTGATTGGGTCCGTTACGTCAATATTATTTAATAGTTGTCTTTTGTTTTTTCTTCTCAAAATAAAAATATTGGTAAACAATTCAAACACAATATTTGAATGTGATGTCATTGTAAGGGCTCACACAAATTTTGACCCGCCTAACTCTTTCACTTAATCTTTATTACTAGAAAATTTTAATGAGAAATGTTAAGGGTATTAACTTTTTTACTAACACATGGACACTAATATAATGTAGAGTTTATTTATTGGTATTAATAGTATTTTTCTTTATTAATTATTTTGATCCTCACCAATAAATACGCTCTACATCATGTTAGTAAAAAGGGTAAAGTCTTCTTATCTCCTTCAAACTATCACTCCAATGACAATCTCTCATTCCAAATTATCAATTGTGACAATTTACCCTCCAAACTACCAAAACAATGACAATGTATCTCCAATACTACTAAAATGACAAAATTACTCTCACTAAAACTAAAAAAAAAATAAAAAATCAAACTTATAAAAAATAAAAAATAATAAAAAAACAAAAAATTTGAAACTAAAAAATAAAACTAAACCAAGGGTGTCAGACCACCCCTAAGTAACTGGGGATGCATGGTCCGACCACCTACTGGCCACCCCGAAAAGGGCTAAGGGGGTGGCCGGCTACCCCCATTAGACCAAGCCACCCCAAAAGGGCTAAGGGTGAGAAAATGGCCCATCTAGAGACAGTTTGTGGTGGTCATAGTCGCCGTTGAAAAATTTCGCCGACGACTAGGAAGTGAAGGAGGTAAGGCCAACGTGGCAGCAACCGCGGTCAAACCGAAAAGCATTGATTTTGTGGCAGCCACCGGCGGTCCCCCTTTGTTTATCATAGTTGCTTTAATTTTGTGCTTTTCTTTATTTTTTTATTTTTTATTTTAATCACAGTTTTAGTTCTTGTTTGGTGGGGGTGGTTTCTTTGAGGCATTGAGAATACAGCGACGATTTCTTGAAATGGAACAAAGGGGATGAAATCTTCAATTTACCCATGATTTCAAGGATTAACATCAGCGCAAACAACTTTAGCGCGCGGTGAGATCCCATCTTCTATATCTCGCTATACTTCTCTTTCCTCCAGCAATTTCAGCCGAAATAATCTCTCCGGAGAAATCCCAGTCCTCTGCAACTTTCAAACTGCATACATGTGAAATTTGGGCCAAGGGGGTGGCCGGCCACCCCCATTAGGCCATCGAGCCACCCCCATTCTGGCACCCCTAAACCTTTTTAATATTTTAATATTTGTTTTTAAAATTTTAAATATATTTATTTTTTAAAAAAAGTTTTAAGGAATATGTTTATCTTATTGAAAATTTTATAGGGGTAATTGTGTCATTTTACTAGTATTGGGGAGTATATTGTCATTGTTTTAGTAGTTTAGGGGTAAATTATCGCAATTGATAGTTTGAGAGAAAATTGTCATTAAAGTGATAGTTTGAGGGAGTTAAAAGGACTTTACCCTAGTAAAAATGTTAGTACCGAGAAATGAGTCACGACTTAAAATTGTCCATTCTACCCATATTAAACATGGAAAAAACAATTGGACATTGGACGCGCGCGCGCGCGCACACACACACACACACACATATATATATATATATATATATGAGTAATATTAGGGATCATCTTTTTATCATTTTTTTATCCTCCCAAAGCTGATGTGGTTTTCAAAATGATAATTGGATCAAAATTCAAGTATGATTCATCTAAAATTTAATGGTAATTTTAAAGCCACATCAGCTTTAGCAGAATAAAAAAAATGGTCTATAACATTACGCTATATATATATATATATATATATATATATAACCATGGCCCAATATGACCCGATCTGATCTCCTTTTACCCACAACCAGACCGTGGCCATGGGTCTCTGGCCATTGAGCTGTGGAGACCCATGGCCAAGCCAAGGTTCTCCTTCTACGGTTTGTTATTAAAAAACTTTTTTATTTATAGAGGTATAATGGATCATTTGAGTCACATTAAAGTTACATAACTCAATTTTCGTACGTTAGAAATGTTGATAGAAGTAGCAAAGCGAAAGGACCTGGTAATTTGAAGGGGCAGATTGTAATTTTTTCAAATTTGGGGGTGATTGCAAGTAAGTTCGAGGACCTGACAAGACAACCAAATTCGCAAGAGCAAGATTGTCGTTGACTCTTCCACGAGCCATGGAAACTATAAGCTTAATTCAACTTTCCAATCCGGTTTCCTTCAAACAAAGTTATAAATAATTAAATAACTATATGGGAAAACAAAGTATTTAGAAGACCAACTAAATCGATCAATATTATATTCTAAGAAAGATAGAGAAGGCATAAATGTAAAATTGTAATAGTCAACAAAAAGAAATAATATAAGGAGGACTAGAATTTTAATTGAGTCCTCCCAAATGTGATGTGACTTTTAAAACCCTTTTAAATCTAGTTTTCTCAACTGGTTTCGCTCAACCACGCGACAGCTAGTGCGCTTTGCCTCCCTTGCCTCGACTGTTGTAGTTGTTCGCTGGTTTTTTTTATTGTGTCTTTGTTGTTTTTTAAATAAGGGTTTCAATTCTCCCTAGATTGAGCGATCTTTGGGGTAAAGGTTTTTGTCATAACCTTTGGGTTGAGGAGGATTAGTTTTGGTGTGAGGATTTTGCTTTTATGACCTGGAAAATAAAAGATGGAATATGAGCTACCTATGTATTAGATTGAGTCTGCTTGCAGCAGATATGCTCTATAACTGAAGTTTGGACATAGGTTAGCGGATGTTGTAGTCATAGATAGGATTTGATTGTAAGATTTTTATGTTTGTCTCTATGACGTTGTAACCTCATAATTTAAGAGTTTTATGCTCTTGATCTTTTTTCAATGAATGAATATGAAATATTCTTCTAAAAAAAATAAAAAGACATGATCATTATTAAATGTTGATCTATTGGTGATTTTAAAAATCACATCATATTTAGAAAGCCTCTAGTCTTCCTTGTGGCATTACTCATCAACAAAACATACAAAGCTGATATTGAAGGGCATAAATAAATGTAGCAGCCATGCATAAAAGTGAGACCATTTCTTTTTTGGACAATTATTAGTTACCATTATAGTACACTTAATTAGCTTGTTGAGCTGTTTTTGAAATAGAAGCTGAATTTCATAAATCATGATAACGACTGAATAGATTGTTCTATCAAAAACAATATCACGGATAAATCCTAGAACTTCACGTATCCAAGACCTCTTAATGACGTTTTTACAAGCCTTTTTGGCTTAACCGTGGGCCGCAAAATTAATCTTGTGGGGTACAGGATAACATTGCCAGTTTGGGAAAGAGTTCAGGAGCAGTTTCGTGTCATCAATAAGTTGGCCATATCGGGATGCCTGGCTTTCTCGGGACTTCACCACTGCTACTGCCTGCATGGCATCTCCCTCCAGTGAGATCTGCTTTACACCCATTGCCTTGGTAAAAACGACCGCTTGGTAAGCCGCTAAGGCCTCAGCTGCTGAAGGTTAGATGACCCTGTATTGCCCTGCACTTTGCCGCAATTATTGCCAAGCTCAACAGCTCAGCTTGTTGAGCTGTTGAAACTTCATTAGAAATAGTTCCGCATGAAAAAAATGTCAATTTAAGGCTATCTCGCTTGGGAAGTTTGTGATTAGCTCTTAAGAAAGAATTTATGAATGGAAAGTGAATTGCAAAGATAATGTTAGAAGTTAAGACATTTGCTTTGATATCATGTTAAATCATCATTTATTTTTTTTTAAAAAAATTATTCTATAAAACATTATGAATTTAATTATTTAACTAAAAATAAGACAAAACACAAAAAATGACATTAAGTAGGATATGTCATAGGGTACTAAAACTATGTTACAAACTTACAAATGAAAAATATCTGTTACTAGAGCATATATATCACAAGCTAAAAAGGATTAATTACAAAGTTCATATGCAGTACATTAGAGCAAAAAGCAAAGCACTCTCACAAACAAAAATCACAGATGTTTTAATGCTTCATAACAAACGGCCTAAGGAAGTTGCCGAAAGTGAAAAGCAAGACCATAATTCCAGCAATAGTTGCAGTGCCTCTCCAAAAGTCACGAAAATACACACTTGTTAGAGATGCCACGAGACGGTTCCAATAGTTGTCACAATGTTCATTGA
Organism: Corylus heterophylla; assembly: GCA_016403345.1. Classification (NCBI taxonomy): domain Eukaryota; kingdom Viridiplantae; phylum Streptophyta; class Magnoliopsida; order Fagales; family Betulaceae; genus Corylus; species Corylus heterophylla. The sequence continues at coordinate 11,168,420 of CM028139.1, read as the reverse complement.
GCCGTGTATAGAGTTCGTGGTAACAAGATTCAGGTTCAACAATCATGTGGCCAAGTTTGTTGATCAGAGTAGTCACTTCAGTGCTACTACCGCGCTTGTTGACAATCACCTTCTTCTCAACAAGCAAACGCACATCTGTTTTAGTGGTGATAAGACAATCCATTAGCAAAACATAATTGCAGATGTATGTCGTTGATGGATAATGACACTGCTCCAAGGCCATGAGGTTTCGAAACAGAGCTTCAGTTTGGTCGTCTATCACAAGTTGTGGGACTTTCAAGATACATTGCACGCTCTTGAAGCAACGAAAGGATCTCAAGTATGGTAAGCAAGAGAAGAGCCATGAGAGATTCAAGCATGGATAGTGTTCCAAGCACTTATCCTTAGAGAACTCTATGTCAAGCAAAGATCTATCGCCTAAATCTTTGTCTTCTAATGCTTTGAACTCCAATCCTGCCTCATCAAGCCTTGTGGCTGTAAATCTTAGATGTTCAATTCGTTTTTTGGGACCATCTTTTGGATGCGTTGGACAATAAAACATTCTATGCAAATCAGTGAAATGTTTTACTTCCCTATCCATAGGTATTCTATGCTTATCCGAGAAGAAGAACTCACATGCAAGCTCAAGAAATTGATGCTCTTGTTCTTCATTGAAGGCAGCCTCATAGAACTTTTTGAGAAACTTAAACGGAAGCTGATTCTCCAGTAATATCAAGTCTTGCTTTATGTGGGATTCTAGCCATGCATTACTTAGTATATAATCATTTCCATATTTTCCACAGTTTGGACAATTTTTTCTTTCAAAATTCCTCAGCAAGAGCTCAATGATAAAGACATCATCCAATAGAATCTTTTCCACAAACTTTTCTTCGGTAAGATCAAAGGTTGTCTCTGAATAGCAATGGATAATTTTTTCTTTTCTTTTTTCGACGATGCTTGCAAGATCCTTCTGGCTCTTCCCAGTCCGAGAACAAAACTCCTTAAAATATATCAGCTTTTGCTTTCTCACACCCTCCAATTCTGGTAGCTTGTGATGAAATGGGCCGATTGAAACTAACTTGGGTGTGTAGGCTTCTTTATTTATCTCACGAATTTTGTTGGGAACCCTGTAGATGCAGCAGTCAGGCCACCGTGCAGGTTCTGGTATTAGTGGAATGTCAATGATTGACTCCTCGCATTTTGTTTCTTTTCTTGGAGATTCCCTAGTTGCCGAGTAGATTTCCATCTAAACTATAACATAATCACAATAAAAATGTATTACTTCTTCAAAGTTTTGACACAAACACAGGATACCAAGTGTTAGGAAATGATTAATTAAGTAATTTAATTGGGCCAACATGTAAAATATTTAATTAGAACGAAACGTGAATGATGTTGAAGAGTTTCGAACTCAGAACCTTTTCTCATATGCTATATTAAATCATCACTTATCCTAAAAACTTAATAAACTGATATGAAATGATTATTTTAATAATTTAATTTATATTCTAATACTCCAAAATTTTAGAATTTGACATGTTATATCTTGATCTAAGTATTCATATCTTTGTTTAAAGTCATCAATTGGAACTGAGTTTGAACTTAAACATAAATTTGTATATTTAAAAATCCAGTGTATGAATAAATTTTTTTTTTTTAAAAAAAAAAATCAAGCTGCAAATTAATCCAGTGTATGAACATAAAGGAATCCAGTGTAGTAAAGCTGCAAATCCACGTAGAAATTAATTAAATCCAGTGTAAGAACTTAAGCAGGCCCTTGCTTTAGGAAATCAATCCAGTGTATGAATAAAATCAACTACATATATCACTAAAGGAATTTTGAACACATCTTATCAAAAAGTAGATAATAAAAGGAAATAGAACCTGCAAATTTCGCTAGCAAGAAATGCTTGTATTGCTTGAAAGCTCCAGAATTTCTCCTCCTCAATTCCAACACTCAGAGTTTCTCTTGCTTCATCTCTTACTGATCATAAATAATATGTCATCTCTTCCCCTTGCACCCATGTGTATATAAAGAGAGCCAAGAGATTAAAAAAGAAATACAAAAAGGAAATTTGTTGATATTTCTACATCTTGTAAAACGAAGAATTGCCATTGGCCTGTCAAGAGATTAAATTATGAGAGCTCTATTTGCTCAGAAAGCAACATCTAGGCAGATGCCCAATATTTATTGTATTCTATCATCTCTCTTCTCTCTCTCTAATAATACAATAGATGTTGGTCCATCTGTCACATTTATTAATGGTCCATTTTTGTAGTGAGGGTGGGTTACAATAGTCAATAGAGTGGGCAGATTATTGTACGAAGCACGTTTCTTTATCTCCGCCAAGTCCCAATCACATAAGTGTGATGTATGCATATCTTACGTATTTGTTTGTTTTTTTCACTAAAGAAAGTGGTACCATTTTCTACATAGGTGGACCAAGGACGACTCACGTGTTTCACTACATGCAAAAATGTGCAACCTAACGAATAATTCTATTGTACGTGGCAGTCAATATATGAATCTTTTTCAGAAATAATGAACTATTATATATAGGATTTATTTAATAAAAAAAATCGTGTCTAATCAATCTTTTTATCTTCAATATTAGACAATTTTATTATTTTTTAGTGAAAATTTCTGGCTTTTTCATTAATATCAAAATAGCGTATCTTTCTCAGCACATATAATATCATAATTAATAAAATATGAGTATTCTTTCATTCAAATTTGCTCTTAAGATTGCTAAATTGGCTTCTTTGCTAGTCTTTCAGCAGTCATATTTGCATTCCTAATCTTGGCATGTGTGACACTCCATAATCAATCTGAAACAGTGAAGTAACATATTTGCACCCTCAATCAATTGGACATACTAACTTCATGATTGTCTGATTCCATCCTGCAAGCATTTACAATATTTTCATTGCATCTCTCTCCAACATTATATTCACGATTTTCTAGAAAGAGTCCATCAAAATTAGGATGACCTCTTCACGTGCGTCACACTTCGTGATCAGAAACAGTGAAGTAACATCTTTACACCCTCAATCAATTGGCCATATACTAGCTTCGTGATTGTCTTTACATCCTCAAAGCAATTACATTAATATCCATCGCACCTATCTCCAACATTATATTCATGATTTTTTAGAAATAGTTCATCAAAATTAGGTCTTAGAGTGAAGACCTCAAAAAGTGCAATAAAATCCTTGTTTTGGTCAAGAATGCCAAGTTGAGTCCAACTAATTAGCCTGTCTACAAGAACATGAATGGAAAATGCTTGAAAATGACATTTGCCAAGTCACAGAAAACACATAATACCAATCCAATTTGAATGACAAACTTACATACTCCAAATAGTTGAAGTAATCAACAAAAATGTTTCCTATTTTTTACTTTTCTATAATCCTAATCCAATTCAATGGTGTGGATCCACCACAATTGGCCAGTACCATCCATGATCCAACAGAATCTGATCTATATCTTTTCCCTGTGTAAAGACAAGGAGAAAAAAACAAGAAAAAAGGTTTCAACTACCACACGGTGTCTATTGATTTCGTGGAGACATGTACACCTCAGACTTCTTTTCGAGTCTCCTTTCATTTTCAAGAATAATTAATTTGATTTTTCTTTGAGTCCTTTAAGTCAATCACGTGGAGTGGAGTCCACCGCAATTGGACTCTTTCAACCAGGCAACGGAATCTAAAGGTTTAAGTCACCTTCTTATTGAGACATTTGAAGTAAATGTACAATAATTGTTTTGAATTATGGATTACTTTCATAATTTTCATATGTTACATATTAATTATGTAATTATTATATTCCTAACCTCATTCAACTATAAATAAGTTATTTTATTGTACAGTTTCAATCAAGTGAAGGAAGAAAAATATGTAGCCAAAAAGACTTTAATATATGAACATAGAGTAAGCCGAACTACCTTAATCTGTGTATTTCTCTCTTTAGATTCTTATATACTTTAACACTTCTAATGTTGTTTATCTTTAATAATTAATAAAAATGAAAAATTCTAGAATTCTAACTATTTTATAGCTTTTGATTTTTTGATTTTACTTTATTTTATTATTTATTTTTATTTTATTTTATGTGTCAGTAGTATATAATTAAAGGGTGATAAAATTAATACCATTAGCGGTGGTGGGTTAATGGTCTCATGGAAACTCCCAAACATTGGGCACAGTTAGGGCATGATTTCAAGCAATAGAAATTCTCACACGAACTAGATTAGTGTTAGCCGCAAATTGGGTCTCACTGATGCTTGTTTGGGGCTAGGTTATTCCTACGGTTTCTCACTGTCTTGGCCCTTAACCTCTTTTGTTTCAAGAGAGTAAGTATTACTATTAGTCCCGTAAACTATAATAGCCACAGTTCCTAGCTCCTACACTTTTCAATTAAAAAAAGGGAGTGGTCGTGGGCAGATGTTATGGAAATTTTTGAAGTGACTAATGTGCTTCTAATCATGTGCTAACGAGTATCAAAAGTTGTAAAATAATTATAGGTGTTGCATTACTTAATATATTTAAAATTTGTCTCATTTATGAGGATGCAAATATTTGGTGTTGAAATTACACTCCCCAACCAACTAGCTTATACAATGACGTAAGATATGCATACATCACTCAGATTATTTGAGTGTTAGAGTTGGAGGTATATATTGAGTATTGCGAAAATGAACATTACAGTTTCAGAGATCAGAGAAGAAAGAAAATACACACAATTTCAGGTCTTGATTACTCTTGATAGTCATATGTTTTTTCAAAAAGATATAAAATAATCCATCACCTCACAGCTAGCAGGGGTGAAATTAGAATTTTAAGAAGAGGTGTTTTTAATTTTTGGGATCATTTTTTATTTGTCTATCTTTTTTAAAATTCACCATTGAATCATGTATGATCTACATACATGATTCAATGTTGAATTTGTCCATCTCTTATACGGAGATGGACAAGATATGAGGAAAAAAAATGGAAAATAAACATTTATCTTTTAATTAAAGAAGCGAGTAAAGAGATGTGTTTGGTATCATTCTCTTGTGTATCTTTTGTTTATCTCTTTTGCAAATCTACCCTTGAATCTATGGCGATTCATATGTACATGAATCTCACAGATTCAATGGTAGATTTGCAAGATAATGAAAGCAAACATTTTTCATTGAGCAAAACTTAAAAATAAAATAAAATAAATCTTATATGAATAACTTGGTATCATTAATTAATAACGATGAGAAAAAGTCCCCAAGGGATAGTTCAATCGGCTGGAGACCACGCCTTATGAAGCGGAGGTCACTAGTTCGAATCCCTCGTCTCCCTCTTGTGTGGACATGTCAAAAATAAATAAATAAATAAATAACGATGAGAAAAAGATATTTTAAGAAACTATTATTCCAATTGAATTTCATACTCTAAATAAACAAGAGCCTTCTCCCAAAACAAAAATGTCCGATGTTACTGCGGTGATCATGCTCTTGTTGGGTTGAACTGTTACATCTCCAGTTGCTTTGACAAAATTGGCCAACAGTCATATTTAAACAGTTCATAAGAAGTATATGGGGTTGGGGACAAGGATCCACAAGAATTAGTTGCCTAAATTGTGGTAAGTTCAAGGCCAGCTCTTCTTGCTGTTCCGGTGTTCCCAACCCCTCTTATTGTTGTTCTTTCTTCGTATGGGACTTCCCTTGTGCTCTTTTACATGTTTTGGGCTTGGGCTTTGTACTGTAGTCATGGACTTGATCTTGTGGTTGCAGACTTGCAGTTAAATCAAAGTTTGTCACGTTGCTTCATGCCATGTCATTCTATCACATTCCTTCCTTTTTCTGTTAAATTCAAGCCTTGGTTATGATTTAATGAAATTTGAAAAAATGCTTACAACTAAATAACATTGTTTTGGTAGTTTAAGAGAGACATTAACACAATTAGTAGTTTGGGTCGATATTGACAATAAGATAGTATAAGATAGTAACTAGGCAATGTAGGATTTAGCACACATAATTATCTTTATAAACCACTCATTCTATGTGGATATTGGACTTAGCACACATAACTATCTTTATAAACTACTCACTCTATATGGGCTTCTTCTCATCTTCCAAATATGAGATCAGAGTGTTACATCATTAGAGACAACAAAGTAAAAATCCGTCATTGCTATTCACGGACTTTTGAGCACAACAGTAAAGAGTTTATAAACATGATTCTATTGGATGGTATCTTTATAATTGAGCTCTTCATAAGGAAACGTGAGAAAAAGAAAGATTACATATCTAGTAAACCATGGATGGCAATCTGTATACAACATGACTTGATATTACTCGAGAATTAGCTTATTTTCTTTCTTCTTCACGGCTTATATATGGCACTAGAGCAATGTCATTATCGATTTAATACTTACATTTGCAATTATGTTGCGCTATTGGACTATCTTATCGACAATAAAAAAGATGTAGCTTTGCTTGTTGAAAAGAAGGTGATTGTTAACAATCTTGGTACTTGGTAGCAATGCTGCAGTGGCGACTCTAATTAACAAACTATGTGTTGAGATTGTGGTAGCTGGATCCTGTTACTCAGCTCTATGTTGTAAGATCTTGTTTGGGTTGTGATATCCTTCCTGTCTCAATAGTATGGAAGTCGGTGTGTTTTAGCTTCTGTGGAGTGTTCGTATTTCAGCCAATAGAGAATTCTATCATTTTTTTTTTCGCTGGTAGTGCTTATCGAAAAATATCGATCTTAATTAATTGATATTTTCGATTGACAACTAGCCGTAGCCGTTGCTGATAATGTCAAAACCCAGTACTGACAAGACTACCAAATCCGCAAGAGCAAGATTGTTGCTGACTCTTTCACCAGCCAAGGGATTTGAAACTTCAAGCTTCAACCTCCTCAATGCAAGTCCCAACAAAACTTTCCAACCTAGTTTCCTTCAAGCAGAGTTATAAGCAATTGAACATGTTATAATTCGGTATATTCTAAGAAAGTATTTCGAAGACCAAATAAATGATCAGTATATTGTAAGAAGATATACATGCCATAAATATAAAATTGTAATTAATAGTCCAAAAAAACTTACAAAGATGGTATTGAAGGGAAGAAATAATTGCAACAGCCATAAAAGCAAGACCCCATTTCTTTTTTGGATAGTACTTTTTCTTTTAATAGTTGATAGTTTATGTATCCTCAGGGCTGTTTGCCAATGGACTTTGTTTGTTTAGTGGTCTGAAACTGTAACAATATTTGACTGATTTGAAAAAAAAAATACAAATATTTAATATAGAAAAGTGAAAAATTTTGTATTTTTAGTGATTTTTTTTTTTATTTAAATAGAAGTAAAAAGTGATTAATGTAATGTAAAAAGTAAGAATGTTGAGAGTTGAATTTGAGATGAATAGTATGAGGCTTTTTTTTGGTCCATTGGCAAACAACCCTCTCAAATCTGTCTACATTACTTAAGAATTGGAAAGAGAAATCATGTCATTTTTGTCAGAAGTTGAGAGGGAAAACTTTCTTTCTCTATCAAACCCAAAGGTGATTGACAGCCTGGGAAATCATGCAATATGCATATACTTGCATCCGATATCAGTTAAGAGTAATAGTACTTTTTACACTCATGTATTATATTTATATAACATTGATGTGGTGTATTTTAAGTGACTTTTTATGTTAGACACTTAAAAAAAAAAAAAAAAAAAAAGAGGGTATAAGCTACTTAAAACACTTTCACGTCAGCCCGTATTAATGAGTGTGACAAACGCGTGTTAAGAGTAACATTAATTATTGGTTAAAGAAATGTTCATGCAAACGTTTTTCTTGTTTTCTGATGGCAAGGAAATAATACTTCTAGGGGTAATTAGGGCACACAAATGTTAACGTTGTTATTTTTTTGCCCTTCAAAAAGAAGAAATTTATTCGAAGCCAAAGTGTTTATGATAGGAAAGAAAGAGAAAATTGTTTTCTGAAATTGATATTTTTATCCAAGAAATTACAGTGCATGTGAATTTTAATAACTGATTTTAAGGGCTCACTTCACACGCTATTAATTTCTGTTGCATAATTAAAGATTAGTGATCAAAGTAGTAGCTCTCCCGATTATTTTCATAGGAAAAAAAAAAAAGAAAAAAGAAAAAAGTAGATGTCAAAAGCATGTTTGGTTCGAAGGCACAGTCAAATGTTGATGGAGTTGGATCAATATCAATATATATTAAGTGCAAATTGCTTGACTTAATTAAGCCTAAAAAGAAATTGCTTAATTATTACTGACCAATATATTCATCGAATTTGTTCATTAGTGTTCAGTAGATTAAGAGCAACTTGCTTGTACTATTTAATAGATATTTTTTAACGGATGTATGACTTAACAATTATCAATAATTTGATATTTCCGAAGACTTGAACGAAATTATTACAGTAGGAAATTAATTAAGAGTCTTTCTTTAAACCTAATATTGACCCATAAAAGAAGGGTCTTCACAACCGGTTGTTATGTCCTGTCCATGCTGGCTTTGTTGGCTGAAGGGCCGAGGTGCACACGATTACAGTTGCAGTGGCAGACATCTGACTGATCGAGATTCTAAAACTAGGATTGACCCGTAAACGAAGGGGAAGGGCATTCACAATGGCAATGGCGTAAAAATAATGAGAAGTGTTTGATTTTTATTTTTTTCCTTTATCTCTTATTTATCTTGGTATAAAAGATGAATAAATTTATTATTAAATTTATAAGACTACACATAAGTTTTACATATTCAATGATAAATTTGAAAAAAAAAAAAAAAAAATGAATATATATGTAACACCTCTCAAGAATAAAATATTGATAGTGTCTAAAACCCAATGGTTTTTTTTTTTTTTTTTCTAAAGAAATCATACCTTGCCATCCTCGTATTGCCATAAGATTTTGAACTATTTGAAACATAGTTTTCGGTTTCTACTAAGGGAAAAATCATATATAGGCTATAGCCCATAGGCTATCAACTTATCATCTAATTTGAATTTAATCATTAAGTTTTTAATTTTAACTATACATTCCTTAAGTTTTGCTTAAATTTAAAATATATTCATTTGTCATTTTACCGTCAAAGTTAATTGTTTGTTATCTATCACATGTTTCATTTAACACGTCATAAACACTCTAGTGCAATGCCACATCAACAAGTGTTAAGTTATTCTTAGAAAAAAAATAAAAAAATAAAAAGACAAAAAATAAAAAAAATAAAAATCGATCTGACATGTAGAACTTAGATAAATACATAACCTAATAATCTAAAAGAGCAAACCCATAGTAATAAAAGCCTTCGGTTCCATTGGTGTGACATTGCATTGGAGTGTTGAAATTGACATTGACGTGTCAAATGAAACACATGTGATACAAAAACTGTTAATTTTGATAGTAAAATGATAAAGATACTTATTTTAAACCTGTGCAAAACCTAAAGACTTTATTCTTGAAATTGAAAACCCAAATCAAATGAAAACCTAAGAATTAAATATGATTTGTTCCTTCTACTAATTTATATTCAAACTTTACAATTTTTATGTGAGTGTTCATTTTCATCACAATTTCAGCAGCTTTTCTTTTGGCCCTTTCAACTTTGAGGTGGAATGAATTCTAGAAAAATTTAGCACATCTGCCTCTAGCTGCCAATATTGCATCGATCTCCTCCCTTGTAACCATTTTCTGCCTTGAATTAGAAAAATATATATATTGCATCACCAGAAAATTTTTCACTAATTTTTTTTTTTCTCCAAAATTCATCAAGACGCAATTGATTAACTTTAGAGTCAAAATTGAAATCAGTAGCATTTCTTAGGGACATAACTACATGCGCACAAGTTGATCATTAATTTGTAGCATATTTTAAGGTGTGATATAGGGCTCACAAGTTGTACAATTCTAAAATTTTAATTTATAACAAATTGCTAAGAATTGAATATGAAAATTGATGGCACTACTGCTAATATTGTTGTCTACTGAAATAAGCTCTGGAGCTTATTCGATCGATACTAATATACGTCCACTAATTGTTGTTTGTTTGTCACTAGGATAACAAGCTTGAGGAATGGAAAAGATGGCTAATGATCCCATTGGAAAAGAACTTGAAAGCAACGATGTGCTCATTGATGTTCCACTGGTCATGGAGCCTGCTCTCTGGCCTGGGTGCTGTATCTACCGGGTTCCCAAGAATCTGCGCAAGGTAAATAAAAAAGCCTACACTCCTAATTTAGTTTCAATAGGCCCCTTTTATCGCGGCAAAAATGAATTGAGGGACATGAAAATGCACAAATTGAGATATTTGAAGGATTTCTTGTATCGGACAGGAAAGAGCCAAGAGGACCTTCTAAAGATCATTCAAGACAATGAAGTAAAAATCTGTCATTGCTATTCAGAAGACTGTAGGCTCAGTAGTACACATTTTGTGAAGATGATTCTATTGGATGCCATCTTTATAATTGAGCTTTTCTTGAGGTTTTATAAATATGTACTTGAAAATGGTATTGACGATCAAAATGATGAGCCCTTCCCAAGGACCCGTGAAAAAGAAAATGATTACATATCAAGTCAACCATGGCTGAGAACTGGTATACGACATGACTTGATATTACTTGAGAATCAGCTTCCTGTTTTTGTTATTGAGGAATTATATACGCTCGCCTTTAGTGACTCTTCCAATCCCGACCAGGTTCATGCTTTTCTTTGGCTTTCGACCCTTTACTTTTTTCCTTACTTTTATCGTGATGGTATGCAGCTGCCAGAGTTCAACATCGGGGAAGTAAAACACTTCACAGATTTGATAAGATGTTTATTTTGTCCGGTACAAGTCCTGAAACCTACAAGACTTCTAGATAATGTAAATTGTGCCACAAAACTTGACGAGGCAGGATTGAAATTCAAGCCCCGTTGAACAGAGACGCTTACTTGACATAACATTTGCTGGGAGTAAGAGCTTGAAACACTTTCCGTTGAAAAGAGATGCTTTCACAACTGATGTGAGATAACCCCAAGAATCTCTCTCTTAAACATTGGGACCTAGCTAGGTCGGAGCAGCGACAACTTGTTTCTCATGTGGACTATTGGACCGAGACTTGTTGGTAAGTTTGGATTTTAATACCATATTAAATTTTCAATTATCCAAAAAGCGTAAGATTATAAGAAGAGGTAAATTTAATCACTTAACCATTAAGCTTTTAGGAAAACTGGTAATTTAACATGTTATCAAAGTCAAAAGTCATAGGATCGAACCTTGACTACGTCAAATCATCCCTCATTTAAATTAAATATTCCACATGTTGGGTCTCACCTATTAAAAGGGAGTTTGAGCTCACACGTGAGGGGGAATATTAAAGTATGATTAAGTGATTAAATTTATCTCTTCCAATCAGTTTAAACTTTTAGGAAAACTGGTAATTTAACATTTATTGCCCTAGTTACAGCAAGTTGGATGGATAGTTGGAGTGTGTTATTTCAACATCAAATATTTGTAACCTCATAAATGAGACTAAGTATAATTATTTTACAACTTTTTGATATGTGTTGGCATATGATTAGAGAAACATTAGTTACTAAAAAAATTATTTTAACATCCTATTTGTTTCTTCTAATTGAAAATGGTAGGAAAAAGCAACAACTAATTGTGACTATTCTACGTGTATGACATGATAATAGTAGTACCTATCCTCTTGGAACCAATGAGGTACGGAGCCTAGATAGTGGGAAACTGTTGGCGCTCAGTCTCAACAAGACATCAGTGGAATTTGTTGGATTGAGCTTTTGACTATCTCATCTGAAAACCAATTGGTGTCCAGTGAGAAAGGCTAAACCCTGTTATGACATTCAAAATTATACCCCGCAAGACATGTTCTAAGAGCTGTCCAAGTGAGCAGAACGGCATTATTGAACCTCAATAATCCATCCCTCAACATAACACTTCTGCGACTCAAACCCATGACCCTAGCTTTGATACCATTTGTTGGATCGGGTCTTTGACCATCTCATCTGAAAACCAATTAGTGTCTAGTGAGGGAAGCTAAATCCTTTTATGGCATTCGAAATCGCACATCACAATGCATGTTTTAAGAGCCATCCAAGTGAGTAGAACGGTATTATTGAACCTCAACAGAATCCAAAGCAGCTAACATTAATCAAGCTTGTGTGAAGATTCTCATTGTGAGATTCGAACTCACGTTTTACTGTGTGCTCAATCGTTCACCACTGATGGTATTTTGTCATCCTTTAATTATATACCGACACATGTCAAAAGTTAAAAAATAAAATTTTTAGGAGTCTAGAATTTTTCATGTTTATTAATTATTATTAGAGATAAACAACATTAGAAAGTGACTTAAACCAAAGTCTTCGGTATATATCATTACAAAATCTCCTTTTTTTAAAATTTTTTTTTTAATCTTTTTTATTTTTTGTATTTTGAACTTTTCTTTACATAATGAAAAGCGATAGCTTCAGATTCCGTTGCTTGGTTGAATGAAGCCGATTGCGGTGGACTCCACTCCACATGACTGAATTAAAGGACTCAAAAAAAGTGATCATATTTCGAAAAAACCAAACTTGAAAAATGAAAGGACAAATCATTTGGTATAGTGGAAACCTTTTTTCTCGTTTTTTTATCCTTATCTTTACACTCGGCCGGGAAAAGAGATAACATTAGATTCTGTTGGTTGATGGATGGTGATGGTGACCAATTGTGGTGGATCCACACCATGGGATTGGATTAGGGCGTTCATAGAAAAATGAAAAATAGGAAACATTTACGTTACCAATTCTATTATTTGGAGTATGTATGTTTCTCATTCAAAGTGGGTTGGTGTTACGTGTTTTCTGTGACTTGGTAAATGTCATTTTCAAGTATTTTCCATGCATGTTCTTGTAGACAAGCTAATTGGTTGAACTCAACTTGGCATTCTTGACCAAAACATGGATTTTATTGCACTAAGACCTAATTTTGATGGACTATTTCTAGAAAATCATGAATATAATGTTGCAAGTAGATGCGATGTTAACGTAATTGCCTTGAGGATGTAATGACAATCATGGAGCTAGTATGGCCAATTGATTGAGGGTGTAAAGATGTTACTTCACTATTTCTAATCATGGAGAGTCACACACATCAAGATCAGAGATGCAAACATGGCTACTCATAGACTAGCAAAGAAGGCAATTCAACAATCTTAAGAGCAAATTTGAATGAAAGAATACTCATATTTTATTAATGATATTGTATGTGTCGAGAAAGTTATGCTATTTTGATATTAATGAAAAGCCAGAAATTTTCACTAAAAATTTTTTAAAAAAAATTGTCCAATATTGAAGATAAAAGGATTGATTTTTTTTATTAAATAAATCCTATATATAAGAGTTCATTATTTCTGAAAAAGATTCATATATTTTCTGCCACAATATAATTATTTGTTAGGTTGTACAGTTTTGCATGGAGTGAACACGTGAGTGGTCCTTGGTCCTCCTATGTAGGAAAAGGCACCACTTTCTTGATGGAAAAAAACAAAACAAATTACGTAAGATATGCTTACGTCACACATATTGAGAGAGATAAAGAAACGTGCTTCGTACAATAATCTGCCCACTCTATTGATCATTGCAACCTACTTTCACTACAGAATGGACCATTAATAAATGTGACAGATGGACCAACATATATCGTATTATAATTAGAAAAAAAAACAAAGAGAGAGAAGAGAGATGATACAATAATATATATGTTGACGAGAATCCATCCAATTTCCAAATCTCCATCTGCCTCGATCCTCATCTCCATATCAGGCAAATCAGGTGATCTCCGTAATAGAAATAGAGATAAATAATCCAATTCGAAAATGCTATTTTTTCATCTTTTATCAGTATTTCATTAATTTCTATTTATATATTTTTTAATATTTTTGATCTTACATATATAATCATAGATTTGAAAAAGAAATAGATGAACCATAAGTCTTTATAATAAAAGCGAAATGCTACTCAATATTTTTAAGTAGTATTCTCTTGCCTATTGAAAAAGTACAACGCTCTATTTTTAATTATTGATTTTTTCTTTTATTTTTTAGATTTTCTAACAGATTTTCAATTCTCTTCTTTATTTGGTTTTAGATATTATATTTTATTTTGCCAACATTCGATTAAAGGAAAAAATATTGAATTTTCACATTGAGGGAGAGTCAGCTGCATTAGATTTCTCATTCTTTTGGCTGCACCAGTTGTATTCTCTTGTTTACATTTTCACCTAAATGATTTGAATAATTTTTCTGCTGATAAAGTTTAATTTCTCGTACTCCAAAGTTTTTGCACATTTTTGTTGCGCAAATTACCTTCCCCAATTAGAGCATCTCCAGCAGTGTAGCTAAAAGAGAGATATTAGCTACATTTAGCTATTTTTGTCCTTTTTTTTTGCTCCAACAAAATTTCTTCATATTAGCTATTATACCATAACTACTATAGTGAATAGCTTCATATTGCTATTCACTTTAGCACACTAGATTGTTAAATATAATATTATTTTCACATTATTTTCTCTCTTCTCTTTCTCCCTCAACGTTTCTTTCTCTTCTCTCTTCTCTCCCTCCCTCAATGTTTCTCTCTCTTTTCTGTTCATGAATTTATAATACAAATTTAAGTCTTTTGAATCACTAAAAACTCCAAAAAAAAAAAAAAATTGAATAGCATGCATATAATTGACAAACTAAAAATAAATAAATAAATAAAAATGACAAACAGGTATGCTGCGTGAATCAATTCTATTGCAATTTACAAGATGATGCAAAAGCAGTCGCAGATCAAAAAAAAAATTAAAAAATAATATTTAATAAAATAAATAATGAAATAAAGAATTTGTTGGAGTTGGTATTAAAAAAATGAATAGCTAAAATAAAGAATTGTACTTTTTTATTATATAAAATACCTTACTGCTGGAGATGCTCTTAGTGGGAATTAGGAAACTTTATCACATAGGGCTCAAACACCTAAATGAATGGAATAGGATCCTCTTTAGTTCATTATGGACTGGAGAGTATCTAGTTCATGGCAAGGATCATTTCCAGTCCATTATGGCCAACCCTTTTTTTTTTTGGTTTTCTTTTAACTTGGCCCTTGGGGGTGGCGAACCACCCCTAAGGGCCATGCTTGGCCCAAACGGCTCAGCCACCCTCCTTTTGCAAGATGGGGGTGGCCGAACCACCCCCCATTGGCCATGGGGTGGTTCGCCACCCCGGCCGGCCAATGGGGGTGGCTCAAGCCACCCCTACCCAAAATGGGGTGGCCGGCCAGCCCCTATAGAGGCTAGCCACTCCCTTCTTTTTTTTCTTATTTTTTTATTAATTTTTTTTTAGTTTAAAATAATATTTTATTTTTATTTTTATTTGTAAAATATGTATTTCATTTATAGCCATAAGACTTTTTAGAAAAAATCTTAACTATAAACTAAATATAATGAGCTGTAGATGATCATATTCTTAAAAGAATAGCCCACCTAACTTGATTTGAAAGCACAACGAAAAATGCTTGGATCCAATATAATTGCTTCTACTTAAAAAATATATATTTAAATATATAATTGTTTTTGCATAAATAGGACACGTGGCTTGACTATAGGGTGAATGCTACTCGATGCTATGCAAAACGCCAATGCAGTTTTGTCTTTTCATTAAGAAAGTTTTACATTATTAACGGTTGTTTTGAATAAAATAAGGAGGGATCACTTTGGGGCGAATAATGAGTAATATTATAAGTCCTTTTTATATTCATCTAAAAATAATGTGGTTATTAAAATTATTATTAAGTTTGTAATTGATCATTATTGGATTTTGATCAAATAATAATTTTAATAATCACATTATTTTTGGAAGGACTTAAGAGGAATAGAAGAGGAACTTCTAAAATTATTCATATAAAATACTATTTAAGAGAGTAACCTCCTCCTCCTCCTCTCTCTTTTTCGTGAACATCTTATCTCTGGTCGGTTGAAAACTAACCTCCTCTTTCTTCTTATCCGTTAATATATATATATATATATATATATATATATATATATATAATTTTAAGATGTTCACACAACAGATAAGACAAAGGAAAAAATAAAAAATAATTTGATTTAGTACCTTTGCTTCAAGAGTTATGGTTTCTAACCGATTTACCTACCTTTTGATAGCTTGCATATATAACTTTTAAGAACAAAGTTCTCACTAAACTCTTTGAATTTTTACGGATTTTAAAATTATTTTTCCAAATTTTAAAAACTTTTAATTTTTTGCAATGTCATTTCTCTGATATAATTTTCTATTAAATCCTAACAAAAACTTTTAAAATTACCAAAATATCTTCAATTATTATTATTTTTATTTTTATTTACAAAAAAAAAAAAAAAAACTAGTTATTTTGGTGATATGTGGGTCACAAGAGCTAGGTGAGTGGTGGGTCACTTGCTAACCTACAATCACTGAGTCTAGTCATGACCCAATGTCACAGGTGACGTCCCCAACCGTTGGTCATGGCTTGCTGACCCATAGTCACTGGGGGTCTGTTTGGGATGGTTGCTATTTAGTGGATAGAAACTGTTGAAAATTTGATCAATGTGATAAAAAAATTAAAAAAACAAAAAAAATTATTTTGTATTAATTTTTTTTTATTTAAATAGTAATAAAAAATGATTGATATAATATAAAAAATAAAAAGATTGAAAGTTAAATTGTTTGGATGAATATTAAGAAAGCTTAAGTCTAGTCATGACCCAATGTCACCAATGACGTCCCCGGCCGTGGGTCACCTGCAAAGTTAGCCTTCTTTTCTATTTCTGATTATAATAAATAATCATCTAACACTCTTAATCTGCGTAAGTACAGACAATTTTTCATAGTAATTAGTAATCAATAACTAATTATACTTTTTAAGAATAGACTAGTATCCTTCTACAGTATATACCTAATAAAAGCTAATTCAAAGTCTAATGAATACTACACATCAACTCAATAAAATGAAAATGACATAAAATTATACTTTTTATGGCATTACTCTTTTAACACATGGAGGTCTTGTGTGATCCTTATAGGACTCTTTTGTTTATAGGACTCTTTTTATAAACAAAAAATCCTATAAAATGAAAGACTGCGGATAGACTCCAAAAAAAAAGAGGTTCCACTATCGGGGGTGGTGGCATTATTGTGTTGTGTCAACTTTTTCAATAAAGATTAAAGTATATCATGCTTTTTAAAAAGTAGAAAAGGCCCCCTTTTTTTTATTATTTTTTTTTATTCTAAGCCAATCAGGAAAGGGAAGGGCCACCTTGAATATCCCGGACCACTGTTTCCGATAAATTGACTTGAAAATTAAGTAAAGATTTTAACAATTGTGGAAAAATAAACAAGATAAGACATTTCTCTGTTTTACCAAACGCGGAAATAATATTGCTTCAACTAATTTTATGGATGATTAATCAGAATCAGACATTTTTGTCTCATACATAATATCTAACTGTTTAATTCTTCACCAAATTCTTTAAAATAACCCATATCATGACAAGTAACACATAGTTAGATAGAAGCAAGGTACATTTATCATATTTATTTTATATTAACGTGTTTTAAATTTTTTATTTTGTTCTTTTCTTTATGACATGAAAAATTAGTCCGAAGAAGTATGTAGAGACACAAATTTTCTTATGTTATAAAAAAGATCTAGACAGACATCTGAAGCTGCCTTAAGACGAGGCAATAGCATGCTTCTTGTTGGTACTAATTCTAAAGACCTTCTACATATTAATCTTATAATGGAACCAATTTAATGTTGATCATGAGACCTTCGAAAAGGTTATTAATTTGTTAGAAAAGTAAATGTAATTTTGAACACTTACACATTGGCCGGTTCTATTTTGAATAATAAACATATTGTTCATTTTGTGTAAATAGTGATTTTTTAATTTCTATGATTGAGCAAATTTGCTATATTTTAAACTATTAGCTATATTTGAAAAATTCTACAGAGTCTAGAAGAGAGAAAAAGTTGGGAAAGAAAATGGAGGAAGTAGTTGTCAAAAACTTTACACTTAGCTTGAATGTGTTGGAAAATCATAATAATAACAACATAGGGTTTTTGTGGTGTGTAAAGGGCTGGCTGGCTCTATATAATGTTGACAATTTTAGATGATGCCTTTTTATATTTAAATATTACATCAATATTAAAAAAAAAAAAATCTCAGCAAATCTGTGATATGTTTTACTTAAATAATATTTGCTATGTGCAAAAAGTCTCAAGTGTAGAAGCTGCCCAGAAAAAAAAAATTAAAAAAATAAAAAAATTAAAAAAATGAAGAATTTTGGGAGAGATGGTATAATTTTGAGCCTTGGATTAATCTAGGGTGCAGTTGGATTAAAGAGATTTGAGATTTCTAAATGTATTGTTAAGAGCAATAAGTTCTAGCTTCATGATGATAAATGAAATTTAAATTTTTCTAAAAAAAATCAAATGATTGACTGTGTTGGAAATTCATAACCATAAAAACATGGTGTTTTGTGGTGTGTGCATGCCGGATGTATATATTTTGAGGCCTTAAGGCAACAAGTTTAGATGATGCCCTTCTATTTAAATATTAAATAAATATTATTTATTTTATTTTAGTTTAGTTTAATTTAGGGAAAAGTCCACCCAATTGACAATGTTTCTTCCGAATTTTCAATTGTAACAATGTCCCCCTTAAACTACCAAAACATTGTCAATGTTTCCCCCAATGACCAAACTACTTTTAGTAAAATAAAAACAAAAATACTAAAAAAAAAAAAATCCAAGAGGAGGCCAAATTTAAATTTTTTTTTAAAAAAAATCATTCTTGT
This sequence comes from Corylus heterophylla, assembly GCA_016403345.1. Taxonomy (NCBI): domain Eukaryota; kingdom Viridiplantae; phylum Streptophyta; class Magnoliopsida; order Fagales; family Betulaceae; genus Corylus; species Corylus heterophylla. The sequence continues at coordinate 11,149,583 of CM028139.1, read as the reverse complement.
AAGAATTTTTTTTTTTTTTTTTTTTTTTTTTAAAAAAAAAAAATCGAATTGAAAATTTTCGTTTTAAATAATAAAAATTTTCGTTTTTAAAAAAAAATATATTTTTTTGAAATAAAAATATCTGTTTTAAAAACAATTAAAAGATTGGTTTTAAAAATAAAAATTAAAAATAAAATTCGTTTTTATGAAAAAAAAAAAAAAAAAAAAACAAGTTTTTTTAATTAAAATTTTCGTTTTTAAATTTTATTTATTTTTTCAAATTTATAGGGGTATTTTTGTCTTATTAAAAAATTTATAGGGACATTTTTATCTTTTTGCTAGCCTTGAGGGGGACATTGATAGTATTTTGATAGTTTGGGGGGTTTACTCTAAATGGTCTCCCTACAAATCTTGAAAACGAAAAGTACGACTTAAAAAAAAAAAAAAAAACTAGGTCATGATCACCCCAAACTAATTTGATGTTGTTAATATTGTGCTGAGAATCCTTGCATTATCGCATACATTTTCGCTAATTCAACATGCTCCACCCACTTTTAGTTTGTTTTTTGTTTTTTTTTATTATTTATTTATTTTTAATTAAGGGTAGATAAATTATGTGAACATAGGAGATATTAGCTACATTTAGTTTTTTTTGCCATTTTTTTTGCTCCAACAAAGTATCATCATATTAGCTAAAGTAAAGAGTTGTATTTTTTTACTATGTAAGATACCTAATATTGCTGGTGATATGTACGTGAGATTGAAAAAAAGCATTTCTTTATTATGCTACTCTAATAATTGTATTGTCTTCATTCATTTTTATTAATGAAATCTAGTCAATCTTGAAATCAACTTGGCATATAAAAGGCATTTCGTCTTATATTTGATAAGAAAATAAAAGGACACAAATAAACCAAAAAAAAAATCTAGAAATATCGTGCTTAGATCTACAAGATACCTAGGATTTTTTTAAAATTTTTAATTTTTTTTTTTAACATGATGGCCTTGGAACAATGTTGCTATTTTATTTTATTTTTTTTTTTTCACGCTTTCTTCCCCTTTCTCTTGTAAATTTGCTTAGAAAAAAAATGTAATATTATTGTTATAATTTATTTACAATTTACTGATACATCTCCGTCGGAAATTGAAATTACATCATCCATTAAAAATAATTTAACATTCTCCAAATCATATATTAATAGGTGTAATTAAAAATCATTCCAATCCCAACGGACCATTTCAAGCTCATAATTAAGGTACCCTGCTTTTTATGCAAACAGTGACACAAGACTTACGTCATCCAATGCAAACAGAACTTGCGTCATCTGGTAAAATATAATAAATTCGTACTGATTTCCCATGTGGGATTCTTATCTTATCAGATCTACAATTCAATTAAATTACGAATACACTAGTAAACCGACATGTGATTCACGAGCGTAGTAATCAATCAGTTAAATTAGGATTTTTTTATAAGGCTAAAATACTCTTTTGCGGTTTTAACATTTATTTATTTTTTATTTTTTTGTTTTATTTTTATCACAACAGGTACGTGTAGTTTTCATAAAAATTAAGATGATATTTCTGTAAAATTTTGTCTAAAATTTAACGAAATATCATGTCAGTACCAATAAAATGTGACCGCCTGCGTATTATATAATTGACTTTTTTAAAAAATTAAAAAATTATATTTAAAAGAAAAAAAAAATTTTGGTTGGAAAATCTGTTATCTTTCTTTTCTTCTTCGGTTCTTCCGTGTGCCTGTAACGGAACTTTTGCCGTCATCACGATTCACGAGCAACACTTTGCTCTGAACTAGTCTCCTGTCGAACACTCACTGAAAATGACAATGATAGAGGGGAAATAGAAGAATCTGACTCCAGATTTTTGTTTGCTTTTGGATTTTGAAATAGAAGCATCTGAAACAACTCTGATAGAGGGGAAAGCTGGTTCTTGGAACTGGTGTATCTGACTCGATTTGGGCCACCCCCAAACTTGCCGGATGGGTGGTCAGGTCACCCATAATTTTTAATCTTTATTTTTTAAAATATATAGAATTTTTTAATTTTTTAAATTTTTTTAAAGATATTTTTTTTAAAAATTAATTAATTATATGATACATAACAACATTTGATTAGTGCTGATTTGACGTTTCGTTAAGTGTTGAATGAAATTTTAAGGGATATACCATCTTGTTCTCACTCTTTTATAAAAAATCTTTTTCTCTTATCTGACACTTTTTTAGATTCAATTAAATTTTTCTACTCTTTTATTTTTTTAATTTTTTCATATCCAATGCATATTTCTAACACACATTTATAATTTAAAATATCTATAAATACAAAAAATTACATTAAAAAATAATTGAACCTTTTTTTTTTTTGAAATTGAAACTTCATATATTAATTAGAACTTTGCTCAGCTAAAACAAAAGGATGGATACACGGAGGATAATCAGCCTCCCACAAATGCTCTCCTTGTAATGATAAAGCTAGTTTTGCAATTCTATGGGCCACCCCATTGGCATTCCGAGAAATGTGCTCCATTCTCCACTCTGTGATATTTTCTAGCTGGTGCTTAACATCTTGAATAATTGTCCCGTACCTGCCCCACCAACTTTCTGATTGTAGCAGGTGTTGAATTACTTCTAATGCAAAATAGATTCTTTTTTTTAAAAAAAAAATTTTATTTTATTTTTTAAAAATTGTTTAAAAATTATTTTTTTTTTTTTAATAAATTTAAAGGTTTAAAATAATTTTTTTTTTAAAAAATTTATTTGTTTAAAAATAAAAATTTAAAAATTTTTTTTTTTAATTTTTAAATTATTTAATAAACCACCAATTTTTAATTTGGAATTTAAAAAAGAAAAAACCAAAATTTTAATTAAAGGAAAAAAAAAAAAGGGGAAAAAAAAAAAATTTTTAAAACCCCATTTTAAAATTTTAAATTTTCCCCCTTTTTGGGTTTCCGGGGGTTAAAAATTTTAAAATTTTTAAATTTTTAAAAAAAAAAAAGAAAAATTTTAAAAATTTTGATTTTTTTTTTTTTTTTGAAATCTTAAAACTTTTTTAAAATTTTAAAATTTTAAATTTTAAATTTCCAAAAAAAGAAAAAAAAAAAGAAGGGTTTTTTAAAATTTTTTAAAAAATTTTAATTTAAATTTTCCCCTGGGGTTTTAAAAATTGGATAAAAAATTTTTTAAATTTTTAAAAAAAAGGGAAAATTTTTATTTTTTATAAATTTAAAATTTATTTAATTTTAACATTTAAAAGAAAAAAAAATTTTACAAATTTTTTACTAAACCCGGAAATCCCCCAAAATTTTTTTTTTTTTTTTTGGTTTAAAAAATTTTTTTAAAATTTAAAAAAAAAAATTTTCCCAAAACAAAATCCCAAATTTTAATTTTTAAAAAAATTAATTTAATTTAAAAATTTTTAAAATTTTTTTTTGGAAAAAAAAAAAGGTTTTAATTTTTTTGTTTTTTTTTAAAAAATTTAAAAAAATAAAATTTTTATTAATTTCCCACTGTTTATTTATAAATTTTATTTTTTTTTTTTTTAAAAAAATAAATATAATAAAAAATTTTAAAGTTTAAGGGTTTGTTTTTAAAATTTAAAAATTTTTAAAAAAAAAATTTTAATTTTAAATAATTAAAATTGGTTTTTTAAATTTTTTTTTTTGGAATTTAAATTTTAAAAAAAAAATTTTTTTAATAAATAAAATTTTAAAATTTTTTTTTTTTTTATAAAAAAAAATTTTAAAAATAAAAAATTTCTTAAAATTTAAAAATAACAAACAAAAAGTTTTTTAAAAATTGTTTTTTTTTTTTTTTTTATTTTTTTGGAAAAAAAAAAAAAAAATTAAAATAATATGTTAATAATAACCCAAAAATTGTTTGCCATTAAAAAAAACCACAAAGAATATGTGTAATTATAAGTTATTGAAAAGGAGGAAAGAAAATTTATCAAAAAATTAAGTGGGAAAACCCAATTTAATTAAAGGGAAAGGAGAAAAGGGTTTTAAAATATTAATTTTTTTCAAAAAAAACATTTTTCTTTTTAAAATTTAAAAGTTTAAATTAAATTTTGTTTTTCCGGAAAAAATTTAAACATTAATATTTTTTTCTTTCCCGGAGGAAATCATCTAAATTCCCAAAAATTCAAAGGAAAACATTTTTTTTTTTCCAAAAACTTTAGGAATGGGGAAAATCCAAAAATTTTAGGATTCTGTTTGGAAAAAGGGGGTTTTAAAAATTAAAAAAGAAAAAACTTTGGCCGGGCAAAACGTAAGATTTTTGAAAAAAAAAAATTTATTAAAACTTTTCCAAAAACGAAAAATTTGAAAAATTAAAATTAAAGTTTTGGGGATTTGAACCAAAAAATAAAAATTTGTTTTTTAGGTTTTTAAATTAAATTAAAGCCTTGAAAAAGGGAAACCCCTTTTTTTTTAAATTTTTTTAAGCCCAAATAAAAAGACTTTCTTTTTAAAACTTCCTTGGTTCCTTTTTAAAGCCAAAAAAACCCCCCAGGTTTTGGAAAAAATTTGATAAAATTTTCCCCTTTCTATTTCAAAATTTTAAATAAATTAAAACCGCCCAAACTGCCCCAAAATTTTTTTTCCAGTTTTCAAACAATTGCATGATTTGAAAAAACTTGGGAAATAAATTTAAAAACCCGGCCCTCCTTTTTTCCATGGCTTTTTTTCCATCAAAAATTCAATGTTTTTAAAATTTCAACTTTGAAGAAAGGGTTTTTTGGAAAAAAGGCCCCGGGCCCAAAGGCATTACCATCAAAACCAACATTTTAAATGTTTTTTTTGGATTATCTTATACCATAAAAAGGTTTGTTTGGTTGGAAAATGAAACCGGGGGTGCACGAGTGTATTTAAAATTCCAAATTGGAATTCTGTTTTACTTTTAACCTAAAATTTGAGATTTGGAACCCTGGGGGTTTTCAAATTTTTAAAAAATTTTTGGAAGTCTGGGTTTATTTGGAATTTTTTTTTAAATTTGTGATTTTAGTTTTTAATTAGTGATGGTTGTAGTGCTTTGCTTTCAGTACTTGTAGTAGATGCATGACATCTGTATGTAATCCTGTTTAGCTTGTAATCCTCTTCGGCTTTCGATCGTGAAGAAGGAGGCTTGAATTATGTATGGTTTAATTAGTGATCGTTGTAGTACTTTGCTTTCAGTTGCAGTAGATGCATGACATCTGTAGTCCTGTTTAGCTTGTGATATATATCCACCGCGTCTTAATTAATAACTTGTAATAGTCAACTTTGTAAGTGGTTTATGAAATTAATTTCAGCAATATAAAGATGTGGGAAGTCTGTGTGTTTTTGCATCCATTCAGTATTTGTATTTCAGCCAATACAAAATTTATACATTTTAAAGTTTAATATTATGAATGCAAAATTGATGAAAGATCAAGAGTGGTAAGCGAAATTTCCCTTTTTCTTTTAATTAAGTTTGTAAAATTGTTATTGGTCATTATTAAATTTTGATCTATTGGTGATTTTAAAAGTCACAACACATTTGAAAGGATACGATGAGGACTTTAGTCCTCGTTCTAGCATTAAATAAATAAAAAAAGTATTATAAAAAATATAATTGCTTCTTACATCTAGAGATGCTACGATTAACAATTTTATCAATTAGTCTTACGAATTTTTTCAATTTTTTATTTTACTGTTTATAATAATAATAAAATAAAAAAACATGGTATTTTGAAAATTTTGACAAGATTTAATAGAAAAAAGCCTAACAAGGGGGTGACATTACAAAAACTTAGAAGTTAGATACAGTAAATTAAGAGTTTTTAAATTTTAGGAGAGTAATTACAAAAGTAATAAAAGTTTGTGAGAGTTAATGTGAAATTTATAATGTAATTCTTTTGGGACTCAATCACCATTATGTGGATATTTTTGTAGAGTTTTTTGGGAGAAGATGCTAGCTTAGGTTTGACTCAAAAAGTAGATGTAATTTTTTTAAAGGTACTTGGTCTCTTCTATATATGTTGCTGTTTTCATGTTGAGGTCTCTTCTATATATGTTGAGGTCTCTTCTATATATGTTGCTGTTTTCATGTTGATGTATGTAGCTCCCGTTTACACTCCCTTAACCTTTGGTGAGAGACAAATTGCAGGATCTTCAATTCTAATTAACTTTACAAGTATAGATCTAGATTATATATGTGCTCTCTCACAAGCCTCATCTTCGGATCAGAGTAAGGGCAAATTTTTTATTTGGGTTTTATATTTCTCTCTCTATTCTCTAATAAATAGTTGGTTATGTTAAAATATTGATTAAATGATTAAATTTACATCTTTCTATTAGCTTAAGCTTTTTGAATAAGTGATAATTTAACTTGGTATCAGAGTCAAAGATCATGAGTTCGAACCTTACTCCGTCAATTCACTCTCATTTCAATTAAATATTCCAGGTGCTAGGCCTCACCTATTAAAATGAAGTTTGACCCCACAAGTGAGAGGGGGGGGGGGGGGGGATGTTAAAGTGTTAATTAAATTATTAAATTTATCTCTTCCTATTAGTTTAAGTTTTTGGGAAAAGTGGTGACACTACAAAAATTAGGCAAAATAGTGGCATGTGGAAGGTGACATTTTAAGCCCAAAAAACATCTTTATTTAATTAGGAGCGTTTGAATAGTAACACTTTGCAAATGTCCTTAAAATAGTGATTGACATAAAAATTAGAGATATTTAAATAGTGAATGTCACTACAAGGTGACATTTTTTGCAAAAACGTCACCTTTGGGAAGGGGAAGTACCAATAGTGTGATTTACAATGTTTAAATATCGCTACTCTTTAAAAAAAATTCCCAAAAATTATTATAATAACAAAAAAAAAAAATTCTTTTATTTTAAAATAAAATAAATTCAAAATAATTTTTTTAAAAAAATAGAAGGCCACCCCCTCAGCTGCCCAGCTTTTTTTTTTTTTTTTTTTTTTAAAAAAAAAAAAAGTTTTATGTGTGTGCATCGAAAGAGGAAAAATTTTGAAATTTTTTAGTGTGGATGGTTATTATAAACGTATACTTTGAGCACTAATATTTTTAAAATTAGAGACGTTTAAATAGTAACATATCGTTAACACGTCGCTATTCATGGGCAAAAGTATATACGTTCGCAACCAATGACTACTCTTCCGGTTGCAACCATCATGAAGAAGGCAAGCAAATTGCGCAACACAAAGAGGGCCTGAAGATACAAGATGCTCGCTTTGTGAAGCTTTCCCGCATTTTCTTTTCTTGGTATGATCAACGCATGAAGAAACATGATTCCATCAGTAAGGTAGTAACTGAAAAACCCATCGGTAAGGAAGTAAAACATTTCACTGATTTGGTAAGATATTTGTTCTGTGAAGTGTCAAACCTTCCCCTTCAAGAACCTTTGGATACTCGATATTGTGCAACAAAGCTTGACAATGCAGGATTGAAATTCAAAGCAGCTTAAGAAAGACCCTTGCTTGAGATAAAACTCCATAAGAATAGCTTTCACTGCTTCGATTGCTCATGCCTCTTTGCTTGCTTCCATGCTTGAAATGCTTTCCGCGCTTGGAGAGTATGCAGTGTATCTTGGAAGTCATTATCCATATCACACTTACATCTGCAATTATGTTGTGCTATTGGATTGTCTTATCAACGATGAAGAAGATCTGGATTTGCTTATTGATGAGAAGGTCATTGCTAACCAGCTTAAACTCCACAACTCATGATGTACGCACAGTTAATCATGTTGGGAGCTCGGTGACACTTTATGACAAAGTTGGCAAAACGGTCGAGAACCATTTCCTGCAGAATCATTGGAAAATGGAGCAACATTCCCCCTGCCCTTTCATGTGACAGACGGGAAATCTAGGTTTTGTGACAACTACTTGATGTTCCCACTTCCCAACCCCTCTGGGCCTCTGGCTCTGATTGTTCTTTCTTCGTATGTGCTTTCGCTTGTGTTCTTTTTCGTGTATCGGGCTTCCTCTGTTCTTGGGCGTTGTGCTGTGGTCATGGACTTGTTGATCTTGTGGTTGCATACTGTTAGCAGATCTTGTGGTTGCATACTGCAGCTAACAGACAATAAATAGGTTACCCCGGTATTACTACTACCTGGTTGTGTTTGACATTGTAATTTTATAAACAAAAAGTATGATTTTAAACTAAATCACAAAAAATAGATCATATCGTTTGAGATTGCAATTTTAAAAACGTAGAAAATCCGCATTTTCAAATTGCATGCAAGTAGATGCTTTTTTGAAAATGCACACTTTTAAAAATGATAAACTGTGATTTTAAAGGCTAAATTGCGATTTTTCCAACGCTTAATTGAGTTTTTAAAAATTACTTTTTCAAATCGTACATTTTAAAATCGCAGTTTTTGAAATCGCGAATCCAAACAGAGTTTTAGGCCATTCCCCTATGTTTCTTCCAAGAACTAATGGTCCACTATGTGAAGGCCTATCAAGGTCGCCCAAGTATCCCCATACCATGTCATTCTACAACATTCCTTCTTTTTTTTTTCAATTAAATCTTAACAGAGATGTGTCAAAATTATAAAAACATCCTTTCTCTTTTCTTAAAGGATTATAAATTCAATCGTTGGTCCAAATTTAATGAAATTTGTAAAATACCTACACCTAAATGACATTATTTTGGTAGTTTATGGGAAACATTGACACAATTCGTAGTTTGAAGGATATTGACAATGAAATAGTAGTTTGAGGAAAGTATGTATACTTTTCCTAAAATTCTAATCAAACAAGAGAAAAAAGCCACGTGAATGACCAAAATCTTCCATTATTCAACTAAATTGCATTAGGGGTGGTCGGAATTAATAAGATTAAAACTCAACATCCAATGGACGTAAAATCATTGCTTGTCTCCTTAACAACACTTAGAATATTTAATTGAAATAGAAGGTAAATGACGGAAACATAGTTCAAACTTAAGATTTCTGATACTATGATAAATCACAAGTTATTTCAAGAGCTTAAACAAATAAAAAAAAATATTTATTTAATCATTTAAACATCGCAACTGAGCCCTGATTGATCCTTGTTAAAAAAAAAAAAAGTTCAAAATTTAGTTAGGACCGACACATTATATTGTAAGATAATTGTGAAATAAAAATATAATATAATACTAATCTTACTAAAATTTGTTTGGCTTTAACGCTATCATTTTTATGAGAAAAGAAAAAAAAAAATTGAATTGGGCTCACTATTTCAACCAGTCAATTCAAAGTATATATATATTCCCAATTTTCTATGTCTTGCAGAAGACCTCAAGGGTTCAACCCCGTTTCACATTTTAGTTTTGTGTGGGACAATGGCAATAAATATCGGAGACCAAAGTTCATTTCACATTTTAATTTTGTGTGAAACCAATGATCGTATCACTTTTCTAGTGCTTTATATGGAGAAAGTCGTGTGGGGTTCGATTGGACGTTCATAAATGAAAATGGAATAAATGGACATTTTGAGAATTTATATGCTTCGAAAAATTTACAATGTTGAGAGTCTTAATTAATTATGAACTTTCGTGAGAACAGTGGGAAAAGTTTGTTTTTGTTTTGTTTTTGTTTTTATTTTTTTTAATGTGAATTGTACTATACGCGTAAGAAAAAATGAAATGATTATGTCTAGACTCAACGAATTTCCATTTGATTTTTTAAGGCCATCGATATTGTAAAATTATTTATGTAACCATAATTGAGGGGCTTAATTAAAGATTATTTATTAATTTTTTATAATATTGGAGTTTTAAAAAAATATTTGGAAAGAACCTTTTCTTTACAATTATTAATTGAGGACTTAATTAGAGATTATTTATTAATTTCTCTTTTACCATATTGGAACCTTAAAAATGTTCTTTATTTTTTTGTTAAAAAAAAAAATTATTCTATAATTATTAATTGGAGGCCTTAAGTGAGTACCTAAGTCGTATAAAGGTTGAGTCGGCACTAAACCATAGGAGCATTCGTATTTGGCTAGAAAATTTTAGCTAAAAAATCATATATTTCTATTTTTTCCGTACAATGATGCTCCTCTCTATTTTTGGATGTTGATCAAGAGTGGATAAATTTGATCTAATTACTTTGGTTTCATGGAATGTAGTCTTCAGTCGATTGAGCTACATTTTAGAAACTTTGCATATATTATTTTAAAGAGCAAACTTCACAAAACTTCCTAGACTTTTAAGCGTTTTAAGAGTATTTCCAAATTCTAAAAATTCACAATTTTTGATATTTTTTGTCATATTATCCCTCCCATATAATTTTTTATTAAATCTTAACGAACACTTTTAAAATTACCAAAATACCCTCAACGTGTTTGTTGAGGAGAATCCCCCCAAATCTCCAACTGTCTCGATCCCCATTCCCCACACAAGGAGGCTCCTCTCTTGAAGGAAACGCAAAAAGCTCCTCATCTCCATATATATCACGTGGTCTCCATAATAGAAATAAAGATAATCATCATTTCCAAATTCCAATTGCACTTTTTGACTTTTTGAAAGAATTAGTAGTACGATTAAAGACGAAAAATCCTTATATGCATGTTGACGAGAATACATCCCATTTCCAAATCTCCATCTGCCTCGATCCCCACACATGGAGGAGGACCTGCTCCTCAGCCAAATCACGTGGTCTCCTTAATACAAATAAAGATAAATAATGCAATTCCAAAATGCTATTTTTTCATCTTTTATCTGTATTTTATTAATCTTCTTTATTTACTACTAAAAAATAACAACGCTTTATTTATTTATTTATTTTTTTTCTGAGATATGATATAGTTACAACTTAAACTCAACTTTGATCTAACTTTTAAACTAAATATCTCTTTCTCTCTCTACTTTAAGGCTCTCTCTTCCCTTCACATGCTTTCTTTTTCTTTTTTTTTTTTCTTTTTTTTTAAACTTAAGAGAAAAGTTGGACAAAAATTGAGTTTAAGTTGTGCCTTTATCATTTCTTTTTTTTTTTGCTCTCTAAAATAGATTCTGAAATCTCTTCTTTTATTTTTGTTATTATATTTTTGCCAGCATTCGATTAAAGGAAACGTCACAAGTAGGACTTTTAACAAGCTTAAAAATAAATTAAGACTTTCAGTCTTCATAACCACAGGGAAATACAACATGATCACGTGTATATATATATATATATAGTTGGCATTTAAAAAAAATTTTAAAAAAATTGTCTAATATTGAAGATAAAAAGATTTATTAAACATGATTTTTTTTTTATTAAATAAATCCTATATATAAGAGTTCATTATTTCTGAAAAAGATTCATATATTTTCTTCCACAATATAATTATTTGTTAGGTTGCACAGTTTTGCATGGAGTGAAACACGTGAGTGGTCCTTCATCCTCCCATGTAGGAAAAGGCACCACTTTCTTGATGGAAAAAAACAAAACAAATTACGTAAGATATGCTTACGTCACACATATTGAGAGAGATGGATCATTAATAAATGTGGCTGATGGACCAACATATATGGTATTATAATTAGAAAAAAAAAACAAAGAGAGAGAAGAGAGATGATACAATAATAATATGTTGACGAGAATCCATCCAATTTCCAAATCTCCATCTGCCTCCATCCTCATCTCCATATATGTCAGGCAAATCACGTGGTCTCCGTAATAGAAATAGAGATAAATAATACAATTCGACAATGCTATTTTTTCATCTTTTATCTGTATTTCATTAATCTCTATTTATATATTTTTTAATATTTATATGTAAAAATAGATTTGAAAAAAAAATAGATGAATGACAAGTCTTTATAATAAAAGTGAAATACTACTTCGTATTTTTAAGTAGTATTCTCTTATCTACTGAAAAAGTACAACACTCTATTTTTATATATATATATATATATATATATATATATATATATATATATTTTTTCTTAAATGGATTCTCAATTCTCTTCTTTATTTGGTTTTAGATACTATCTTTTATTTTTTCCAACATTCGATTAAAGGAAAAATATTGAATTTTCACATTGAGGGAGAGTCAGCTGCATTAGATTTCTCATTCTTTTGGCTGCACCAGTTGTATTCTCTTGTTTACATTTTCACCTAAATGATTTGAATAATTTTTCTGCTGATAAAGTTTAATTTCTCGTACTCCACAGTTTTTGCACATTTTTGTTGTGCAAATTACCTTCCCCAATTAGTGGGAATTGGGAAACTTTATCATGTAGGGCTCAAACACCTAAATGAATAGCCCGCCTAACTTGATGTGAAAGCACAAGGAAAAATGCTTGGATCCAATATAATTGCTTCTACTTAAAAAATATATCTTTAAATATATAATTGTTTTTGCATAAATAGGACACGTGGATTGACTATAGGGTGAATGCTACTCGATGCTATGCAAAACGCCAAATCAGTTTTGTCTTTTCATTAAGAAAGTTTTACATTATTAACGGTTGTTTTGAATAAATTAAGGAGGGGGCCAGTTTGGGGTGAATAATGAGTAATGCTACAAGATTTTTATTTATTTATTTTTTTTTTTTTTGGGTATTCTTATTGATTCTCTTTAAATATAATGTGTCTATTAAAATTATTGTTGAGCTTGTGATTGATCATTATTAGATTTTGATTAAATTGTAATTTTAATAGCCACATAATTTTGTGTTTGCCCCGATCTCCCCCCCCTGTCCCTTTTGGTCTTTCCTCGTGCCCCTCTAGCGATGAGCTTCAACGCCTGCGGATGGTTTCGGCTGGCGATTGGCTTCCCCTCGTCCCTGTTTGGGCCTTTTCCGTGTCCCCACCGCGAGCCCATCGTTCCTTGGTGTTTTTGGTGTACAACCATCCACTCTTGCCGGTTTTTTATTTTCCTTGTATTGTCTTTGTTCATGTTTTTCCATTTATATTTCATTTCTTATTTGGTTGTAATAAGGCCCCCTCTTTGGTTTGGCCACATTTTATTTTGTTTTCTTGCTTTTGTTTTAATAAGGCTTTGGCCCCTAAACTCCTTAGATGGGGAACTTTGGTCTAGATCTTTGGGTCATGGATGCGATTTTTAGTCCGGACCTTGAGTTGTGGACGTGAACTTCATCTTAGCTTTTGGGTGAGGGAATTTGCGCTACCTATGCATTAGATTGCGTTCTTGTGCAAATCTTTATTTCAACTAAAAACTAGTTATAGGTTAGCGGAGGTTTTATGTGATGTTGTATCCTTATAGGTATAATTTGCAGGGCTTTGTGCTCCTGGATGTAAGAGCTTTATGCTGTGATTATTATCAATGAAATTGAAATGTATTTCTTTCAAAAAAAAAAGCCACATAATTTTTGGATGGACTCAAGGAGGACACAAGAGAGACTTCTAAAATTACTCTGGGAGTAATATATATATATAATGAATAATGTTATAAGTCTCTTTTGTATTTTTCTTGAGTCTCTTCAAAAATGATGTGGCTATTAAAATCACCATTGAACTTGTAATTGATCACTATTGAATTTTGATCAAATGATAATTTTAATAGTTACATCATTCTTGAAGAGACTTAAAGAGAGATATAAGAAAAACTTCTAGAATTCCTTTCAAAAAAAAAAAAAAAAAAATAAATACATTCTGGAATTACTCATATAAAATATTGTTTAAAATACTGTTTAGATAGAAAATAAGTGATTTTTTCTTCTATCTCTCATATATATTCTTACCTTCAATGTATATATATAAGTGTTGGAAAGTATGTTATAAAGGAAGTCTAATGACCAAACAGTTAAAAAGTTAAAAAACTCTCAAGCATAAAACTTGTTATAAAATGCAAGAAAACATATTAACTCCAAATGGTTATAAAACGGTAAGGAAATCAATGGGTTAATGACCAAATGGTCATAACACTAAAAAACGGTAAAATATTTGTTAATAATCAAATGGTCAAACTACAATAAAAGTTGTTCAAAAGTATAAAAACCAATTAAAGCTAATTTTTATTTAATAATCCATAGCCAAGTAATAAATACAAACGATCATAAAAGTTATATCTTATAACCAAGTAATAAATACAAACGGTTATAAACCAAAATGGTTAAAGATGATTTTTAGTTCTCATCAAAACTCATGAAGATAATATCAAATGATAAAACATTTTCAAATGACTAAAAAGTGAATGTTTGTAACAAATATTACAACAAAAAGTATAACGCTTTATTTTTAATTACTATTTTTTTTTAAAGTGTAGTACAGTCACAACTTAAACCTAACGTTTAAACTAAATATCTCTTTCTCTTTAGTTTAATTTCTCTCCCTTCACATGCTTTTTTTTTTTTTTTTTTTAACTTAAGAGAAAAGTTTAGGCAAAAGTTGAATTTAAGTTGTGCCTTTATTATTATTATTTTTTTTACTCTCTAAAGTAGATTCTGAAATCTATTCTTTATTTGTTTTTAGATATTATCTTTTATTTTTTTATTATATTTTTGCCAACATTCTATTAAAGGAAACATCACAAGTAGGACTTTTAACAAGCTTAAAATAAATTAAGACTTTCAGTCTTCATAACCATAGGAAATACCACATGATCATGTGTGTTCTATATATATATATATATATATATATATATATATAAGTTAAACGTAATTTTGATATCGAGCCAAAGGTTATAGGATCGAATCTTGATTACGTCAAATCATCCCCATTTAAATTTAATATTCCATGTATTATGCCTCACCTATTAAAAGGGAGTTTGAGCTCACACGTGAGGGGAGTGTTAAAGTATGATTAAGTGATTAAATTTATCTCTTCCTATCAGCTTAAACTTTTAGGAAAACTGGTAATTTAACATTTATTGCCCTAGTTACAACAAGTTGGATGGTTAGTTGGAGTGTGTTATTTCAACATCAAATATTTGCAACCTCATAAATGAGACTAAGTATAATTATTTTACAACTTTTTGATATGTGTTGGCATATGATTAGAGAAATATTAGTTACTAAAAAAATTATTTTAACATCCTATTTGTTTCTTCTAATAGAAAATGGTAGGAAAAAACAACAACAATTGTGACTATTCTCGTATGAATAATAGTAGTTTCCCAACTTGGGTGGGTGGAGGGTGGCACTTCCCTCAACAAGACATCTGGAATTTTTGGATCGGGCATTTGACCATCTCATTTGAAAACCTTGGTGTCCAAGAGGAAGGAAATCCTTTTATGACATTCAAAATCACACTCAAGACATGTTCTAAGGTGTCCAAATGAAGCGGCATTATTGAACTTCAATAATCCCTCCCAACATGACACTCGACCTTGGCTTTTAATTTTGTTGGATTGGGTCTTTGACCATCTTAAAAAATTGATATCCGGGAGAACAAATTTTTATTATTAAATCGCAATTACAAAACATGTTCTGGATCGCCAATTGAGTAGAGTGGTATTATAGAACCTCAAGAATCCAAAGCGACTAACATTAATCAAGCTTGTGAGGAGATTTCATTGTGAGATTCGAACTCATGTTTTCTTGAGTGCCCAATCGTTTGAGAATTTTCATGAGACCCTTGATCGATCCACCACCCCGATGGTATTTTGTCATCCTTTAATTATACCCGACACATGTCAAAAGTTAAAAAAAAAAAAATAGTTGGAGTTGAATTTTTTGTTTATTAATTAATTAGAGATAAACAACCTTAGAAAGTGACTTAAAAAATCTTCGGTATCATTCCAAAATTTTTTTTTTTTTTTAAATTATTATTATTTTTAATCTTTTTATTTTTTTTTTTTGAACTTTTCTTTACATAATGAAAAGCGATAGCTTCAGATTCCGTTGCTTGGGAATGAAGCCGATTGCGGTGGATTCCAATCGACGTGACTCAATTAAAGGACTCAAAGAAAGTGATCATATTTGGAAAAAGCAAACTTGAAAAATGAAAGGACAAATCATTTGATATGGTGTAAACCTTTTTTCTCGTTTTTTTATCCTTATCTTTACACAGGGCGGGGAAAAGAGATAACATTAGATTCTGTTGGTTGATGGATATTGGTAGCCAATTGTGGTGGATCCACACCATGGGATTGAATTAGGCGTTCATAGAAAATGAAAATAGGAAACATTTATGTTACTAATTCTACTATTTGGAGTATGTAAGTTTCTCATTCAAAGTGGGTTGGTGTTATGTGTTTTCTGTGACTTGGTAAATGTCATTTTCAAGTATTTTCCATGCATTTTCTTGTAGACAGGCTTATTAGTTGAACTCAACTTGGCATTCTTGACCAAAACATGGATTTTATTGCACTAAGACCTAATTTTGATGGACTATTTCTAGAAAATCATGAATATAATGTTGCAAGTAGATGCTATATATGGATGTTAATGTAATTGCCTTGAGGATGTAATGACAATCATGGAGCTAGTATGGCCAATTAATTGAGGGTGTAAAGATGTTACTTCACTGTTTTTGATCATGGAGTGTCACACACATCAAGATCAAAGATGCAAACATGGCTACTAATAGACTAGAAAAGAAGGCAATTCAACAATCTTTAGAGCAAATTTGAATGGAAGATTATTCATATTTTATTTATGATATATATTGTATGTGTCGAGAAAGTTATGCTATTTTGATATTAATGAAAAGCCAGAAATTTTCACTAATTTTTTTTTTTTTTTAAAAAAAAATTGTCTAATATTGAAGATAAAAAGATTGATTAAACATGATTTTTTTTATTATTAAATAAATCCTATATATAAGAGTTCATTATTTCTGAAAAAGATTCATATAGTTTCTGCCACAATATAATTATTTGTTAGGTTGCACAGTTTGGCGTGGGGTGAAACACGTGAGTGGTCCTTCATCCTCCTATGTAGGAAAAGGCACCACTTTCTTGATGGAAAAAAACAAAACAAATTACGTAAGATATGCTTACGTCACACATATTGAGAGAGATGGATCATTAATAAATGTGGCTGATGGACCAACATATATGGTATTATAATTAGAAAAAAAAAAAAAACAAAGAGAGAGAAGAGAGATGATACAATAATAATATGTTGACGAGAATCCATCCAATTTCCAAATCTCCATCTGCCTCGACCCTCATCTCCATATATATCAGGCCAATCACGTGGTCTCCGTAATAGAAATAGAGATAAGATAAATAATCCAATTCGACAATGCTATTTTTTCATCTTTTATCAGTAGTGGGAATTGGGAACTTTATCACGTAGGACACGTGGCTTGACTATAATTGCTTCCACTTAAAAAATATATATTTAAATATATAATTGTTTTTGCATAAATAGGACACGTGGCTTTGACTATAGGGTGAATGCTCCTCGATGCTATGCAAAACGCCAAATTAGTTTTGTCTTTTCATTAAGAAAGTTTTACATTAGAGAATAACTTATATAGAAAGATTGTACAAAAGTTATATTTTGTGTCACTAATAAAAAGTTGACACATCAGTTAATTTTATTAGACTTATACTTAAAACAAACGCACAATCACACCCGATTACACTCTAATAAATAAAAAAAATTATAAATAAATAATTTTTTAAAAAAAAAACATAATTGAACCGGCCACCCCTCCCCTACTTTGGGTGGCCGGCCACCATCCCCAGGACATGGGAGTGGCCGCGCGGCCACCCCTAGGCCTAGGGTGGCGGTGCCAGCCACCCTGCATCCGGATCCGGGTGGTTGGTCACACGCCGCACCATGGGGTGCACCACCCACCCCATGGCCTATGGGGTGGCCTCACGAGCCACCCAGTGCCATGGGAGGGGCCGCGCCGCCACCCCCATGGCTCGGGTGCGCGGCGGCCACCCAAAGTGGGGAGGGCCACCCCTTCACCTGCTATTTATTTATTTATAATTTTATTTATTTATTAGAGTGTAACTCGCAGGTTGAGTTTTTTATTTTAAGTATAAGTCTATCAAAATTGGCTGATGTGTCAATCTTATTGGTGGCACAAAAGATGACTTTTGTGCAACCTCCTATATAAGTTATTCTCCCATTATTAACCGTTGTTTTGAATAAAATGCAGGGTCAGCTTTGGGGCTAATAATGAGTAATGCTAAAAGTTTTTTTTTATTATTATTTATTTATTTATTTTTTTTGATTTTTTTTTTTTAAAATGATGTGTCTATTAAAATTATTATTAAATTTGTGATTGATCATTATTAGATTTTGATTAAATGGTGATTTTAATAGCTACATAATTTTTGGATGGATTCAAGGAGGATATAAAGAAGATTTCAGAATTACTCAAGAGTAATATACATATATAATGAGTAATGTTATAAGTCTCTTTGTGTTTTTCTTAAGTTTCTTAAAAAATGATGTGGCTATTAAAACCACCATTGAGCTTGTAATTGATCATTATTGAATTTTGATCAAATGATAATTTTAATAGGCACATCATTCTTGGAGGGACTTAAGAGAAATATAAAAAAAAACTTATAGAATTCCTTTCAAAAAAAAAAAAAAAAAAATCTAGAATTACTCATATAAAATACTGTTTAAAAGAGTAGCCTCCTCCTCCTCTCTTTTGCGTGAATATCTTATCTCTGGTCGGTTGAAAACTAACCTCCTTCTTATCCGTTAATATATATATAATTGTAAGATGCTCACACAAGAGATAAGAAAAAATAAAAAATAATTTGATTTAGTACCTTCGTTTCAAATTATTTAAGTACAGGATCCTTGTAACCTACTTTCTCTACAGAATGGACCATTAATAAATGTGACAGATGGACCAACATATATGGTATTATAATTAGAAAAAAAACAAAGAGAGAGGAGAGAGATGATATAATAATAATTTGTTGACGAGAATCCATCCAATTTCCAAATCTCCATCTGCCTCAATCCCCACACATGGAGGAGGATCTGCTCTTCAGGCAAAAGTTGGATTTACTTTTATCGTTATTTTTTATTTTTACTCTCTAAAATAGAATCTGAAATCTCTTCTGTATTTGTTTTTAGATATTATCTTTTATTTTTTTATTATATTTTTGCCAACATTCGATTAAAGGAAACATCACAAGTAGGACTTTTAACAAGCTTAAAAATAAATTAAGACTTTCAGTCTTCATAACCACAGGGAAATACCACATGATCACGCATTCACGTGTGTATATATATATATATATATATATATATATAGTTTGGCATTTAAAAGGATTTTTTCCTTTTTTTGTTAAATTTGATAAAAAAAAAAAAGTGTCACATGACTTAAATTGTCCATTAATATACCTCTATTAGACATTTAAAAAATACAATTCCAATCTTACATTTTATTATGTTAAAAAAAAATCCATTCTCTAGCTGTTGAGACCCATAGCTAGCCAAGCCGAGGGTCTCCTTTCATGTTTTTGTTTTTTGTTTTTTGTTTTTTTTTGTAATAAAAAAAATTATCGACAAAGGTATAATGAATAATTTGAGTCCCGTGAAGGTCACATGCATGTCTTATTTTTATAAAATATTGCATACTACATAGCAAAGCAAAAAGACCTAGAAATTTAAAGTAATTGAGAGTAATTAAAGTAACTTTTTAAAGTTTGAGAGTAATTGCTGGGGTGTAACTTTGAGAAGGGTGTTTGATATGAATGATTTATGTAACTTTTGCAATCATGTACCTTATTTTTGATATGAATGATATACCTATTCAAGGGTGTTTGTCATAATAAATATATATAACTTATTTTAGAGTTAATAAGATGTTCTTTAAGCTCCAAAAAACTAACAAACAAAAAGAGCTTTTTTTAATAATCACATATAATTAAGGGGAGATTGGTTCTTTCCCCATTTTTTTTTTTTTTTTTGATAGAATTTCACTAGAGTTAAAAATTGTAATAAAAATAAAAATAAAATCATTATAGGTATAAGGGGTTGAAATAATTAAGCTTTGTGAAAGCATGATGTATTTGCATGTATGAGACCTTACAATGACATCACAGCAAAATATTGTGTTTAAATTGTTTATTAATGTTTTTATTTTGAGAAGAGAAAACAAAAGACAATTATCAAATAATACTGATGTAATAATCCCAACCAACTAATCACTGTTTGCCACTATGACGGGAAAAGACCACAAAGTACATCATGTGATAATATATATAGATATATGGGTGCAAAAGGAGGAGATAGAGGACATATTATCAGTAACAAATTAAGTGGGAGAAACCCTGAGAGTTTGGAATTGAAGAGGAGGAATTATGGAGCTCTACTTGCCAGCGATATCTGCAGGTTTCTTACCATCTATATATTTCACTCATTTCTTTCGTACTTCTTCATAAGATGTGTTAAAAGTTCATCTATATATCCTCCGTTTGTCTGAAAACTTCAAATAGTAAAACATTAATTGATTGTTATTGTTGCTTTCTCACTAGGAAAAGGAACATGCGAGGAGTCGGTGATGATTGACATTCCATGCGAGGAATCTCAGGTATGGTCTGAGTGCTGCATCTACAAGGTTCCCAAGAAACTTCGAAAGGTAAATGAAGAAGCCTACACTCCTAAGTTGGTTTCAATAGGCCCATTTCATCACGACCTTGTAGAATTGTGGGGTGTGAAAATACAAAAACATATATATTTGAAAAAATTCTGTTTAAGGACCGGGAAGAGCGAGAAGGATCTTGTAAGCATAATTGAAAGCAAAAAGAAGAAATCTACTGAAGCTATTCAGAGACCTTTGAACTCATAAGTAACAGTAAAGAGTTTGTTGCAAAGATTTTATTGGATGCCATCTTTATTATTGAGCTTTTCTTGAGGAATTTTGAACGCGAAAAATATGAAAAATTAGATTATATATTAAGTAATGCGTGGATAGAATCACACATAAAGCAAGACTTGATACTATTGGAGAATCAGCTTCCGTTTAGGTTTCTTCAAAAGTTATATAAGTCTGCCTTTGATGGAGAAGAAGCTACTCCCTTTCTTAAGCTTGCCTGTGAGTTCTTCTCCGGTAAGCACCAAATTCCATGGATAAGGAAGTAAAGCATTTCACTGATTTGCACAGAATTTTTACTCCCTTCGTATCCAAAACCTGATCCCAAACCTGCCAAACATCTAAGATATACCGCCACAAAGCTGTACGAGACAGGATTGGAATTCAAGCATTAGTTGACATAGATTCCTCTCAGAAATCATTACTTGACATAGAATTTGCAAAGGATAAGCACTTGGAACGCCATCCATTCTTGAATCTCTCATGGCTCTTCTCTTGCTTACCATGCTTGAAATCCCGTCAATGCTCAAAGAGTGTGCGATGTATCTTGAAAGTCCCACAACTTGTGATAGATGACCAAACGGAAGCTCTTTTCCGAAACCTCATGGCCCTGAGCAGTGTCATTATCCATCAAACACATACATCTGCAATTATGTTTTGTTTTTGGATTATCTTATCACCACTAAAGAAGATGTGTGTTTGCTCGTTGAAAGAAAAGTGATTGTCAACCGGCGCGGTAGCAGCAAAGCAGTGACTACTCTGATCAACACACTTGGCCATGAGATTGTTGAACGTGAATCATGTTATTACAATCTCTATCAACGGCTCAATGAACACTGTGATGACTCTTGGAACCGTCTCGTGGCATCCCTGACAAGTGTGTACTTTAAAGATTTTTGGAGAGGTACTGCAACTATTGCTGGAATTTTTGTCTTGGGTGTCACTTTTGTGAACTTCCTTAGGCCTTTTGTCATGAAGAATTGAAGCATGTGTGCTTTAGTGTTTGTTGGAGTGATTTGCTTTTAGCTCTAATGGATTTGTATCTCAGCTTTGTAATCGTTTTTAACTTGTCTTAATAGGTTTTAGCAGGAATATTTTCATTTGAAAGTTTGTATCCAGGAGTCTGTATTTCAGCACTATATATATCCTATGACATATCTTAATCTCTTTCTTCTTGTGTTTCCTATTAAACTATTAATTAAATACTTAAATTCAACTAAAATTTTTGAAATAAATAATGATTTAACATATTATCAATCAAAACCTCGGTCCATAATTTACCTCCTATTTATGAATTCTTTGTTTAGAGCTCAAATTTTTCTTAAGAAATTATATATGTTCGCATTCAATGAGTACTCTCCCAGTTGCAACCATCATGAAGAACACAAAAAGGACCTGGAGATACAAGATGCTCCTTTTGTCAAGCTTTCCTGCAGTTTCTTTTCTTGGAGCATATATATTAACGACTAAAGCTATTTTCCGAAACCTTATGGCCTTAGATCGAGCAGTGTCATTATCCATATCACATGTACATCTGCAACTATGTTATGTGGTTGGACTGTCTTATCAACACTGAAGAGGATGTGGAGGGGCACTGCATTCAATTGTTGGCCTTGTTGTCTTGGGTTTGACTTTCTTTAATTTCCTTAGGCCTTATGTCAAATAGATTTGTATTTGACTTTCTGTTAATTAATTTCCATGTGCAGTTAGTCATGTAGATTTGAAGTATGTGTAAATGGTTTAGTATTTGTTGGAGTGCTTCGTTGTTAGTTGCAATGTATGCATGACATCTCAACTTTGTAATCCTCCTCGTCTTAGTAGCTTGTAATTCTAAACTTTGTAAGCAGGTTAATTAATATGGTATTTCAACAATAAAAAAAAAAAAAAAAATGTGGGAAGTCGGTGTGTTTTAGCATTTGTGGAGTTCAATTTTTTTTTTCTTCTTCTAATGTTGGTAATGCGTATATATAGATTGTTCCATAAGAGCTAAAATGTTCTCAGAGAAACAGCCACAATTGATATGTTTTTTAGCTATGCCTATACAGTTTTTCAAGTTAATCATCTCGAAGGCTCATAGCAATGCTTAAACTCCACGACTCATGATCGATGTACCCACAGTTAATCATGTTGGGAGCTCGGTGACACACTTTATGACAAAGTTGGCAAAACGGTCCGGGAATCATTTCCTGCAGAATCATTGAAAAATGGAGCAACAGGGCGGGGAAGAAATTCATGTGACGGCCGGGTAATCTAGGATTTGCGACAACTTCTTGATGTTTCCAAGTTCCAACCAGGGAGGAACTATAACTTTTAATTTGGGTATAACTTTTAATTTGGGGGTAAAATTAAAAAATTTCTTTAGGAGGCAAAAATTAATTTTTAAAATTCTATTTTCAAAAATAAAAAATAAAAAATTTGCAGACCACGTACCCTATAGGCTATAGCTGGGGGTTGCCCCCCTAAGCCAAAGGGTGGTTCCACGAATCCCAACCCCTCTGATTGTTGTTCTTTCTCCGTATGGGTTTCACATGTGTTCTTTTAATAGTTACCCTGGTATTACTACTACTTATTGTTGCATTTGACATTGCGATTTTATAGACAAAAAATATGATTTTAAATCAAATTGCAAAAAATATATCGTTTGGGATTGTGTTTATAAAAAATTGTGATTTTAAAAACATAGAAAATTGGTATTTTCAAATTGCACGCAAGTAGATGTTTTTTTTGAAAATGCACAATTAAAAAAAAAAAAGATAAACTGTGATTTTAAAGGCGAAACTACAATTTTTTCAAACGCTTAATTAAGTTTTTAAAGCTAACTTTTTCAAAATTGTATATTTTAAAATTGCTATTTTTAAAATCTCATTTTTTGAACTCGCTAACACAAACCACCCTTTAGTCCATTCCCCTATGTTTCTTCCAAAAGCTAATGGTCCACTATGTCAAGGCCTATCTAGGTCTGCCTGCCAAGCATCCCCATACCATGTCATTCTACCGCATTCCTTTTTTTATTTTATTTTTTTAATGTTAAATCTTAACGGAGATGTATCAAAATTATCAAAATATCTTTTTTTCTTTTTCTTCAAGGATTACAGATTTAGTAACGTCAGAATTTAATGGAATTTGTAAAAGTACATACACTTCATTGACATTGTTTTAGTAGTTTAGGAGAGACAATGATGCAATTTGTAGTTTGGAAGATATTGATAATGAAATAGTAGTTTGAGGGAAGTATGTATACTTTTCCTAAAACTCTAATGATCAAAATCTTCTATTAGCTAGTCAATTAAATTTCTTAATTAAGGGTTGGTCGGAATTAATAAGATGAAAACTCAACAACCAATGGACAAACAGATTGTCAAGTCACAATCATTTAAATGTCGCAACCGAGGCTTGATCAATTCTTGTTTAAAAAATCTCCAAAATTTAGCTAGGATTGACACATCATATTGTAAGATAATTGTGAAATAAAAATATAATATAGTATTTCTCTTATAGCATTAATCTTACTAAAATTTGTTTGGCTTTAACAGTGTCATTTTTATGAGAAAAAAGAAAAAAGAAAAAAAATTGAATTGGGCTCACTATTTCAACCAGTCAATACAAAGTATATATTCCTAATTTTCTATGTCTTGCCGAAGACCTCAAGGGTCCAAACCCCATTTCACATTTTAGTTTTGTGTGGGACAATGGCAATAAATATTGGAGACAAAAGTCTTCATTTCACATTTTAATTTTGTGTGAAACCAATGAATTTTGGAGAAAAGATTTGTAATTGTATCACTTTTCTAGACCTTATATATGAAAGGGTTCCTTGTTCTTTTGACAATGGAGAAAGTCGTGTTGTAAAGTTTGCACTCAACCATATTAATTGGTGGTCTTAAGTGACTGCATAAGGGTTGAGTCGGAGGCAAATACTAATGAGGTATAAGTAGAGATTCTTTATTGTGGAGAATCGAATTCACACCCTAGTACATGTCCTAATCACTTGAGAATTTTTTGAACCATTAAACCACCACCAATTAATGGTAGCTAAAGAATCATATATTTCTATTTTCCCACACAAGGAGGCTCCTCTCTATTTTTGGATGTTGATTGAGAATGGATAGATTTTATCTAATTATCTCATCTTCATGAACCGTGGTCTAAAGTCGATTGAGTTATCTCTGAGGACTTTACATATATTATTTTAAAAGCAAACTTTACAAAACTCAATTAACTTTTACACATTTTAAAAGTATATCCAAATTTTAAAAATTCTCAATTTTGAATATCAAACTTTCAATTTTTTACAATGTCATTCCTCTTATATGATTTTCTTTTAAATCCTAACATATACCTTTAAAATTACCAAAATACTCTCAATTTTTTTTTACGGATACATGGATCTCACAACTCACAAGAGGCCTAGGTAAGTTGGTAACCAAGCCGTGGGTCACCCGTTGCCCACGTTGGGTCAATGCATGATCCACGTTGAAATAAATTTCCAGGTTCACTTTTTGACTTTTTGAAAGGAAAAATTCTTATGTGTATGTTGACGAGAATCCCTCCAAATCTCCAGCTGTCTCGATCCCCATTCCCCACACAAGGAGGATCCTCTCTAGAAATCTCCACATCAGGCAAATCACGTGGTCTCATAATAGAAATAAAGATAAATAATCCAATTCCAAAATGCTATTTTTATCATCTTTTATCTGTATTTCATTAATCTCTATTTATATATTTTTTAATATTTTTAATCTTACATGTGTAGCGATAGATTTAAAAAAGCAATAAATGAATGATAAGTCTTTATAATAAAAGTGAAATGCTACTCCATATTTTTAAGTAGTATTTTTAATATAGTTCCTTATCAAAAGAAAACGAAGCTTCAGTAATTTCAGAACACATAATTGCTTATGGGAAAGGTTTGATCAAGCTAAAGGGACTGACCAAAAACCTCTTTTGGGGTTGCTAGTTCAATTTATGAGCTGTAATTTGTTTTTAAATGACTTGTACTTGCTTGAATTGTTGAGTTTATATATCTTATGCATTTTTTCTCAGGGATGTGTTTGAGTGCTCGGTGTTGATATGCTTTTGGCGGGTCCGTCATATATGGCATAAAAGCTTAGTAAAGAAATGTTTGGCAACTGAGATGTGTTTGAGTGGAGATTTCAAGACGGCTTGGGCAGGCAATGGATAAAATCTGCCGAAGGACAAGGATCCGTTGGCTTGTTTGAGGATCTATTGGATGATTTTATGGATGTGTCAGATTTTATGGATTACTTTAAGAGAAATGCTAAAATCTAATAAAATCTTCATATTTTGCTCATTAAAATTCTAGTGGCAAAGTGTCATTTGCCAAGTTGATGTAAAAGGACACATGGTCCAAGTTAATGGCAAATGACACTTTGCCACCTAAGATTTTGATGGATAAAATGTGAGAGTTTTATTAGAATTCTATCTTTAAAGCAATATGGTATCTGAGAATGGGTTGGTCTCCCCTTTCTAAATAGAGGTTTTTTCTTTTTCTCTCTTGTGAGAGAAGCTAGGAATTGTATCTTTTGTTCTGGCTCTTCAACATTTACTCCAAAAACTCTCTAAAAATCTCCTTAAAACTCTCTAACATCAAACCCTCACACCCAACTACGAAATTAATAAACCTTATATAGAAACTAAACACAAGATAATCAACCTTGATACATGGAAGGAACGAGATTGTGGCATAGGGCCGGTTTACCTCTCTTGAAGGTAGGGACCTCACCTTGTTGAACTAAATTTAATTTCCAAGAGAGAAATGGTTCTACAAAATTGAAGTTGGGGACCAAGCTGCGCGCTGATCTGATTGCAAAGAAGTACTCTAAACCGTTAAATGCAACTGCATCTATGTTTAGACTTTTAGACTCTAGGAGAGTATGGTCCGCTTACTAGCTACTTGTAAACTTTAATTATTTCATAGCTCTCTAAAATTTCACTCCCCATGTAATTCGTACGGTGAAAAGCTAATAGATTGCACCATACGATATATGTCAAGCGTGCAATCAACAAGATGAGGTGCAAAGGAAAATGGTTGAGTGAAAAGAGAAACAGGAAATTTCTCATTACTTGAATAATCAACCTTACAAACAAAATGAGGAATTAAGCCTCTTTATATACATAACAAGAGCTAACAAACTAACTTCAATCTCAACTATCTTCAACTATACAAACTAACTTCAACTCTACAAGTAACAGAAAAGAAACTAACTAGAAGAAGTTTACAACTGAAAAAATTCACGTGCAGAAAATGTCTCTGTACTGCGCTCAATCGCACTCAACTTGAAAAAGTCTTTGGTGTGCAGCAGTTGGCTGAGAGTATATGCAACCCCAAAGAGAATAATTAATGGAAAAAATATTAAAAAACCCCTCAAACTACGAGTCGTTTACAATATAGCCCCCCAATGTTTAAAAGGTACTAAAATAGCCCTCCCAAACTACTAAAATGTAACAAAAAGACTACTTATTTTTTATATTCCTATAATACCCCTATTCTAGTAACAAATAAAATAATAAAATAATTGTAAAAAAAAAACTAAACAATTTTTTTTTTTTTTTTTAAAAAAACCAAGGGGCGAATAAAAACAAAAAGAAATGTTTTTTTTGGAATAATTAGTTATTGTAGTTGGCTTAAATTATAAATTGCTTCATGTCGTATTAAAGTAAAATCAAAGGTACGGTTTTTGAGATATTCCCAAAAAAAAAAAAAGTACTAAAATTGGCCATCAAAACTACCAAATTGATTTTACTTTAATACGACATGAAGCAATTTGTACTTTCGGCCAACTACAGTGACTAATTATTTATTTATTCTAAAAAATATATATATATTTTTATATTTATTCGTCTATTAGTTTTTTTTTTTTTTTTTTTTTTTTTACAATTATTTTATTATTTTATTTGTTAAAAGAATAGGGATATTATAGGAATATAAAAAATAAGTGGTCTTTTTGATACATTTTGGTAGTTTGAGAGGCTACTTTAATACCTTTTGAACATTAGGGAGCTATATTGCAAATGACAGATAGTTTAAGGGGCTTTTTTATATTTTTCCCATAATTAATATATTGTTAAAATTCTGAAAAGCAAAGAGTTTTCTTCAGCGATTTTTCTTCTGCTTTATTTTTGGTGACGGGGTTGCAGACATTTTGATTCAACCAAAGAGCAGAACAAAGTTTCCTTCCATTTCCTGTTGGGATTAATGATGCATCATAGAAAATATTTGAGAAACAGTTTTGGTTTTTCTTCTTAACCAAAAACATTGTATGACATTCTTACATATGCATGAGTTATGAAACTTTTCAGAGGCTTAACGTACCAGCCGTCAAGCATTTACAAATGAAACAAATAAAGGAAAGAAATAAATAAGGAAACGGCTGCCGGCTGGTATTTATTTGCTTTCTAAATAACCACAGGGACGCTTTGAAGCGAGCAATGCACCACATATTTCAATAAAGATCATGCCAAGTTATCATTAAGAAAATCAAGACCCATTTGGCTTTTCTTCCATAGTGATCTTTTTTTCTTTCAATCTCGCTCATGCATGATACGATGTTCGTTGAATTGGTACTAATCTACCAAATGACGCAGTAGAAAACATCAAACACCAAGATATAGAAACAAATTATAAAGATGTTAAAAACTGATTAACTGATTTCAATCAATGTCGTTAAGCTAAATACATCAAATAATTAAACTAATATCCCATATTGGAAATCCTATATATTTCTGAGATTCATCCTCATCTATAAGACCAATATATAGGATCTGCTCCTGTACGTAACAATAATTTTACCATTAATTTCCTCAGTAAATGTAGACAAAGGCATGATGAAGCAGAGAGACAAATATTTTTATTCGATTCGTACTATCTCTCATAGGTTGTCTTTCCCCAAACAGAAGCCAACAAAATGACACGATTGAGTGCAAGCATAGGCATTTCGTGTGCCTTTATAACACTAACAAAATAAATATTTGAAACCCTTTGCACGGGTCTAGAGTATGTGACAGGGATATATAAGTACACAAAATAAAACCAAATTAGACAAGTTCTCCGTCAAAAAAGAAAAAAGAAAAAACCTCACAACTACTTATAACAATTATAAATCTCATGTGATCGTAAACTCAAATGCATGTGAAGTGGGGGTCACTTTGATGCATTTAAAAGTAAGACCTTTATTGTGGTTAAAATTCTCGCACACTAGGTGATCACATGTAACACTTGAAAAGCACCATTCTTAAGGGTGGGCAAAATATCTTATTACCGCCACGCCACCAAACCGCCATCGATCGCCTACTAACTCTAACGGTAATCGAAATAAAAATTTTTATCGACATCGGTAACCAAATCTAAAACGACTTAACCGCCAAAGTATGGTAGGGCAGCATCCTAGCAATATGAATCAGTTCTAATTTAATTTTATCTATATTAGTGACAATTTGTAATAATCTAAGATAATGAATATGTTAAGGGTGCTTATAAACATGTCCAATAAATACTTCTTTAGCCTTAAGAAAACCATTTGGGCTAAAAAAATAACCGATTTGGCCTAAAAAAAAGATTTATTGTTTTGTATGTTCAAGATTAAACTCTTGTTTTATTTTTTTTTTTTTTTTTTTTTTTACAAAAAAGCCCTCTAAAAGTTCAAAACAACCAAATTTTGGCCCATTTAAAAATAGTATTGTCCCAATTTAAAAAAAAAAACCCAAGTTAGCCAATTAACTGAACGATTTTAACCGAAAATTTTAAAATTTATTCTTATCAAAATGAATTTAGTGAATTATCCAATTTAACTGACAATTGAGGTTAATATTTAAAATCGTCCTTTACCGTTAGCGATACCTACCCAAATCATTCCTTTAAAAGAAAAAGTTTTAAAACAAATAAATTATACAGAAAAAAAAACAAAAACAAAAAAAATCAACATGATGTGGCACAATGTTTCTCAAAAGTTGAGTTTTTCTCATTTTCAATCATATTATAAATTTTTTTTTTTATAAAATTTGTTTGTAAGCCTATCATTATTCATTTAAAAAACTAAGTGATCTATATATATTATTTAAATTTTTTTTTTTTTCAGTTGCACTTTTTGACTTTTTGAAATAAATATAATGATTAAAGAGGAAAAATCACTATAAAAATATGTAGATTTTGTGACTTTTTGGGCCAAAACCTTTTTTTTTTTTTTTTTAGTGAGATTCCATTGAAAAGGTCACAACGACCTCATATCAGCACATACAGCATAAGAGATACAGGGGGGGAAATCAGTGGTCCAAATTTGATCTACATGACTAGCTAAACCCAATTTGGCAAGCTCATGTGCTACCACATTACCCATCCGTTTTGTATGAGACACCTGCCATTCCCCAAAAGTAGCCAGCAAAGCTTTAGTTTCGTTCACCACTGCCCCATAAATGTTCCAACATGGGCCTTCCTTCTTCAGAGCATTAACAACTTCTAAAGCATCACCTTCAAGAACAATACTGGAGAAGCCTAGCTCTTGGTAGGTATTAGGTTTTCTCTCCTTCGCACCTTCTCAGCCTTCAACAACTACACAAAAAAAAAAAAGAAAAGAAAAAACAAAAACTAAATTTCATGCTGCGGAAAAACAAGCTCCTTCAACGATTGCAAAAACACACAGAATGATAGGATAAACGAAATCAAGTCAAATCAAAAAACAAAAAAAATGTTTCTTGTAACAAAAGAAAACAAGCATTTGATTGCAGAAACGTTGAAGCGAATCGGGCGGTGATAGGATCATTGATGAGAGAGATTGTATTAGCTGATGTGAGAGAAGTTTGGAGAGTGGGTGAGAGGATTCAAGAGCAAGAGATCGCTGAAATTTGAGGGTATCGGATATTTGAGAGTCTTGATGAGCTGAGAGATGGGAGGTGAGAAAATAAGAGCGGCAGCAGGGGAGGCGTACGTGAGAAAAGGGAGAAAGAAGAATGATTAAAGAAAAAAAGGCAAAAAAAACAAATTTAAAATTCAAAATTTAAAATTAATGACATGTGATATGTCACTAATTAGTGACGTGTTGAATGTGTGCACATCACTAATTAGTGGTGTGTGAACAGCGAAACATCACACGTCACTAATTAATTAGTGATTGTAATGCAAACGAAACCCCTAGAAAGGTGTTGTTTTACCCAAAAAAAATGTCACCTTTTGGTGACGTTTTCGAAAACTCAAACTGTTGACACATCACAAAGTTTGGATTTTTTTTTTAGTGAATCCTTCTATGTATGTTGGCGATCGAGAATCCCTCCAAATCTTTGGCTGCCTCCCCACACAAGGAGGCAACTCTAGAAGGAAACTCAACCTTCTTCATCTCCATCTTAAGCAAAGCACGTGGTCTCTATAATCTGTGTTATCACTCTGAAATGATTAGTCAATTTGAAGTTTTCTAAAATTCATTATAAAGTTTAATTTTACCTACTAACTAAGCAATGTGAAAATTTGTATTCATGACAATCTTTATAAATCACCAATTCTATGTCCTTTACTCCTCATCTTCTTAATATGTGGTGTTCTTAGAGCATTTTTAGCAGAGTGATTATTTTTTGATAATGCTTAGAGGACACACCCAAAAAAAACTCAAAGAAAATGAACTCCTTTAGGGCAAAGAAACCCACACTAAAGGTGATTGGTATGGAGGAGAAAAAATGGTAAATCAAATAAGAAAGAAAGGAATA
The DNA here is from genome assembly GCA_016403345.1 of Corylus heterophylla. Lineage (NCBI taxonomy): Eukaryota > Viridiplantae > Streptophyta > Magnoliopsida > Fagales > Betulaceae > Corylus > Corylus heterophylla. Next base: position 11,118,210 of record CM028139.1, on the reverse strand, counting down.
ATGTTTAATTTCGTGGAAATGCTTTGGAAGAAAGATAAGAATCGAGAAGAAGAAAAATTATTCATTGCCAACAAACTAAAGAAAAGAATTTTAAAAAATAATTAAGTAACTCCAACAAAGGAATTAAAAGAGATGATAATTAAAAAGTGTACGAGGAATGTCTTTTGAATAATTAACGGAAATAAGTACTTTTTACCAACAAAGGAAAGAGAGTGGAGAGAAAAGAATAAAAAAGACTTTAAGATGCTACAATGTGTTGAGGTGATGACGGTTTGAAAGTTTTTATCAATAGTACATTAATATATATATTTGAACACTATTCTAGTCCAAAAGCCTAATCTAATGGGTTTGGGTTCACTTGGGATATTAATTACTTTTTTTTTTTACTTTCTTAATATGGGACTCGATACTCACTAAACTCACAATGACTATGAACTTAAACTGACAAATCTTCTATTAAGAAAAAAGTGAGACCTAAACTCAAACTCCTTTTTTTTTTTTTATATATATATATTTTATTAAAAATGACACTTAGCCAAAATAATTGGTGCTAACATATTAGTCAATGGTTTTCATTAAAATTTAAAACCAAAGTTAGGTGGAGATCTATGTTGCAATATAATGTCACTTTTAATTAGAGATTGATTTATGAGAAATTTCCTACAAATCAATTTGTAAGAAATATGTATTTTTGATTACTGCATGAAATTTCTAGCCAGTTTTTATATAGCATAAAGTTAATTGTAACTTAAAGAATCATAAGAACTTATTTTTTTTTTTCATGTGTTTTTATCACTAGAAAGAGATATATAATAAAGAGGCTTGATATTGGGAGACCAACCATGAGTACTATAAATACAAGTAGAAGAAGAAGAGTGGATGCATTATCAGTAGAACCCACGAGTGTTGGCAACTAATAAAGAGGAAGAATTTAGTGCTCTCAAGCAATACAAGTATTTTTGCAAAAATTTGAGTTCTTACCTTTTTATTTTATTATATACTTCTTTGTTAAAGTTTTTCGAAGTGTTTTAATATTCCAGTTGAGTTTGTTAATACAGTTATTATAGGTTGTATTGTTAAAAAATAATTAAATAAATTCAACTATTCACAGTTCACAAGAAATAATATAAATTTTCATTTATTATTTCAATATATTCATAAAATAATAACAAAATTATAATAAGATTGATAAGACTTAAGAGATGAATATTATCTACTTACAAAAAATAAAAACTAATAAAAAAGTGATGAATATTATCAGTATATACTTGGTTGATGTAGAGAAAATTTTTGTTTTCTTTGAAGTGTTTCATGCCATTGTAAGAGATTTCCTATCATACATCCCACCTAGTGTCAAGTGTTTACTTCTGTGTTATCCTCGTGATAGAGTTGCTAATGCAGAATGGGGTCGTGGATTCACAAAAACAAACACAATAGAATTGTAACTCTTCTCCAGTCAATATTTTGTCAAGGACTACTTGAGGCAAAAGGGATTGAAAATAATATGCAAATTAATTGTTTTAATATTCTATCATTGTCTTTATAACATGCATGTATTTATAGTAAATAAAACCTTAAACTTGTGGGTTGGATATATAATAATCAATATAATGATTATTATACTGCATAATGATTATTATATTATATTGTTTCTAATAATCAATATAATATAATGATTATTATATTGCCAATGATTGTCCCTAGGAAAAAAACTTGTGGGATGGAAAACATCCCTGTAGTGCAACTTGCCGCGGGGTGATTGACATTCCACGAGACCGTGCGAACGACATTCCACAAGACCCTTCGGACTCGGTTGGCAGAATGGTGTATCTACAAGGTCCCCAAGCAACTGCGCAAGGTAAACGAAGAAGCCAACACTCCTAAGCTAGTCTCAATAGGACCCTTTCATCACAACCAGGTTGAATTGGAGGACATGGAAAAGCACAAACAGAGATATTTTGTGCATTTCTTGAAACGGACCGAGAAGAGTCCCAATGATCTTCTAAAGATCATTAAAGACGACAAAAAAAAAATCCGTCATTGCTATTCAGAGATCTTTGAGCGCATCAGTAGTAGTGAAGAACATTTTCTGGTAATGATTCTATTGGATGCCATCTTTATAATTGAGCTCTTCTTAAAAACCTCTAAAAAAGAACCGGATTACATATTGAGTAAGCCATGGCTGGTAAATTATTTACTTTATGACTTGATATTACTCGAGAATCAACTTCCTTTTTTTGTTCTTGAGAAATTATATATGTTCGCCTTCAATGACTCTTCCGGTTGCAACCATCGCAAACAAGGCAACAAAGGGAACATAAAAGGACCTGAAGAAAGAGGATGCTCCTTTGTCAGGCTTTCTCCAAATACTTTTCTCACTTTGATAAGGAGAAAGAATCCATTATAGGAGAGGAAGTAAAGCATTTAACAGATTTGCTAAGATATATGTTCTGTTCAGTACCAGAGCTGATTCAGCAACCTAGAAAACCTATGGTTAATATATATAGTGCCACAAAGCTTGACTAAAGATTGAAATTGAAGCAGCTCATGAGAGACGATTACTTGACATAACATTCTCTGGGAATGAGTCGAAATGGTCTATCTTGACAATCCCACAACTTTGATAGACGATAATATTGAAGTAGTTTTCCGAAACCTCATAGCCTTGGAGCAGTGTCATTATCCATCTGAACCGTACATCTGCAATTATGTTTCGCTAATGAACTATATAATCAACACCGAACAAGATGTGAAATTGCTTGTTGAGAAAGATGTCATTGTGAACCATATCGGTAGCAACGCTAAAGTGGCAACTCTATTTAGCGAACTCTGCATTCAGATGTTGGTTGCTTCCTGTTTTCTCTAAGTGTAGAGATTGATGAGTACTGTAAAAGCTTTTGGAACCGCAGCATGGCATCCATTAAAGGAACATTTTTTCGTGATTTTGGGAGAAGCATTGCAACTGTGGGCGCCCTACTTGCTTTGTTGGGTCTCTTTAGTTCTTTTCTCTCAAAATAAAGGAAGCAAATGTCACTAGTGTTTGGTTTGTGATATGAGGTTTTACCAATTATTTCCATTTTGTTTGTTTCATATTGTTTCAGCATATATACGTAGAGATCAGTGTCTACTTCAGTACATAAAGCTCTATGCTCTTTGTAATATTCCTGTTCAGCTTGTGTTATATATCTTGAACTTTGTAAGTGGTTATGATATTTCAACAATAAGATTTGTGGCAAGTTTGTGTGTTTTAGCATCCATTGAGTGTCTGTATTTCAGACATGCATATATATATATATGATTAATTGACCCAATTCCAAATGATATTATTGTTGTCACAAGGAACGACATCATTGTCATTGTCATGAGACAACCACAATTATTTGATCATGATTACGTCAAAATGCATTTACCATGGAATAAGTATATGCAATAAGTGTCATCCAGTCCCAATAAATAAACGTCAACCCTATGTGCCTCCTTGTACAGTACAATAAGTGCCATTTTCCAGGCAGCAACTCCACCCAATTCTGCATGTTCAGAACAGAAGAGTAAGATAAGTTCCAACAAGCTACACCAATGACTAATACAACAGACTTTACAATAATATGGACGGTCCAATTCAAAGGGCACCAACAGTGACGTTTCGATTTCATTACGCCAATTGACTGCTTGCATAGAGCAAACATTGTTCAACATAGAGCATCAAATCCAAGTTGCAGTAGCCAAACAATAGAAACAAGAATAAACACTGAAATGAAGGAAAAAGCCAAGAGGTCACTGAACGACACACATACAAGGAAAAAAAATCCCTCTTAGTTTACGATTATAAGTTTTAAAAAGCATGATCGATGTGCTTAAATTTGTGATTTGGAAAAAATTATAAAATCAGTATATATATTAGTGTTACCAAGATGTAATTAATTAGGTCTTTGGAGTATAATAATTTTTAGTAAGTAAAATACTTCATGGCCCTGAAGCACCAAAATCCTTGACCACCCCTCAAATTTTTTTTTTTCTTTTTATTTTATATATTTAAATTTATGTTTTTGTTTTTCATTGTAAAAATCACACACATTGCAAGATGATTGGTGTTGGTGGCACACTATTAAGACTTCGTCTATTTGGGATTGCGTTTGAGGACCTAAAAATGCTTTTAACACCTAAAAAGTCGGCAAAAAAATTAAAAGTACTTTTAAGTGCTTGTTTGGTAAAAATTAAAAGTGCTTTTTGGTCCAAAAGCCTAAAAACCAAAACATACTTTTGACAAAAGCTTAAAATGAAAATTTTGCCCAAAAGCTCTTTTTAACTTAAAAGCTCTATTTTTCAAACGCAGTTCCAAACAGGCTTGTAACATTAATTAAATTATTAAATTTGTATCTTTTTATCAACTTAAACTTTTGAGATAAATGGTAATTTTACTGCATCTTCCATCGGTCCATTAAATTGCATCACGTCAGAATTCAAAAGATGCAAACTAAACATCCAATGGACCCACAAATTTCAATAAAGATCATGCCAAGTTATCATTAAGAAAAATCAAGACCCATTTGGCTTTTCTTCCATAGTGATCTTTTTTTTTTTTTTTCAATCATCGCCCATTCATGATACGTTCTCAATTGGAGTGGTACTATTGTACTAATCTACCAAATTAATGACGCAGCAGAAAACATCAAACACCAAGATATAGAAACAAATTATAAAGATGTTAAAAAACTGAGACACTGATTTCAACCAATGTCGTTAAGCTAAATACATCAAATAATTAAACTAATATCCCATGTTGGAAATCCTATATATTTTTGAGATTCATCCTCATCTATAAGAACAATATATAGGATCTGCTCCTGTACGTATCAACAATTTTACCATTAGTTTCATCAGTAAATGTAGACAAAGGCATGATGAAGCAGAGAGACAAATATTTTTATTCGATTCGTACTATCTCTCATAGGTTGTCTTTCCCAAACACAAGCCAACAAAATGGCACGATTGAGTGCAAGCATAGGCATTTCGTGTACTTTTATAACACTAACAAAATAAATATTTGAAACCCTTTGCACGGGTCTAGAGTTTGCGTGACAGATGAGCTGAGAGATGGGAGGTGAGAAAATAAGAGCGGCAGGGGAGGCACGTGAGAAAGGGAGAAAGAAGAATGATTAAAGAAAAAAGGCAAAAAAAAAAAAACAAATTTAAAATTAATGACATGTGACCTCACTAATTAGTGATGTGTTGAATGTGCCTACTAATTAGTGGTGTGAACAGTGAAAATCACCGTCACTAATTAATTAGTGATGTGTAACTATTCAACGACACCTCTTAGAGGTGTCGTTTTAAAAAAAAAAAAATGTCACCTTTTGGTGACGTTTTCAAAACTGAAATTGTTGACACATCACTATGTTTGGATTTTTTTAATGAATCCTTCTATGTTTGTTGGCGATTGAGAATCCTCCAAATCTTGGCCTCCCCACACAGGAGGCAACTCTTGAAGGTAACTCAACCTTCTTCATCTCCATCTCAAGCAAAGCACGTGGTCTCCATAATCTGTGATATCACTCTAAAATGACTAGTCAATTTAAAGTTTCCTAAAATTCATTATAAAGTTCAATTTTACCTAATAACTACAAATGTAATTTGCACTTATAACAATCTTTATAAACCACTAATTCTATGTCCCTTCTCCTCATCCTTTTAATATGTTGATGTTCTTAGAGCATCTTTAGCGACTGATTATTTTGGTTGATAATGCTTAGAGGACACACCCAATACAACAACTCAAAATAAAATGAACTCCTTTAGGGCAAGAGCAAACCCACACTAAAGGTGATTGGTATGGAGGAGAAAAAAATGGTAAATCAAATAAGAAAGAAAGGAATAATGTTTAATTTCGTGGAAAATGCTTTGGAAGAAAGATAAGAATCAAGAAGAAGAAAGAAAAGTTATTCAGTGCCAACAACCTAAAGAAAAAATTTTAAAAAATAATCAAGTACTCCAACAAAGGAATTAAAGAGAGATGATAATTAAAAAGTGTTCCTGGAATGTCTTTTGGAATAATTAAAGGAAATAAGTACTCTTTTTACCAACAAAGGAAGGAGAGAGTGGAGAGAAAAGAATAAAAAAAGACTTTAAGATGTTACAATGTGTTGAGGTGATAAACGGTTTGAGAGTTTTTATCAATAGTACATTAATATACATATTTGAATATTACTCTAGTCCAAAAGCCTAATTTAATAGGTTTTGGTTTACTTAAGTATATTAACTACTATTTTTCTTTATACTTTTTTAATATGGGATTCGACATCACAAGTGAACTCACAACGACTATGAACTTAAACCCAGACAAATCATCTAATAAGAAAAAGAAGTGACACCAAAACTCAAACTCCTCTTTTCTTTTTATGTATATATATATATATATATATATATATATATATTTTTATTAAAAATGACACTTAGCTCAATATGATTGGTGCTAACATATTAGTCTAATGGCTTTCATTAAAATTTTAGACCAAAGTTAGGTGCAGAGATCTATGTTGCAATATGACATCACTTTTAGAGACTGATTTATGATAATTTTCCTATGTATTTTTTGCTTACTATAATCAGTTTTTATATGGCATAAAGTTAATTGTAACTTAACAGAATCATAAGAACTTATTTTGATTTTTTTGTTCCTGTGTTTTTATTGGTAAGGAACCTGCCAACAAAGTACTATAAATACAAGTGGAAGAAGAAGAGTGGATGCATTATCGGTGGAAGAAAAACCCTGTGTTGGCCTAATTGGGAAGAATTTTTGGCTTAAGCTCAAGATTTTTCAAGCTTTAAGGTTTTACTTTCTAAATTTTTAAGGTTTTATGGTTATGATTTGTTTTGCCTAATGGATTTTTTCCTTTGTTCTTTTTAATTTTTAATATTTTACAAATTTTTATTTAAATTTGATAACTTATTTACAATAAATCCTTCAATTTAATCTTTTTTTTTTTTTTTAAACTAAAATTTTTAAAAATTAAAATTTTTTAAAAATAAAAAATTTTAAAAAAAAATTCAAATTTTCCCTTTTAAAACCTGGTTTTTTTTTAATTTATTTTTTGTATTTCCCAAATTTTCAAAATTTAAAAAACCTATAAGACTTCCCCTTGAAATTTTGAGCCAAAACTAAAAAAAGTTTTTCAATTTTGGTTTTTTCGGGTTATTTAACCTTAAACTTTTCAAATATGTTATTTTGATTTTCCTTATCCATGAAGAATTTAGGGATTTTTGGGTGCTTTTTTTGAAAAATTTTTACCTTTTTAATTTTTTTTTTGTTTTTTTTGGTTTTAATTTTTAAGGTTTTTAAATGTATAATTTTTTTTTTTGGGTTTTCTTTAATTTTTCCTGTTTTGTTTGAGGAAAAAATTTTAAAGGGTTTTTATTTTTTTTTTTTAAAAAAAAGTGAATGTTGTTTAATTTTTTGGGGTTTTTTTCTTCCTGGGTTTTTTAAAGTTTTTAAAAAAGGGGGAAAAAAAAAAGGCACAATTTTTAAAAAAAAAAGGGGAAATCTTGTTTTAATTTTTTGGGGTTAAAATTTTTTTTCCCAATTTTAAATCTTTTAAAAAATTTTCCCATTTGGCTTTGGGTTTAAAAAACAATTAAAATTTTGATTTTTTTCCCAGTTTCAAAAGGGGCAAAAGGTAAACCCCAATTAGTTTTACATTTTTATGAAAATTAAAAAAAATTAAAAACTTTAAATTTTTTGGTTTCTTTAAAATTTGGGGAAAAAAAAAGGGGGAAAAAAAAAAAATTTTTAAAAACTTTTTTCAAATTAAAAATTTTAAAGAACTTAAAATTTTATTTTAAAATTTTAAAATTAAAATTTTTTTCCCCTTTGGGCCAAATTTTTTTTAAAAATTCCCTTTTAAAAATTTGGACCCCAATTTATCAATTTTTTTTTTTTAAAAAAATTTCTTTAAATTTTTTTTTTTGTTTTTCCCGAAAAGGTTTTTAAAATTTTTTTTTAAATATTAAAAAAAAAATTTTATTTTAAAAAAAATTTTTAAAAAGGGTTTAATAAATTTTAAAAAATTTTTTAAAATTTTTTTAAAAATTTTTTTAAAAATTTTGAATTTAAAAAAATAAAAAAATTTTTTTTCCAAAAAAGGAAACGGGTTTATTTTTAAACCCCAAAAATTTTTTTTTAAATTTTTTTTAAGTAATTTTTAAAAAAATTTTTTTTTTTTTTAAAAATTGTTTTTAAAAATTATTTTTTTAAAAAAAAAAGAAATTCCCAATTTTTTTTAAAAAAGGGTAATTTAAAAGTTTTTGGGGTTGTTTTCCAAAACCATTTAAAAAAATTTTTTTTAAATTTTTAAAAATTTTTTTATATTTTAATTTAAAAAAAACCGTTTAAAAAAATTTTTAAAAAAATTTTTTTTTTTCAAATTGAAGGAACCAATTAATGAATTTGTAAAAAATAATTCCTTAAATTTTTTTAATTTAAAAATTTTTGGTTTAAAATTTAAATTTTTATTTAAAAAAAAAAATTTTTTGGGGATTTAAAATTTAAAATTTTTAAATTTTAATTTTCAAACTTCAAATTAGTACCCAAATTTCTTTTATTTTTTGGGAAAAAAAATTTGAAAAATTTCCAAAAAATAAAAATTTAATTTAAAATTTTTTTAATTTTTCCAAAAATTTAAAAATTTTTTTTTAAAAATTTAAAAATTTTGGAAAGGCCCATCAAAATTTAATTGGTTTTTATTGATTTCAGCTTTACTAAAAAAATTTTTTCTTTATTTTGGGAAAATTTTAAAAAGAAAAAAAAATTTTTCCAAAACCCAACCTTTTAAAAGAAAAATTTTTTCTTTTCCCCAAAATCAAAAATTTTTAATTTAGTTTTTAAAATTATAAAAAACTTTTTCCTTTTAATTTTTTAAAAATTTAATTTTAAAAAATTTTTAAAATTTTAACTTTTTTAAAAGAAAATTTTTTTTTTTAAATAAAATTTAATTTTTGATTTTTAAATTTTTTTTAAAAAACAAATTAAAAAACCCAAAATTTAATTAAAATTTTGGGGTCAAATTCAAAAGTTAAGTTTTAAAACTTGGGATTTTGGGTTTTTCACTTTTGGTTGTAAAGGGTTTATTTTTTTTTTCCCAAAGGCCCTAAATTAGTTATTTTGGAATTGTTTTAATAAATCATTCCAAATGAAAAAGGGCCCAACCTTGGTTTTTTAATTTTTTATTTTTTTTTTTAAATTTAAAAAAATTTTAAAATTTTAAAATTTAACCAAAAATTTTAAAAATTTTTTAATTTGGGAAAATTTTCAAAATTTAAAATTTTTTTAAATTATTTTTAAAAAAATTTTTTAAATTTAAAATTTTCCCTTTAAAAATTTTTTTAAAAATAAATTTAAAACCCCTTTTAAATTCTAAATTTAAAACCCTTAAATTTTTTAAAACCCCCCGTTTTGGGTAAAACTACATTTTTAAAAAATTTTGGTTCCTTTTCTTTTGGGTTTAATTTGTTGAAATTTTTCCGGTGGTTTATATTCCCAAAAGGGGGGCCAAAAAAATCTCCAAGGAAACCTTGGTTTTTTAGAAAAATTTTAAAGTTTTAAATTTTAAAATTTCAAAATTTAAAATTTTATTTTTCTTAAAATTTAAATTTCAATTTTAATTTTTAAAAATATTTTAAAATTTTGAAAAAAGAAAAAAAAAAATTTAAAAAATTTTTTAAAAATTTTTTTCTAAAACCCTAAATAATTTTTTTTTCCAAATCAAAAAAAAAAAAAAACTTAAAAATTTCAACCCAAAAATTAATCAAAAAATTTTACGTAAAAAACGAAAAAATTTTTGGGGGGCGGTTTTTAAAGAAAATTTTTTTAAAAAATTTAAATTTAAAAATTGTTTAAAATTAAATTTCAAAGCCCCCTCAAAAAAAAAGCTTTTTTTTAATCTTTTTTCCGCTTATAATTTTAAAAAAAAAATTTTTTTTAAAAAAATCAAATTTTTGGGGAAAAGTAAAATTTTGCCCAAAAAATTTGCTTGTTTAAAAATTAGGAATTTAAAAAAGAAAAGGAAATTTTAAAAAATTATTAATAAAATAAATTTACCAAAATTTTTTTTTAAAATATTTTAAAAATTTAAAAACCTTTAAATTTTTTTTTTTTTTTAAAAATTAATTTTTAATTTTTTTAAAAAAGGTAAAAAGGGGGTTTTTTTTAAATTTAAGGTTTTTTTTTCCCTTTAACAAATTAAATTTTTGGGGGCTTTAAAAACCCAAAAAAAATTTAAAAAAATTCCCTTTCTTCCTTTAAAACCCCTTTCAAAAACAAATTTTAAAAAAAAAATTTTTTATTTTAAAATAAAACAAAAAAATAATTTAAAAATTTGGGAAAAACAAAAATTTTTTTTTAAAAAAATAAAAAAATTTTTTAATAATTTAAATTTTTCAAAAAAAGGAAAAATAAAAAAGGGGCGGTGGTATTTTTTAAAAAAATAAACCCAAAACCTTAAATACTCCAAAATTTTAATTTAAAACCCAAAATTTTAAAAAAAATTTTTTTTTTAAATTTTTTTTTTTTTTCAATAAATTTTTTTTTTAAAAAAAAATAAAAGAATTAAAAAATAAAAGGGTTTTGAAACCATTTTTAGGAAAAAAATTTAAAAAAGGGAAAAAAATTTAAATAAAAAGGGAAAAAATTTTTCCCAAAAATTTTTTTAAAATTAACCTTAAAAAAAAGGGGGGTTCCTTTTTATTCAACCAAACCAAATTTCTTTCCAAACCCCAAAAAAAAACCATTAAAAAAAAAGTTTTTTAAAAAAAATTTAAATTTCCAATTTTCGGGAATAAATTTAAAAATTTTCCCAGCATTTAAAAAAAAAAAAGAAAAAAAAATAAAAATAAATAATATATAAGAGGGAAAGAAGAGGGAAAAAGTTGAATATCCCGCTCATTTTTTTAGTAACGTACCAACATTTAACACGTCAGAAATTTCTGACATGTGTAAATAGCATGTTGGAAAATTTCTGATGTGTGAAAATAGCATGTCAGAAAATTTTTGACGTGCTATTTTCACATGTCAGAAATTTTTGACATGTTAGAATACCATGTCAGATAGGGGTGCAAAGGCGGGCGGTTTTTAACCGCCCGCTAACCGCTAACCGCTATAACCGCCAACCGCCTAACCGCCTAACCGTTTAACCGCATTAACCGCTAACCGCCTAACCGCCATAACCGCCTAGCGGTTAGCGGTTATTGGGTCTACTAACCGTAACCGCTAACCGCTAACCGCATTTTTATATAATATATTTTTATAATTATAATTATAAAAATATTTATACATATAACATAATCACTTGATCATTAAATCACAATTTTTTTTAAAAAATAATTAAATCACAATTTGAGTATTAATATATTATCACTATAATTTATATGATTATATCATATAATCACTTGATCATTAAATCACAATTTTTTTTTAAAAAATAATTAAATCACAATTTGAGTATTAATATATTATCACTATAATTTATATGATTATATCACATGAGATTGATTATTAAATCATTTGATTATATAATAACAAATTATACATATATAATATGACATAACTCATAAGTATACTAATTCATACTAATACAACAATTAAATATCTAGAGACTTATTTCCAATGTATGTTATAAACCTATAAGTCTATATAAGTCTACATATGTATATGAATAATATAAATGTATAATATCAATAGTTAATCATATGATTCAATGACAATTCAAATACTTTATTCAAGACTTCAAGTGAATCATATTATTAATGTACAATGATGATATGATTCGTATAATATCAAATTAAGTAATTGATATTGGATTAAACAATGACCAATGTGTTACTTATAAACATAATTTAAGTATTAATGTATTATCATTATAATTTTAGTAATTTATATATTATCACTATAATTGATATGATTATATCACATGATGACTTGATCATTAAATCATATGATTATATAATAATAAATAATACATATATAATATGACATAACTCATAAGTCATAAGTCTACAAGTTAATCATATGATTCATGTACAATGATAATCACAATTGATTCAATTGAATTAAACAATATGTTACTTATAACTACAAGTCTACAATTTAATTAAAGCATTATTAGATACTTTAGGAATTTAGGATTTAGGAGTTTGAACATTACCATTTACCATTAGATATTAAGTTCAATTCAAAGAAAAAAGATTATAAGTAAATATGATAAGAATTTAAATAATTAATCATATGAATCATATGATATAATTTAATGAGACTATATGATTATATAATATCAAATTAAGTAATTGACATTAGATTCAACAATGTGTTACTTATAATCACAATTGAAGTATTAATGTATTTTTTGAACATTTTTTAGAAAAAGAAATTTAACCATTTTTTGAAAGAAAAAAAAAAAGAAAATTAACAATTTTGAACAATTTTGAATTTTAATATATATATATATATATATATATATATATATATAATTGCTTATAGTTATATTATATGCATATTGAATAATATAAATGTATAAGATAAATATTTAACTATATGACCCAATTACAATTCCAATACTTAATCAATTATTCATGTACAATGACAATGACAATGTGATTCATATAATATCAAATTAAGTAATTGACATTGGATTAAACAATGTGTTACTTATAACTACAATTGAAGTATTTTTGTTTGTTTGTAAGTTTATAAGATCAACACTTAATCATATGATCTAATGACAATTCAAATATTTATAGCAATTGGGCCTAAGAAGATATTAAAAATACAAGAAAAAAAATGAGGGTAAAAAAAAGCCCAAAAAGCCCAATTTTAAAAAAGCGGTTAGCGGGCGGTTATCTATTTCACTAACCGCTAACCGGCCGCTAACCGCTAACCGCTAGGCGATTAAGCGGTTATGTTAGTGAAATTTACTAACGCTAGAAGCGTTACTGATTAGCGGTTATTGCCACTAACCGCTAACCGTAACCGCATTTGCACCCCTAATGTCAGAAATTTCTAACGTGCTATTTTCACATGTCAGAATTTATGACTTGGTATTTTTGGTCACGTCAGAAAAATATTTACTGACGTGGCAATAATTAGTAACGGGGTAAAAAATCGTGTACTGTAGCCACGTTAGAAATTGATTGTTTTTTTGTAGTGTCTTCTTCTCTTTCGGTTGTGAGACTCTAGTTCAACCCCTTCTTATCATTATTTGTAAATTAACGTAATGTTTATATTTATTTTACCACAATGATCATGCATATATAAAACTTCCATGGGTTGATAGGGCTATGAAGAAGGTAAAAATGGTTCTAGTATCTCATCCTTAGCCCTTTAAATAGGACAACCTACGCTGCTAGATTTAAAAATGTTGTCTTTTAAAAAAGCTGTCTAGACAAAATCGAACATTCGGTGAAAACTTAGATCGATCGTTATGTTCCAAGTTCGATCAATCGATGGAAACATAGAACGTTCGTGAACTTGGACGTTCAATGAAAACTTCAATCGTTCGATTGTCGCATATTTTTAATTTATTTAAAAATAAAATCCCTTTTCAGGTTTGTTTATGGAAATATATATATATATAGAGAGAGAGAGAGAGAGAGAGAGAGAGAGAGAGCTTTAACAGCTTTTATTACATGATCCGATGGTTATACTAAATTAATTAGCTTGTTAATTTGCGGGCCATTACAGCCATGTCAAACTATCTTGACTATTGGTCAATTTTTTTATTTTTTTTTATTTTTATGTTCGTGCCAATAATTTATAGGATCCGATGGCACTGCTCGAGGGCCATGAGGTTTCGAAAATGAGATTCAGTATCATGGTCTATCAAAAGTTGTGGGACTTCCAAGATATGTTGCCTACTCTCCAGGCAAGGAAAGCATTTCAAGCATGGTAAGCAAGTAAGGCGGCATGAACGATCGAAAGGAAGGTCTCCAAAGCACCCTTTCTCAGAGAATTTGATTTGAAGTAAACCTTTTTTTTTTTTAACCCTTTTGAATTTCAATCCTGCTTCATCAAGCTTTGTGGCAGAACATCGACTAATACCATTAACTTCTTTGAATTCCAATCCTGCGGCATCAAGCTTTGAACAGAAAAAAGATCTTATCAAATCTCACCACAAAAAAAATAAGGTTTAGTAACATGGTTATTTGGGGCATTTTTGACTAAAAAAACATCTCTATTGATTTCACAACGCTTGATTAGGGGCACTTGGGACACGTCGGTTTTTATGGCGACTAAAATTTAAGATTGAGACGTTTTTTTACGAAAAAATGCCTCGAAAAGAGGACATTTGAAACAAAGCGCCCCCTTTTTTAAAAGGGGGCGCTTTGTTGTGAAAAACGCCCCCTTTTTTAAATGGGGACGCTTCCTAGGCAAGCGCTCCCTTTTTTTAAATGGGGGCGCTTCCTAGGCAAGCGCCCCCTTTTTTAAATTGGGGTGCTTCCTAGGCAAGCGCCCCCGTTTTTAAAAGGGGGCACTTCCTAGGCAAGCGCTCCCATTTAAAAAAGGGGGTGCTTCCTAATCAAGCGCCCCCTTTTTAGAATGAGAGCACTTCCTAGGCAAGCGCCCCCTTTTTAAAATAAGGACGCTTCCTAGGCAAGCATCCCTTTTTTTAAATGGGGGCGCTTGCCTAGGAAGTGCCCCCTTTTAGGAAGCGCCCTCATTCTAAAAAGGGGTGCTCAGGTGGGCAAGCGCCCCCTTTCATAAATGAGGGCGCTTGCGTATAAAGGACCTCTATTTCTATATGAGAGCACTTCCACACTGCGAAGCGCCTCCAATAATTAATATATAGAGAAAATATTTTTCCAATGCAATCCATATATATTTTTTATTTTCTCCTGATATACAATATGCATTACAATATTGTATTGCATATTTTCTCCATAAATATTTTCTCCATTCATCAATCTTATACATATATATCTCACAATACATATCTAATCCATATATACAATCTCATATCTCATAAGACATTTAAATCCAAAATGATGATATCATAAACACAAAATGTACGTACCACATCTTAAAGACTTAACAAAAATTGTACCATACATATGAAATAAAATATCCAAAACGATATCATAAACACAAAGTGTACCACCTCTTAAAAGAGTTCACAAAAATTGTATATAACATATGAAATAAAATATATCAACGAGTTCGCTTAGCATTTGGCATCAAATATGTACTCAACCTAACAGGTCAAGTATACGTACGTCACTTAACGATTACCTGCAAATGATAAAACCAAAAAAAAAAAAAATTAAATTACAAACCCATATCTAACTATTTTGAAAGTTCAAACCTATATATAATTAGATTATATTACAATTGACTAAGATATGTAGATCTACACATACTTTGTGATGATCCACAATGGTCGCCTTTTGCATCAGCTGCATGCTCATCTTCATTTGTTAATTCATTCTCACCAATATATAAATAGATGCAAATGTATATTATGCAATCATATATATGTTCTTAAGTCAACAATAATGAATTGTGTTTGAGTAGCTAGTTCCCCTATAAAAGGATAAAAGATAAAAGAAGAACAACATAAAATAATTTTTATTGTGTTTAAGTTATATAAGCCAACATTAAAGGATAAAAGATAAGCCAACATTAGAATTTCAAATTTTATGTTGTTCTCCCTTTATCTTTTATCCTTTATTGTGTTTAAGTTATTTTTATATAACTTAATGTTTGAGCAGCTAATTCCTCTATATAACTAAAAATAATTTCGATACGCCTGCTATCCAGGCGCCCTTAATTAAGTCCGCCTGGATAGCAAGCGCCATTAATTAGGGGCGCCTGCCACCTAGGCGCCCTTAATTAAGGGTGCCTGGCTGGCAAGCGTGCCCCTAATTAAGGTATATTCCGGACTCCAGAAAATCATCATGTTTCTTCCACAATGGTATATATACAACTTTTCCAAAGAACTTACATAAGACAATTAAAATTCAAAAAATGGCACCAATCTCGACGAGTAATTTTGGATAGTAAAGCAGACTATTCTGGCACTACCAATGAAGAGGAAAAACAAAGGAACATGCTAATAAAGGATAAGGAAAAACAATAAAATTAAAAAAAAAAAAAAGAAAAAAAAAGAGGTATTCCGATCCACTTAATTCTGCAATAATAATTCAGTACTAAATGTTAATATGAACGAACTGCACAGTGAAATCAAAACTGAATTGAATTTGAAAGAACACTCCAGGACAACCACGGAGATTCTTCAAAATTGTGATTGTTGCATTCAACAAACCAACTACACCCTAAAAGTAGAGAAAGCTTTGCTGAATTTAAAATCCCTAATTCTCATAAAAATCATAATACATAAAAAATCTGACTATTAGAATCCCAAATCGACAACTTAAAGAGACAGCAGATACAAAGAAAAACAGAGACAGAGACAGAGAGAGACTCACTAGTACAGGAACGTAGAGAGATGCAGGCCGGTTTCGACTGGAGAAGATGGCTGGTGGGTTGGCCAACCATGTGGGTCACTGGGCGCCGGAGAGAGAGATAGGAAAATCGAGATTGAGAGAGGGGCAACTAGCGCCGTAGAGAGAGATATGGATTGATATATATTGAGGGACAGGGGAGAAGCTATGGATCGAAAATATATATATATATATATATATATATATATATATATATATATATATATATATATATATATCCTGATGCAGAGAGGGGGGATTGGCGGGCCGTGCGGGGAGAGGTTAGGGAAAATATATATTGAGGGAGAAATTAAGTCTTAGAGAGGGAGCAGAGGAATCAAAAGGAAAATTAAGTTCCCGCTCGCAAAAACAAAAAATATAAATATATTAAAATTAAAAAACACTTATAAATTTATTTATAAAAATAAAAAGTAGATACTAAAAATTAAAAAACATTTAAAAGAGACTTAAACTAAAAAATATAGAAATGCAAAATCAGTTAATGTGGTTGTCTAAATTAAAAATTCATCTATGTGATATAAAAACAAAAATAATACTAATTCAGAAATTATCAGGATAGGCCACAATAATAATTTAATTCTTGTAGGCACCCTTAATTAAAGGTGCCTAGCTGGCAGGCGCCCCTAATTAAGGGTGCCTAGATGGCAAGCGCCCCTAATTAAGGGCGCTTGGATAGCAGGCGTCCCAAACTAAGAGCGTTTGCAAGCCAGGCGCCCTTAATTAGAGATGCTTGCCAGCCAAGGCCACTTAATTAAGGGAGCTTGCCAGTTAGGTGCCCTTAATTAGGGGCACTTGCCAGCCAAGCGCCCTTAATTAAGTGCGCCTAGCTGGCAGGCGCCCCTAATTAAGGGTGCCTGGATAGTAGGTGTCCCGAATTAAGGGCGCTTGCCATCCAGGCGCACTTAATTAGGGGCGCCTAACTGGCAGGCACCCCTAATTAAGGGCGCCTGGATAGCAGGCGTCCTGAATTAAGAGCGTTTCCTTGCCAAGCGCCCTTAATTAGGGGCGCTTGCCAGCCAGGCGCCCTTAATTAGGGGTACCTGGATAGCAGGCGTCCCGAATTAAGGGCCTTTCCCAGCCAAGTGCCCTTAATTAGGAGTGCTTGCCATTCAGGCGCACTTAATTAGGGGCACCTAGCTGGTAGATGCCCCTAACTAAGGGCACCTAGATAGCAGGCGTCTCGAATTAAAGGCGCTTGCCAGCCAAGCACACTTAATTAACTAAATTGGGGCATATCCTATTGGAATGTCCCGAATTAAGGAGACGTTTTTCTGCGCAGGCGTTGCTAATTTTATTTTGTGTCGTTTACACAATAAAATGTCCCTATAAGGGGATGTTTTATTAAAGCGCCTCTATTCCAAGCGTTACTAAATCTTGTTTTTTTTGCAGTGTCTATGAAGTATTTTACTTCCTTGATGTTGAACAAATCTGGCGGCCGCATAACTTTAGGAGAAAAGTAATTGTAGGAAAGCTCCAAAAATGTAACCTCTCTGATCTTGTTTCCATTTGTTGCTTTGCTATAGTCGGGATCAGCATACTTATATAATTTCTCAAGGATAGGAAAAGGAAGTTGATTCTCGAGCAATATCAAGTCAAGCTGTATACCATTTGCTACCCATGGTTTATTTATTAATATTGCTTTAGATCTTGTGGCTCCATTTAAGATAAAACTGAATCAAGTACTTTGAAACAAACTAATCAAGTTGTCATGTAACCAGCTTCCCACTGCCACCTCTATAAGCCAATGAGATCCATGGAATAATTTTCTAAGAAAAATAATTCTTCAAGCATATACTTAGCCACTTTCTGTTTGGAATTTGAGCGGTAGATTTAGCACTCAACCTGATTGTAAGGACATCAGCTAGCGGATCATCCACAATGAACCCAGCCAACTTCCACGTAGGATCTTTTGTGCGAACTCTGTTGTAAAGAGCCCTCATCCATCTATGCACGTCTAAACTAGCAAACCATGGTGCTATTATCCAAGCTACAGGGATAGGCTTGTTGTCTGAGTTGAAAACAACAAGACTGTGAACGGGATGCTAGATCAATTTGCAGAGAGAGCATAGTTAGTTTCTCATGACACTAAGGACTTAGGTTACATGAACTTTAAATAAACAATGAAACAACAAAATAAAAACAGACCTTTAATTTGTTTGCTCCTGATGCAACGTGACTTAGTGGGCTGCAGCGAAGAACATCAATAAGCAGCGGATAAATAACTCAAGATCTAGATTCTATTAAAGATCAAAGAATTCTTCTTGACAAAAGTTATATACTCTTTAGGTTTTGAAGGAAAAGAAAGAAGAATGCTCAACTCTGAGGTTTCTTATTCAACAAAATCAATAATCAACATAAATTGTCTTTCTCTGGAGGCTATAATCATATATTTATAACCCCAAACCCTAAACATAATAAAATATGACATAAATACTCCAAAAATCCTAAACCTAATAAAACAACGAAATATTGACTCCTAAAACCCTAATCCTACTAAAACAAGGAAATAAAGACGGCTTAACCTAATTAAAACACAGAATATAATATAAGCAGCTCCGTGTGTGATTGATTGCAGATACAAGGGCGATCGATCGCACAACCAAGGGCTTGATGCGCAAGTGTTTGGAACTGCGCTTGAGCAAAGAGCAAATAATTTATAATGAGAAAGTGCATAATATTGTAAGGCAGCTTATTGAGACCGGTATATGTCCATGGGCTTTGTGAGGTCATAAAAGAATTCTGTAGATTCTTTGACCAAGCTACTAGCAAGAAGGCTAGTGAGATAAGCATCGAGGAGGATATGACTAATACCCAAATTATGACACCGTGATTGATACCCAACCACTATGATTGGAGATCCTATGAATGAGGTTTAATGGGAAACGAAGTCACATGTGATCACGGTATGATACTGTCAATTTATGTTTATTAACTATCTTGCTGAGAAGATTAGTGATGAGTCCATCCCTATGGTGTAAGACAGTACAAGATGCAGAGTGATTAAGGGTGAGCTTAAAGCTCTTAATGGGTTCATAGTCCCTACCTGTTGGGATGTGGTGTTTCCTGCACACACTACTGATGGATACCACTTATATGAGTGTGGAGGTGTTATCTCCTATGAGACTTGGGTAGGTCTCTAGAGCACTCATGAAAGCCATTTTATGGTGTAATAACAAAAGATGCAGAATGAGTAAGGATGAGTTTAAAACTCTTAATGGGTCCATAGTCCCTACTTATTGGGATAAGATGTTCTCTGCACACATTCTTGATAGACGCCACCTATGTGAGTGTGGAGGTGGTGCCACTTCCTATGAGACTTTGGCAAGTCTCTAAAGCACTCATGAAACCCAAAGGTGCATGGCCTGTATAAGGCGTCAACCCGCTATAGAACAACCCAATTTTCTTGATTTGATTTGATTTAATTTTTTTGTTTTTGGAGAAAGTTATGTGGATGATAAGTTTGTTTAACTTGTGGATTTGGTTAAAAGAGTTTAACTCTACCACGATTCATTAAGTTCCTACTTATTTATCCTAGGTGCGGTTAAAACTTTCGGGTACCACATCAATGCATGCTTTCAATCTCCTTTTATTCTAATGTTTGAAACATGTGGGGGATTGTTGTAATATTTGTTACAAACATTCATTTTTTAATTATTTGAAAAAGTTTTATCATTTGATAATATCTTCACGAGTTTTTATGAGAAATAAAAATCATCTTTAACCATTTTGGTTTATAATCGTTTGTATTTATTACTTGGTTATGAGATAAAACTTTTATGACCATTTGTATTTATTACTTGGTTAGGAGATATAACCTTTATGACTGTTTGTATTTATTACTTGGTTATGAGTTATTAAATAAAAATAAGTTTTAATTGATTTTTATCGTTTTGATCGTTAGTCTTTAACAAGTTTTATTGTAGTTTGACCATTTGATTATTAACAAATGTTTTACCGTTTTTTCGTATTATGACCATTTGGTCATTAATTATATAAAGAATGAAAACATTCCCAATCCTATGGAACAATGTGTTTTCAACAAGAAAGAAAGAAAGACAAACTCATTTTCTTTATAAAAAAGTTTTGTGCTATTTTAGAAGACAAATTGCATAGAATTCTATTCTATTCAATTTCTATTTTATCTTTGCGGTTTTTTATCAAGAAGATCAAAGCGTTGTTCTGCTAGTCTTCGTTATTGAAAGTGCGTCCTTAACGAAGGTAGATGCTATAGTCTAATCTTGGGAGATTGCGTGTCAAATGATCCGATCGCACCAAGTTATACACTCCGGGAGGCATGAATCAACCTTTAAGGACAACGCTCTTGCGTGATTTTATAGCATTGTGAGATCTTTTCATACTCTAGTTTTCATCTCTTATATTTTATTTATTTCATTGTTAATATTCAGATTGTAATTATTTTATATCAATGAGAATTTGTGCACCATCAAAAATTATTTCCAACAACTTGGAGGTGGTTGCATTCACCACCTTCTCAAACATAGCTTTATCCAAACATTGATGAATAAGACTGAGAACTTGTTGATCCTTCTTTCGAAGTCTTTGAAAAGACTCTTTGATTAGTACTCAAAGAAGCTTCATCACTAGGCTCATCGTAGCCGTTTTCTACAATCTCCCAAGCATCTTGCGATCCAAGCAATGCCTTCATGCGAATGCACCAATTATCAAAATTGTCTTTGGAAAGGTGAGGGAATTGAAATGGGAAGGTTGAATTGGCCATTTCTCTAGGATTAATAAACTATGGCTCTGATACCACTTTGTTGAAAAATTGGAAATAACACTCACTAAGAGATGATACAAAATAGGAAGAGGAATATTCAACTTTATTCGACTTAATAAAATAACTTGCTTATATAGGTATTTATAGGATACAAATGACTCTTCTAACTTCTTCACAATAACTTCATTCATTTACATCTCATATAACTCTCATGTAACTTCTATGTAAAATAACTCTTGAAAAACTAAAAGACACAACATCTTCAACTCACTTAAGGCCTTGTTTGGTAAAGGGGTTAGAGTTGGCTTAGACACTGTTCATCACCATTTTCTAAAAAACTCCACATAAAAACATTTTAACTTTTTTACTTTTTATATCATATCATTCATTTTTTATTATTATTCAAATAAAAAAATCACTACAAAACAATTTTTTTTTTACTTTTCCATACTACTTTTTTACTTTTTTATACAAAACATTTTTACTTTTTTTTTTCACATCAATCTACATCAACTACAGTGTCTAGGCCAACCCATTTACCAAACACCACCTTAGTAACATATGAGAATATGAAATGAAAAGACACTTAGTAACATATGAGAATATGAAATGAAAGACTCAACTAAATGTTAAAATTAAGTTTATTATTCAACAAAAACAGAATTATCCATTTAAACCTTACATTTGCAATTATGTTGCAGTATTGGACTATCTAATTAACACTGAAAAAGATGTAGATTTGCTTGTTGATGAAAAGGTCATTATTAACAATATCGGTTGCAACGCTGCGGTGACAACTCTAATTAACAAACTTGGCGATCAGATTGTTGAAGATAAATCATATTACTATGATCTCGCTAAAAAGCTTAATCAGCACTATAAGTACTATCCCTTGAACCATATCTTGGCAACCCTGACAAAAGTGTATTTTGGTGATTTTTGGAGAGACACTGCAACTATTGTTGGACTTGTTGTCTTGGATTTCACTTTTTGGAATTTTCTTAGGTTTTTGGTCGAAAGCATCTAAACTTTGTAATCGTGTTTTAGTGTTTGATAGAGTGATTTGCTTTTAGTTGCAATGGATGCATGGCATCTAAACTTTGTAAGTGGTTTCTAATATTTCAGCAATAAAAAATGTGGGAAGTCTGTGTGGTTATTACCTACTGAATTATATCATTTAATTTTTTTTTTTTTTTTTTTAACCATAGTGTGA
The DNA here is from genome assembly GCA_016403345.1 of Corylus heterophylla. NCBI lineage: Eukaryota > Viridiplantae > Streptophyta > Magnoliopsida > Fagales > Betulaceae > Corylus > Corylus heterophylla. The sequence goes on along the minus strand of CM028139.1, from coordinate 11,095,759 downwards.
TTAAACGCTCTTCAGCAGTTAAAAACTCTGAGAAGTGTTGTTTGAAGCTGGTGGGGACTTTCCCTTTCTCAAGCCCTAGCTAGGGTTCTAATTTTGGTCACCGATCTAAATATTTCTTGTCGTTGAGAGTCAAATTTCTTCTTCTAATGAAGAAAATATTTAAAATAAGTATTTCTCTCTCTCTCTCTCTCTCTCTCTCTCTCTTAATCTTTTTCAGTATATATATATATATAATAAATAAAATAATAATGCTATACACACTCTCACTTTTCACACCAATATATAAGTGGCTTTTAAAATTACAATTGGATTAAAATCCTATAAAGATCCATCTCAAATCCAATAGAGCTTGTAAATGCCACTTATGGGTATGGGGAAGTGAAAGTGTATGTAGCATTATTAAAAAAAAAAAAAGTATGAAATGGAATCATGTCATGCATGTTTTGAAAACTCATTCTATATATATATATATATATATATATATATATATATATATATATATATATATTTTCATAGGGTTGGGCCATCCTATGAATTTTATTTTTTAGAAATTTTTGAACGCCTCTTGGTGTGCGTGAGACAAATTGCAGGATCTTAATTCCATTATAAGTTTACAAGTATATATAGATTATGTGCTCCCTGACATGCATCATCTTGTGGATCAGAGCAAGGGCTAATTCTTTATCTGGGGTTTATATTTCTCTAGAGATATATATCTCTAATAAATGTTTAATTAGCTAGGTCTTGGGATGTCACTGATAATGTTTAGGTGATCTCGATCTCTTATATATATATATATATATATGCTTGGCTTGCTGTTTTCCTCCCGTTAGGCTTAATTACTAATTGTGTTGTACATGTATTAATTGTAATCTTTTGTTATATATATCTTCTTTAATAAAGCTTAATCACCCGTGGAGAAATGGTTAGGGTAGTGTTATTAAAGTATACCAACAACCTTTCTTTCGTTTGCATGCATCTCATAAATGAGGCTAACATGACCTTTTGATTGATTTCATGAGTCAACAACACTGCATGGCTGAGGAAGACAGAACTGAAAGAGCCATTTCTGTCGTGGGACCAGTCACATTTATTCCACACAAAAAATATGAACCAAAAATTGTAAACCTTTCAAAATCATGCCAGTCTTAATAAATTAAGCTTACTCATCTTAATATATATATATATATATATATATATATATATATATATATATATATATATATATATATAATGGAGAAATGAGCTCCAATCACTCGTAAGTGGGGAAATGCTTAATTAATTTATGGGGTAGTGTTACTTGTTTACCAACCTTTGTTTTGTTTGCATCTAATAAATGTCAAATGAGAGTTGTGTATGAGAATCTTTTGGGTTTTGAGTGGGTTTTGCCGGAGGAAGACAGGACTGTGAGCACCGTATCTTTCATAGGACCATTCACTTACATTTGTATCACTCTACACAAAAATGTGAACCAAAGTGATAAGATTAAGATTAAACGTCACATCGATCATCATGCGCTGGAATTCATATATTTTTTCAACATGATATAAAAATAATGGATAACCTCACAGCAAGATATAAACGAGTGGTGAAATTCTATTATGTGAAAGATCATACAAAGCAAAAGCTCATGACAATTGAAAGGGATATTTTGGTCCTTCCGTTTTGCATAAAGCATGATCGATGTGCTTTGTGATTTGGAAAAATTTGTAAAATCAGTATATGTAGTTGTACCAAGATGTAATTAACTAGGTCTTTGGAGTATAATAATTAGCTAAAAATTCTTTGTGGGAAGTAAAATACTTCTTGCCCCGGCAAGGCCGGCTTAATAGATTTTGAGGCGTAAGGCAACAAATTTAAGTAGTCTTCTTTTTTTTTTTTTTTTTAATTTTTAATTTTATTTTTATTTTTAATAATTTTAATTTTAAATCATTCTTTTTTACTACTGCCCTTCATTTTTTTTCCCAAATGACTACCAAAATTCATTTATGTTAGGAGACGTTTAATTTCAACATATATCAATTTTGTGTTGACCTACATATAATTCTTTTTTTTTTTTATGTGAATTTAATTTGCAAAAACGAAATTCACTTTATTGTAAAAATTATTTAATGAACGAATTAGCTAATATATTGGTTTGGACATAAATTTTCTCCTTGGAGGAAATTTTCTTCAACCTACTTCAATAGGTGACAAGTGTCATCTCTCACATATTTTTTTTTTTTTAATATTTTAAAGGGTCATTTATTGCCATTTTACTAACTCCTTTAAGAAAGACATAATTTTCCTCCAAACTTGGTTGAAGGAAGTTCCTTCAACCTAGTCTATAAAAATGACATGTGTTTTTTTTTTTTTTTTTTTTTTAATAACATGTGAGATGCACATGAGTTTTTAATATTATTTATTCCAACTTTATTCCTACTATTAGAAAAACATCTGCATCTCACATGTTCAAATGACACAAGTCATTTTTATAGATTGAGTTAGAGAAAGTTCCTTCAACCTAGTTTGAAGAAAAATTATGTCCCTCTTGGAATTAGGATAATCTCCATGCAATTAATGTAACTTTTCAATTTTCTCTTTCCTTTCCTTTAAAGTCTTAATATCTTGAAATTTAATTATTTGTATTTATGTTTACCTCAATTGGGGCCTTAATTAATTAAAGAGCACCTACTAACGTTTTTATCATAAAATTATTTTTTTCACCATAATTGAGGCCTTAATTAAAGACAATTAGGCAAAAATCCTTGGCCACCCCCTCAAAATTCAATTTTTTTTTTTAAAAAAAATATATTTATATTTATATTTATATTTATAGTTTTTTTTCTTCATAAATGACACGTATTACAAGATGATTAGTGTTGACGTTGCACACTAACTGTTTTCGTTAAAACTTGAAATGAAAGTTGGGTACAGTGACTTATTTGAATTTGTTGTTTAACACATGGAGTTTTTGGCCAATTTCCATACCCTATTAAACTAGGATCCGGCTTAGGTGATGTAGTTGAAAAACTACAGCACCTATGCTGTTAAATCTCCATACAGTTGGGATTATATAGAAAAAAAACAAAGGTTGAGATTTAATGACCAAGAACATTTCCAACCAAATTGTGTTGTTTTATTTTCATTAAAAACTTCTCAACCTAACCTTCTTCCCCCGAGCTTCACAAACTGAGTTACTGAGTAGTTTTACTGATCTTCTATTTCTTTCAAAATTTATCTTGCAAAGCTAAATTTTGGACTGCCATTTTTAGATATGTGGGAATATGTGGGAAACAGTAAAGTTAGAAATTCTTTATCTTGAAATATTTTTAGGAAAAGAACTCGAAAGAAATCAGTTTCATTGTTATTATTATTTTATTATTCATTTCCAAGAAACATTTCTTGGTAATATTTTTAAAATTAAATTATAACGATAATAAAAACCGTTTGAGTTATAGGCTAGTTGAAATTGTTGAGGAATAATCTCATATTACTAGTGGACAAGATCTTGGTCATGTTTATAAAGAATGTGCAACCCTCTCCTATACAACCGATTTTATGAGATAAATTAAGCCCACGAATTTCTTTATGGCATCAGAGAATGAGTCTCACACTACATACCCCGTAAAGAAATTCAATTTTATTAGATTGCCACTAATTATTGCTTATTTGTCACTAGGAAAAACAACTTGACGGATGGTGAAGATGGCTTTCCCCCCTGCTAGTCACCCCAATGGAAAGGAAGCTCAATGCGAAGACTTTGTCATTAACATTTAACAGTGCTAATAGTGTGTGCACGTGTCCATGTGTATAGAGTGAAAAGAAAAAAAAAAAAAATACACCCACGTTAACACACATACCAACGACGACAACAACAAGGCATGCTCAATAGTAGAAATATTGGAGAAGACACTTGCATGCAAAACTCAAGAATTAACTGATTAATGTGTCTTTGGGCAAGTGTAAACACCTTCTTGAACCCGCATTCCATTAATTTCTTCCAGCACTATATCCCAAATAACAAGGCAAGAAAAAATCTAATCAAACGGGAGAAGAAAGGCACGTTGAATTATCAAAATCTTTCATCAGTCAATTAAATTGCATGACGTTATAATTAATAAGATGAAAACTCAACATCCATTAATGGACCAACAGATTTCAATTAAGCCCACATACCAAGTTATCGTTAAGAAAAATCAACACCCATTTGCCTTTTCTTCCATAGTCTTTTTAATTTTTTCAATCATCACCCATGACCCATGCATGATACGTTCTCAATTGAAGTCGTGGCCAGTACAAATTTGGATGAAAAAGGAAATAATTCAGTAGAACAAGAACAAGCAATCTACATGACGCAACAAAAAGGTAAATTTACACAACTTAAAGCAATTCTCTTCATTATTTTGTACTCTTTAATTAGTGAATTTTTTCGCCACCACCTAATTTGGGCATACATCATTAAGAAGAAATGATCTTGTGTGATCGTTTTGTATTATTTTCTTGATCCATTGCACAACAGGTAGGGAAGGTCCTGAAATTTGTTAAGGCATGTTATTTCAACACCAATTTTTTGTTTTTTCCTCGTCCGGCCTCTCTTATCCGGAAGATATGGAGCAACAATATATTCTATTTTCTGTAGAGAATCTACAAATTAAACACGATAATCCCAAACAATGGAATACCGAAATCCAAATAGAGTTAGTAAGGGAAATTGTGGAAATGAATCGTCACATAGTCTCCAACACTTTTTTGCTTTCACTTAATCACATATTTACACTAAAATTGAATCACCACCCAACTTAACAATTTAACAAGTTTTAGGTTGTCTAGATATCAATGTGAGCATTATGGTTGTAATTCTCTCTCTTTATTAGGGTTTATAATTCTCTCTCTAATACATGATTGGTTAGGTCGTGGGGTTTCTCTAATAAATGGTTAGACTAGTGTTATTTCAGTACCAACTACCATAGTTTCGTTCACATGCATCTTATAAATGAGGCGAACATGACCTTTTGATTGATCATTATCATGAGTTGAACATGACCTGGCCTTACGATTGATCATTATCATGAGTCGAATATGACCTTTTGATTGATCATTATTATGAGTTAACAACACTGCGTGGTTGAGGAAGACTGCACTCCACACAAAAAATGGGAACCAAAAATTGAAAACATTTCATATTAAATTCTGTCAATGTTCACTTAGGTATAGATAGGTATCACTCCCAAATGGATAAGATTAAGAATAAACATCACATCCCATGGAGGATTCCTTACAAATGAAAATCTTTGGTAAAACCTATTAAGACGAGAGCATATCACAAGCTAAAACGGATTACAAAGTTTAGATGCAAATTTGCAACAAACACTAAGTGTGTGTTTGGCGAAGGAGTAGGCTGGACAGAACCCAAAGACCCAAAAAATTACCCTCAAAATCAACTCCAATATTCTTACTTTTTACATCACATTAATTACTTTTTATTACTATTTAAATAAAAAAAATCACTACAAAACAAATTTTTTTTACTTTTTTATACAAAACGTTCTTACTTTTTTTTTTTCCTCACATCAATCAAATCTGCTACAGTTTCGGCCTGCTTCCTTTTTCACGCACTTTGCCAAACACACCCTAAATCACTCCAAAAATCACCAAAATACACGCTATCACAGTGGTCATAAATTAAGCCGTTGATGGAGATCATGGTAATGGATAATTTACACTGCATCGCTACTACAACGCATGTTGAGAATGACAATTTTCAACAGCAATAGCAAAACATAAATTGCATGTGCATGTGTTAGGTGGATAATGACACTGCTCGGCCATCGTCACATGAAGTTTTGGAAATGATATTCAATTTGGTCGTCTATCACAAGTTTTGGGACCTTCAATAATCAATATACATTGCACACTACCAAAGGATTTTAAGCATATATGGTAAGCAAGAGAAGACCGTGAGATTAAAAATGGTGGATTTGTTAGGTTACTGATATCTCTATATTTATCTTGTAAAAAGAAGAATTAATTATCATGCCCGTCAAGTGATTAAATTGTGAGAGCTCCATTGCTTAACTAGAAAAGAAAAACAAATCAAATATAAGTAGATGTAAATCCATTTTTCACATTTATTGGTCCATTCTCTAGTGATCAAGGGTGCATGCATATATGGTTCACATTAAAGGTCCACATAGGGCCAGATTATCATATGACTTTCTATCTTATCTTTCATAGGGCATTTTTCAACCCAATTCGGACTCAAGAATATTATCAAATAACCCCAATGAAACTTGCTTAAAAACTTTCTTAAAATCTGTCACTTTGTCATGTTATATCCAGTAAAAATATGACACGTGTTATTAATTTCTTACTTTAAAGAATGACAATTAATATTTTCTACATCATTTTAAGATGCCAGCTAAGATTACACATCAACCATCACTCCACTATACTGCTATCGTAAATTAACATAATATCTTATATGTCCAAAGTTTTTCCTTGTGCATAACACTCTCTCATCTTCATCTTCCTCAGTCGCTTCATAAAATGTGGTCGTCAAATTCTCTTAAAATGTTCCCAAATCGTGGAGAATGAGGATTACACACAGAGTAAAATTTTGGGAATATATAGAAGAGATTATATTAATTTACTGTATCAGTATAACATGACAAAGTAACGGATTTTATTAAGTTACTTAACAAAGATTGATTTTAAAGAGTAAATTGTTATTTTAGCCTACACTCTGGACCTATAAATTATTTTTTATACCACATGGAGTGATCTGTAATTTAGGCTAATTACATTAACCTATAAATTATTTGTTATACCACATGAAATGATTTGTAATTTAAGCTAACAATAACCAATTTTGTATTTATCCCATTAAATTATAATATAGGCATTGAAAAGAAGAGGTGAAATCGTCACTCTTACCATTTAGATTAGGTATTAATTCAAGATTTATGATCTTCCACACAAACGTAGAGGTGAAATTTGCCTCATTAATTATGAGGATGCAAATATGAATTAAGATTTTAAATGAAATAGAGAGGGGCTGGTTAAGTCCAAATTGGAGACAAAAATGTCCCAATGTTAATATTTTTGGGCCTAAAAAAAAAAAAAAAAAATGGATAGGATCCCATTCCTGCAAATAATTGGTGTTGAAATAACGGTCTCCATCCTCCAACAAACCAATAAGTACTAGATCATAAACACATGGTCCCAAGTGATTCTCCAATGAGTTGCATGCATGGGAGCTAAGAAAAGTCTTCATTTCACATATTTCACAGAATGCCAAGCTGGGAAACGTTCCATTCAATGACGTAAGAGAAGCATACATCACTCAAATGTGAATGTTGCATAAGGCATGACATCATCTGCTCCTCCAACGTCCAACCACCTGCACCTCCCCTTCAATGAATCGTCACATGCATGCATGGGGATTCAACTTTAAAGGATGAAATTAATTAATTAAGTAGCTAGTAATTAATATTAGAGATCCAGATAATAAAGAATAATTGACACAATTTCAGGTCTTGCATGGCTGGAATTCATATATATTTTATCAACAAGATATAAAAATAATGGATAAACTCATGAAAGCAAGGACGAAATTAGAATTTTAAGAAGGAAAAATAAATGAATAAATCTTTTTAGTGAGGCAAAAAATTAATTTTAAAAGTTTATCTCATAATAAAAACATAAAATTAATTACTTACTGCTAGTAGATCATCAACGTACGGCGAAGAATAGGATCGAGGGTCCTCTCCAGACTTGAACTTTGAAGATTCACATGAAACCATGCATTTTATATATCACTCAGATTATTCAAGTGTTAGAGTTGGAGGTATTTTAGTATGTTCTTTAATGTGAGGGATCGATGCATCATCCAAATTACAGGGAAACAAAGAATAGAAAAATAAAAGGATTAATTTGTTTAAAGTTGATAACTTTCTTGACCTTAAATTCACAGACATATATATATATAGTTGAAAATCGTGATAAAAAAATCTCTCTTACGATTACCAGTGAATAATTAGGGACATCTTGTTTCCATTATGTGAAAGATCATACACAGGAAAGCTCATGGGAATTGAAAGGGATATTTTGGTCCATCCGTTTTGCAAAAAGCATGCATGATGTGCTTTAATTTGTGATTTGGAAAAGAAAAGAAAAATTAAAATCAGTAAATAACACGTATTGCAATATGATTAGTATTGACGTTGCACACTAATAGTTTTCATATATATATATATATATATATATTAGAAGAGATATTAAAGAGGCTTGATATTGACGGGGGCCAACCACAAGCACTATAAATACAAGTGCAAGAAGAGCGGATGCATGCATTAAGAGTAAGGAAGAGATAGAAAACTAAGAATTTGGTGCTCTCAAGTGAAATTTGCAGGTTCTTACTTTCTCATTTCACTTTATATATTATAAACTTTTTATAAGAGGCTTTAGAATTGTTTTAATAATCCAGTTGAGTTCTTAATAGATTGAGTATATATAGATTCATTCTTAATAGATTATTAGCCTTGTATGGTGGGGACTCATGGCTAATTAAGCTGGAGGTCTCCTTTCATGATTTTTTTTTTTTTTTTTTTAATCCAGTTAGTGAGTGAAACAGTTCTCACTATTAATACTAAGTACTGTTCACTCACTATTTTTTTTTTTGTTTTTTTTCCCATCAAATTAGTGAGGCTGAAAATGGAAGTTTTTAAGCATTTTCACTAAATTGCCTCACTAAAATAACCAAAAAATGGTTTTTGGGAAGCTTCAATTTGGTGAAAAAGCCTTAAAACCCTTCCCGCTAGCCTCACTACTCTGATGGAAGAAACAAACAATGAGTGAACAGTACTTACTAAAAATTAAATTAAAAAATGTTTTCTCTATTCCTTTTTTTTTTTTTTTTCTCTCTCCCCCTTTAATAGTTAGAGAAAGAATAAATAAATCTTTGAAAAGAAATATTTAAATGAAATAGTGAGGCTGATAAAGTACTCTAAAAAAAAGTAAATAATTAAAATAGAGAAAAATATATTTTGATTATTTTGATAAGAATACTAATAATGCTTTAAATAGTGCACTGACAGCAAATTTCCTCAATATCCTCGCTATTACTATTTCATTCGCTATTTCAAGATTTGTCTCTTTCACAGATAGGAGGTCCATCGTGCCTTCAACCTCATTTATGAGGATGCAATATATATATATATATATATATATATATATATATATATATATTCATCACTCGATCAGATTATTTGACTTTTAGTGTTGAAAATCGCGACAAAAAAATCTCTCTTACGATTGTCATGAGTAGAAAAGTCTTCCCATTTCACATTTTAGTTTTCTGTGAAACGAATAGCTGAATATATATATATATATATATATATATATATATATAAATCTCCCTTACTATTACCATCCGGAAAGCTCATGAGAATTGGAAAGGAATATTTTGGTCCTTCCGTTTTTAATAAGTTTAATGTGCCTTGTGTCTTAGAAAGAACTCAAAATTAGTTCATTCATGCATGATTAAAACTATAAAGTATACAAATTGGTTAAAAGTTGGTTGAATCATTCATGGTTACTTGGATGGTTTGGCCACCATTTATTTAGCTGAAGTGGGAGCCTCAACCGCCACTACTTTTTTTTTTTTTTTCTAAAAAAATTTTTTTTTAAAAAATTTTTTTATTAATAAAAATGACACTTCTAGCAATATGATTGGTGCTTATATGATACTCTAACAATTTCTATTAAAATTTTAAATGGAAATTGGGTGCATCGAGCTATTTGTGCTTCTTCTTAATTACCACAAGAAATTTCTAATCAATTTTTATACCTCATAAAGCTAACTGGAACTAGATAAAACTATAGAGACTGATTTTACTTATTTTTCCTATTGTTTTTACCAATATTAGAAGAGATATTAAAGAATCCTGATATTGACGGGGACCAACCACGAGTACTATAAATACAAGTGGAAGAAGAAGAGTAGATGCATGCATAATTATCAGCAAAGAAGAGATAAAAACCCTGAGTGTTGGGAACAAAGAGGAAGAATTTAGTGCTCGATCTCAAGCAATACAAGCATTTTCTTGCAAGCGAAATTTGCAGGTTCTTACTTTCTTGTTTCACTTTATTGTATACTTTTTTGATAATATATAGTTTTAAAATTGTTTTAACATTCCAATCGAGTTTGTTAATACATTAATTATAGGATTCACTGTTAAAAAAAATAAAAAAAAAAATTCAAGTATTCACAAGTTCACAAAAAAATAATATAAATTTTCATTTATTATTTGAATATATTCATAAATAATAAAAAAAATTATATGTATATAAGTATCTTCTAATAATAAGATGGATTATTATTTGTGATGTTTTTGAAACTTTAAAAAGTTAGAATCGACCCTCTAAATCTTTCACTTAATTAATCATCTCTATTATAATTTTTTTGTTAAATTCAACAAAAAATGTGTCACATGTATACATGAAACTTAAATTGTTTATTATACCCGACATGTAAAAATACAATTATGCTCTTAGATTAAAAAAAAAAAAAACACAAATAAACGCATCTGAGATTGAGGTGTGGCTAGTCGATCGGCTAGCCTATGGGTCTTCGGCCATTGACACCCACTGCTGCCGTGGGCTTGTCTCCTTCCACAATGACCCACGGCCACAGCCTACCATTGAGACTGGCCCATGGAGTCATGGAGACTCATGGCCAAGCTGGGGTTCTCCTTCTATATATGGTATTTTTTTTTAAAAAAAAAAAAACTTGTTTTTATCTACAGAGGTTTAATGGTTTAATGGGGAGGTAAAATCAAAATATTTGTACTGTTGATTTTTCCCATTATGCTTTTACAATCATGTAATTAAGTATTGATAAATAAAAAATAATAAGATGTGAACAATCTACCTATTATATTGCCGATGATTGTCACCAGGAAAAGAAACTCGAGGGGTGGAAAAGATCATGGCCTGTTCCCCAAGTCGTGATTCCATCAAAAATGAAGCTGGATGCGAGGATTTTGTCATTCACATTCCACCGGACCTGCCCAATGTGGAGTGGCCAGAATGCTGTATCTATAGGGTTCCCAAGAAATTGCGCAAGGTAAATGAAGAAGCCTATACCCCTAAGTTAGTCTCAATAGGCCCTTTTCATTACGGTCGAGAAGAATTGAGAGACATGGAAATGCATAAACTGAGATATTTTATGGATTTCTGTAAACGGACCTCGAAGAGCCAGAAGAGTCTTCTAAAGATCATTGAAGACGACAAAGAAAAAATCCGTCATTGCTATTCAGAAGATTGTGGACTCAAAGGAGTTGATTTTGTGAAAATGATTCTATTGGATGCCATCTTCATAATTGAGCTCTTCTTAAAAACCAATCAAAAAATAAAAAATAAAGAAGAAGAATGTGATTACATATTAAGGAAACCATTGCTCATAAATGGTATACTACATGACTTGATATTACTTGAGAACCAACTTCCGTTTTTTGTTCTTGACAAATTGTATATGTCGGCCTGCATTAATGAGAGCCATCCTCCCTTTCTCGATCTTTCCTGCAATTACTTCACTCACTATAAGCGGGAAAATTACTCGTTCACCAGCGAGAAAGTAAAGCAGGAAGTGAAGCAGAAAGTCAAGCATTTCACAGATTTAGTAAGACATTTGTTCTGTCCACCAGACGTGGTGGAACGCTGGAGTAGTCAAGAAGGAAGGCCGAAACACTGGAGCAGTCAAGAAGGAAGGCCGGATACTCGATTTTCTGCCACAAAGCTTGATGACGCAGGATTTAAATTCAAAGGAGTTGAAGATCATTCCAAACCCTTCTTACTTGATATAAAATTCCCTACGCTCTCTGAAAGGCATTGGTACCGCACTTGCGTATGCTTCATTTGTTGCTTACCATTGCTTATATGTTGTCCGTGCCTGGTATACTTAGTTCGGATGACACTCCGTCTCGGTGGATCCTTGGAAGTCACGCAACTTGTGATAGACTTCGAGACGGAAGTTATTTTCCGAAACCTCATGGCCTTAGAGCAGTGTCATTATCCATCTGAAGCTTACATCTGCAGTTATGTTTGGCTGTTGGACCGTCTTATCGACACTGAAAACGATGTGGATTTGCTTGTTAAGAAGAAAGTCATTTCTAACAACCTGGGTAGCAATGGTGCAGTGGCAACTCTAATTAACGAACTCAGCAATCAGATTGTGGCAACTACATCCACTTTCAATTCAATTGCTCTTGGGCTTAATGATCACTATGAGGACCCTTATCCTCATTTATTGGCAACCCTGAAACGACAGTATTTCCCCAATATTTTTAGAGGCACCGCAACTATTATTGGACTTATTGTCCTGGGTTTCACTCTCTGGAATTTTATTAAGGATTTGTAGATTTGAAGTATGTATGGTTTAAGTAGTGATGGTTGTAGTGCTTTGCTTTCAGTTGCAGTAGGTGCATGACATCTGTACGTAGTCCTGTTTAGCTTGTGATATCCACCCCGTCCTAATTAATAGCTTGTATAGTCAACTTTGTAAGTGGTTTATAAAGATGTGGGAAGTCTCTGTGTTTTTGCATCCATGCAGTATTAGTATTTCAGCCAATAGAGTTCTATGCCCTGTTGCATTCTATCATTTTAATAAAATTTTACTTAACATTATTGAATTTTACCCTTTTATTTTCCTTAAAATATTATTTGTTTTTCAAAGATTTAGGAGTGATATTCTTGCAAATTTTGTTTAATCCTAACCAACGCATAACTCCTTCTAACATAGGGGTATTTTAGGAATTTGACACTCTTTTGTTAGGATTTAATGAAAAATCCTAGCTAATGGATGGGTGAAATTGAAAAAGATTGAAAAATTAATAAATTAAATTGATACTTTTTAAAGTTTAAAGATATGATTGCAAAAGTGATGAAAAATCGAGGATGATAAGTGAAGTTTTCCCTTTTTTTTAATGAAGTTTATAAAATTGTTATGATCATTATTAAATGTTGGTTTATTAGTGATTTTAATAGTCACGTTATTTTATTTTTATTTTTAAAGATAAACTAGATACTCTTCATTCATAGATAAAAAAAGAATACAAGAGCCATAACTCTATAAAGAAAAAGCATTAAGCTCTAAAAGAACAATATTAGAAATACACATAGGAGTCTCCTCAATCCACATATTATCCATGGTAGTCCTAGATGCCTCCTTCACCAAATCATGAGCCGCTACATTTGCCTCTCGCTTAACATGGCTTATCTTCCATTGTCGGAGGGATCTCAAAACTAGCTTGGTGTCTTCCACTAAATGCCCATATCGAAGCCAATTTTGTTATGTCTCGCTAATGGCCTTGACAACCGACAAAGAATCGCCTTCCAATATTATGTCGAAAAAACCCAAATCTCGGCATAATTCAGCTGCGTGTAGTGCTGCCAAAGCTTTCCCAATGACCGGTTCATGAACTACCCCAATAGTTTTATTTTTACCTGCAAGAACCTGGCCACCTTCATCTTTGATAATAACTTCTATACCCATACACTTCCTGTCCGTTGATATAACAATATCCCAATTTAGCTTGTAAAACCTAAGTGGAGGAGCCTGCCACTTCAATCTAGTCACCTTATACTTGAGATGATTCGATGAAAACTCTAATCCCCATTCTAGCATTAAATTCAAAAACAAGTTAAAAAATGTATTATAAAAAAATATACTTCTTGCCCACTATTAAAAAAATTGTATGACAATTAGAGTATGTTTGTGATTGTATTTAAGAAATAAAGAGTTTAAGTAAAAAAAAAAAAACATTTTTTTTGCCAAAAACTTCATTTTTAAGTTTTTGTTAAAAACGTGTTTTGACAATTTTTAGAATAAAAAAGTCAAATAAATACTTTTGAATTTTTTTACCCAACATTATTTCTCTTGTCAAGAAATCATACACATACTTCCATTCTCACTCCCACACTTCTAAGTGTAAATTTTTTTCCATGATAATCAAAATTACCATTATTTAAAACAAATGATCGATCCAAAATCAAATAGTTATCTTCACTACCACATTAATGACTATGCGCTTACAAATGTGCGTGTTAGAGTATCTATAGCATTACTCTTCTCTTTAATACATCAGCATAGGAGGTTGGCATAACATTTACCAAAAGCATATGTATAAAGGTTTCTTTCGAAGTTGAATCAATTGAAATTTGTATAATTCCGTTTGTGAAATTGTTATTTATCTCTTAAACATGCATTCAAAAATATTTTTTAATAGTATTTGAAAAGTTTAAAAAGATTACTAAAAATATATTATCGATTGAATTAGAGATTATATTTAGAAAAATTCCTTCCGACCAATAAAATACAATTAACTGAGAAAAAAAAAACAAAAAACAAAAACAAAAACAAAAAACACATCACAGAAGGGTTTTATGCTTATGTTCACCACCACCGTTTACCTTCTGCCCTCCTCCGACAGTTTCCTGAACTTTCCTTTCTGACTGAGAGACGACAAAACAACAGTACCAAACCTCACAAAGTTTCGATCTTCACCGGGTAAACCCAAATACTATATATATAGGTATATGTATAGCTTTCTTTATATGTAGTGTATGTACAAATATAGATATGGGAATATTGCTTTTCACTCCTGTTTATGTGGTAGTTTAGCTAGTTCACTCATCTGCAAAAGGGTTTCTTTTGGAACAAAATTTGTCTGTTTGGGTACCCAGAAAAGGTTTTGCCGCGGTGTCAGAGTTTTTACCATTTGGGACACGAGAAAATTGAAACCTTTAATTCTTTGCGAGGTCTAATTTTTTGTCGACGTGGGAAATTTTGCTTGAAAACTTTTGGGTTGTTCTTTCTTTTTCTTGATAGCCAATTCGAATGATTATGGATATTTTCTGTAGATGGTATTGGTGGAAATCGCACGTTTCCTTGAATCTGTTCTTATTTGTGAATGCCCTGAGTTTGAAAAAAAAAAAAAAAAACCCTAATTTGCTGTACCTTCAAGCCCTAAAGCATATCACAGAGTTGATTCTAATGGCATTTCTACCAAAGAAGCTGTTGCTGAACCTTGGCAGCCTAATTGAGTGATTGTTTTGGCTCTTCAACTGCTAAATTAGGACCGTAGCTTAAAATTTCTTTTTAGTCTTTTCTGTGATAAGAAGCAGCATTCTGTTTAAGATTGCAACCAGGTTTATACTTAGATCCTGGCTTGAGGTTTGAATTCTTATTTTGTTCTTAAAATTTATAGAAGTTTTTATTTTTTTTCTGAAAACTTTGGGGTTTGTGCATTTGTTAAATATTTGTTGACAGGTCAATATACAACTCACACACTCATAAGGGATTAAGCCTGTGAATACGATACCCCAAAGGACTATTCGCTTGGAACCCCCCTAAAAGGTTTGCTTGATGTGAGGGCCATTTACAAGATTGCCATCTGCTTGTGGTTCCTTATGGTTCAGAATTTGTTGTATCAATGTGTTTCAACTCAGTGTTTGAGCTTCTTTTGATGTTATCATACGTATGGTCTGTTTAGTTGTCTCTAAACTTGGGTTTATGGTTAGCATCTTTGAACAAATTCAGCCTTCCCCTAATTAATTGGTTGATGTGTGATTGTTTATGTTAGATGAGCATATTAGGGTTAATATATTATATGGGGTATTTTGGTCTTTGTACTCAATGTTACATTATATATATATATATATGAAGTATGAGAAGAGGAGGCTACGTGAAAAACAACAGAGCCTCTTCTTTCTTCTCTTTACATGCAAACCCTAAATCCCTCTAACATGGTATCAGAGCCATAACTATTGACTGCATCTAACTCTCTCACCCCGCTTCTTCCTCCCTTCTTTATTAATATATTTTTTACCCAAATCCTAGTTTTATTCTACTGAGCGTGGAATTGTGAGACGTGGGCTTCATGCCCGCGAATAGTGATTGGGGATAGATGGTCGCCGGTGTGGTTTGTGGTGTATTTACGGTCTAGTCTATGGTTGTTGGTGAAGTATATGGCTGCCGGCAGGTTACAGTGATGATCGGCAGAAACTAGGTTGTCGTTGAAGTGTGGTCGTCGACTGAGTCTGTGGTGGTTTGCCGACGTGTTCTGTGGTAGTCGCTTGGGTCTGTCGCCGTGGTTTTTGGTATCACCGGTGAGGTCTGTCAGACACCAGCGTGTTTCCGTGTATTTCCGGCAAGTTTCCGGCGAGCCTCCAGTAAGTCTCCGGCGCAGGTCCCTGTTTGGTTTAGCTTCTGGTTTTGGTCTTTCTAGTGGGATTTCCGGCGTGGTCTGCCTGTCCCCGACGAGTTTCGACGGTCTCCGGTGAGTCTCCGGTGAGTTTCTGGTTTTGGATTTTTTTTCCATTCCTTTTAAGTGGTCGTTACAGTTACTATTATTTTTTTTGTATTTCTGTGGAGTCTGGCTTCTTTGTTGTTGAGATTATGGCCTCTAAACTTGAAACTTCCTTCGTTAATGCTCCTATGACTCTTGTGAAACTCAATGGAAAGAATTATATTTATTGGGCAAGGTCTGTTGAAGTTTTTCTCAAAGGCAAGGGTTTGTTTATTCACTTAACCTCGGGTATGTCTACAGAGTATCCTCCTAGCCTTTGGGAACAAGAAGATAATCAAATTATCTCTCTTATGTTGAATAGTATTGAGTCTCACATTGGATCTTCATGCATCTACTTGCCTAGTGCCAAGGACATTTGGGATCATCTTAGTCACATGTACTCTGGAACTGGGAATATTACTCGAATTTATGAAGTGTGTAAACAGTATTTTAGACTTGAACAAGGTGATCAAACTGTGGATGAGTACTACAACCAAGTTGTGGCTATTTGTAAGGAGCAAAACTTGTACCAACTGCTCTCTAAGGACCTGAAGAAAATGGAACAGCAACGTCAAGATGTGGATGTGGTTCGGTTTCTTTTTGGCTTGAAACCTGAGTTTGAGTTAGTTCGTGCGCAGATTTTGGGGGGTTCTACACTTCCCTCACTTCCTGAAGTCTTTTCTCGGATTCAATGTGCTAATCTTACTGATCATAGCTCTCAGATAAGTTCTGAGCGTACTGGTGAGCGCGCTGCCTTTATTGCTGCTCATGGAAGTTATGGTAGTTCTTGTGGGGGACGGGGTGGTCGTGGTTTTCGTGGTGGACGTGATTCTCGAGGTGGAAGTCACATTGGAGGTCGTGGGCCTCGCAAATGCACTCATTGTGGTCGTACTAACCATTCTGTGGATTTTTGTTGGGATTTACATGGCACACCATCTAGGTTGGTCAATCAAGTTGCTTCTCATGCTGATTTCCTAGCTCCATCTGGACCACCTGTTCGCTCGAGCTCACACTTCGAGAATGATTTGATCTCCATTTCGAAAGATGAGTATGCTCAGTTTTTAACCCATAAGCGGGCTTCTACCTCTTCCACTGCTACTCTTGCTCAGTCAGGTACTGCATCTCATTGTCTTTTATCCTCCACTCGCAACTCTTGGATTATTGATTCTGGCGCCAATGAGCATATGACTGGTTCGTCCACTTCTCTCTCTGATTATCATCCTGTTGATACACCCCACAGTGTCACCCTAGCTAATGGTTCCCTCTCCACCGTAGCCGGCTCTGGCCATACCCATTTGAGTCCAGATATTGAGTTGCTTTCTGTTCTACACGTTCCTGATTTTCCTTATAATTTGTTATCCATTAGTAAAATTACCAAAGCTCTTAATTGTTCTGTCAGTTTTTACCCTTCTTTGTGCATTTTTCAGGATCTCAAGACGAGGAGGATGATTGGTATGGGGCATGAAGTTGGTGGTTTATATTATCTGGATCTTGCACCTTCATTTTCCTCATGTGTTTTACAGTCGTCAACCTCAACTCTTTAGTGGCATTATCGTCTTGGTCATCCTTCCCTTCCTACGTTGAAGCATCAAGTCCCGAGTCTTCGAAACGAGTTGTTCGTGTCTTGCGAAGCTTGTCAGCTTAGTCAGCACCGTCATGTTTCTTTTCCGTCAAGAGTTGTTAGTCGTGTTTCACATCCTTTTGAGTTAGTTCATTCTGATGTATGGGGTCCAATGAATATTGCATCCAATAAATTTCATTATTTTGTGACCTTTGTGGATGATTTTTCCCGTATGACTTGGCTATTTTTAATGAAAAATCGTTCAGAGTTATTTTCTGTTTTCCGGATTTTTCGTAATATGATTAAGACTCAATTTACTAAGAAAATTCGTATTTTGCGTTATGATAATGCCAAAGAATACACATCTAGTTCTTTTGCCTCTTATTTGTCTGATAAAGGCATTATCCATCAAACATCATGTGCTCACACTCCACAACAAAATGGAGTGGCTGAACGCAAGAATCGTCATTTATTGGATGTTGCACGCTGTCTCTTATTTTATATACATGTCCACAAACATTTTTGGAGTGACGCTGTTCTTACTGCTTGTTACCTCATTAATCGAATGCCCTCCTCGGTCTTAAATGGTGCTTCTCCTCATTCTCTCTTATACTGTTCTTCACCCCATTTGCCTTACCACTTAGGGTTTTTGGGTGTGTTTGTTATGTTCATAATTTAGGTCCTGGTTATGATAAACTTGATCCTCGTTCTACCAAATGTGTCTTTCTTGGTTATTCCACAACTCAGAAAGGATATCGTTGTTATAGTTCTGTTCTTCGCCGCTACTTTACTAGCGCCGATGTCACCTTTGTTGAGTCTCTTTCCTATTTAACTGTTGATGCGTCTTTCGAAGCGTCTACCCTTGAGCCTGATGTCGCGTCTGTTCCGCTGCCTGTTCCATATCTCTCTAAGTCTGTCATGTTGCCTCCACCTTCACCTGCTCCTCTCCAGGTTTATACACGTCGGCCACGACCATCAGCTCATGCACCTCCACCATCATCCTCCCCGTCTTCAGATCCACTGGCACCTGCATCTGATTCCTTGCCCATTGCCCTACGGAAAGGTACACGTTCTTGCACTACTAAACATCCTATCAGTCAGTTTGTATCCACTAGTTCTTTATCTCTTTCCCATTCTTGCTTTATTTCCCATCTTTCTACTGTTTCCACCCCAAAGACAGTTTAGGATGCTTTATCTGACTCTGGTTGGAGGCAAGCTATGGAATTGGAAATGAAGGCCTTACATCAAAATGGTACGTGGGAACTTGTTCCATTACTCCCTGCTAAGAAGACTGTTGGTTGCAAATGGGTATACACGGTTAAGTTTAATCCTGATGGTTCTGTTGAACGGTTGAAAGCTCGTTTGGTTGATAAGGGTTATACACAGACATATGGTATTGATTATGATGAGACGTTTTCTCCAGTTGCCAAAATCTCTTTCGTTCGTATTCTTATTTCTTTGGTTGCTAATCTGAATTGGCCCTTATTTCAGTTGGATGTCAAAAATGCCTTTTTACATGGGGATTTACATGAGGAAGTTTATATGGAGCAACCACCTGGGTTTGTTGCTCAGGGGGAGTATCGGAGTTGTGTTTGTAAGTTAAAAAAGGCTTTGTATGGTCTCAAGCAATATCCACAGGCATGGTTTAGGAAGTTCTCTGAGGCCGTTATGGAGTTTGGTCTTCAGCGTTGTCAGATAGATCATTCAGTATTTCACTTGCATACAAATGCAGGCCACATTCTTCTTGTGATATATGTGGATGACATTGTGATTACAGGTGATGATTCAGGAGGTATTGCTCGATTGAAACTATTTTTACAGCAGAAGTTTCATACTAAAGATTTGGGAAAACTCAGATATTTCTTGGGGATTGAAGTTGCTAGATCTCGAAAGGGTATCAATTTATCTTAAAGAAAATATGCACTTGATTTGTTAGAAGAGACAGGTCTCCTGGGTGCTCGTCCTGTTGACACTCCAATGGATCCTAATAAGAAATTAGTAAAAGATGAAGGAGAATTATTTGAAGATCCTAGTAGGTATCGTCGTTTGGTTGGAAAGTTGAATTATCTCACTACTACTAGGCCAGACATTTCATATGCAGTTGGTGTTGTTAGTCAATTCTTCGAGGCTCCTAGAGTTTTACATTGGGAAGCTGTTACTCGTATTATTCGATATTTGAAAGGAGCTCTTGGCCTTGGGATATTGTATAGACCGAATGGACACCTCCGGGTAGAAGGGTTTACTGATGCAGATTGGGCAAGTTCCCTCCCAGATAGGCGATCTACTACAGGGTATTGCACATTCTTGGGTGGTAATCTGGTGACTTGGAAAAGTAAGAAACAGACGGTGGTGGCATGGTCGAGTGCTGGGGCAGAATACAGGGCAATGTCTAATACTGCTAGTGAATTGACGTGGTTACAACATTTCCTACAGGAGATTGGATTCACTGCTCCTACTCCTATCCCATTATTTTGTGACAATCAAGCTGCTATACATATTGCATCTAACTCTGTTTTTTCATGAAAGAACTAAGCATATTGAGGTCGATTGTCACTTTGTTCGAGATAAGATACTCAGCAGAGAGATATCTACACCATTTGTGAAGTTT
The DNA here is from genome assembly GCA_016403345.1 of Corylus heterophylla. Taxonomy (NCBI): domain Eukaryota; kingdom Viridiplantae; phylum Streptophyta; class Magnoliopsida; order Fagales; family Betulaceae; genus Corylus; species Corylus heterophylla. The sequence continues at coordinate 11,075,262 of CM028139.1, read as the reverse complement.
GGAGATCAACTAGCTAATATGTTTACAAAGTCTTTGTGTCGAAAGAAGTTAGAGTTTATTTGTTCTAAGCTGGGCTTATATGATATATATGCTCCAACTTGAGGGGGAGTGTTACATGAGCATATTAGGGTTAATACATTATATGGGGTATTTTGGTCTTTGTACTCAATGTTACATTATATATATATATATACCTCTCATACTTCATATATATATATATATATATATATATATATATATATATATATATGAAGTATGAGAGGAGGAGGCTACGTGAAAAACACAGAGCCTCTTCTTTCTTCTCTTTACATGCAAACCCTAAATCCCTCTAACAGTTTAATTTTTTTTAATTTTCATCTGTAAATATTCTAGTTGATGCTGTATGCCTGTATTCTGTTGCAGATGGCGAGCTGGGATGAGATCTGTCCCTTCCCGCATGAATCCTCCGACCTTGGAGTTTTCTTCTGCTGACATTGTGTGGTCAAAGGTGGAAGGTTGGCATGACAAAACTAATAGAGTTGTTCTAATCCCCTTTGCTAGAGTAGATGATTTTGTACAAGGTGAATCAGCAAATAAAGACTGTCCAACAAGATTTCATGTCGAGGTAAGGCGGCGACGGCCTCCAGAGATGGCTTACAAGCCAAAAGTTGATGGCAGTCTTGAATATATTCTGTAAGTTCAAATTTTTCCCTTTAGTCTTGACTATAGTCTTGAATATAGTCTTGAAGAAAAACGCTGGCCGACCAAATACTAAGAGAGGGTGCACCCACCCTGCCACTTTATTGTGAAACGCTTAATTGCTGAACCATCGCAGCGCTCATCATATATGATGACGATAAGCATGTAGATAAGAAGGGGATGCCATGCCATGGTCCACGGGATAAGAAGGCTACTGGAACGCGTGCTATGTTTGCCCCATATATCTCAGAGGACCTCCGATTGCGTGTCTTATCTCTATATGTTGGGGTTTCTGTGGAGACCATAATGCAAAGACACAATGAATCAAGAGAGAAACAGGTGGCCCATGCAACCGTGATGACCTTTTAACCCACCGGTATGTACGTGAGCGGAAAGGAGCATCCGACGTTCTACGTATGAACTGATGCGATGACGCATCAAGACGCATGTGGGTTGAAAGCCACCAGGATCATGTTTTCTTTTATGAAGATTTCTCTGATTCTGCACCTTTCACTTTGGGCATTCAAACAGAGTGGCAGCTGCAACAAATGATTCGATTTGGCAACTGCAGCCTTCTGGCTTCTGATTGAAGGTTTGGAGAAAACAAATTAAAGGTCTGTTTTTATTCTGTTGTTACATTATTTATTTAAAGTTCGTGTAACCTAAGTCGTTATTGTCATGAGAAACTAACTATGCTTATCTCTCTGCAAATTAATCTAGCATCCCGTTCACAGTCTTGTTGTATTCAACTCAGACAACAAGGCTATCCCTGTAGCTTGGATAATAGCACCAAGGTTTGCTAGTTCAGACGTGCATAGATGGATGAGGGCTCTTTACAACAGAGTTCGCACAAAAGATCCAACGTGGAAGTTGGCTGGGTTCATTGTGGATGATCCACTAGCTGATGTCCTTACAATCAGGTTGAGTGCTAAATCTACCGCTCAAATTCCAAACAGAAAGTGGCTAAGTATATGCTTGAAGAATTATTTTTCTTAGAAAATTATTCCATGGATCTCATTGGCTTATAGAGGTGGCATTGGGAAGCTGGTTGCATGACAACTTGATTAGTTTGTTTCAAAGTACTTGATTTAGTTTTATCTTAAATGGATCCACAAGATCTAAAGCAATATTGAGGCCCTTGATGCCCCTGTTTCTAACCTTCTAAATTTAGGGTGTAACTGCTTGTTGATGCTCCATCTCTTATTGTATTATATGGCTCAAAAGTAGCTTCAGTAATATCTTGACCTCAATTAAATTTTTATTCCTCAGAACTTCGTATCATTAGATGTCTACCTTAGGCAGTGTTCATTCCATTTCTTCTTCGAAATCTATAGATCTTTTGGACTTTTAGATTGTGATTTTTAGGAGTTGCTTTAATATAGTTCCTTGTCAAAAGAGAAGGCAGCTTCAGTAATTTCATAGCACATAAGTGCTCATGGCATAGGCGTGCCGCGTGATCAACCTCTTTTGGGGTTGCTAGCCCTTTTTTATTTTTGTCTTTTTTTTTACATGTCCTCACAGGGGGAGGCAAAGAGGGGAGGAAGATTCGAACTAGTGATTTCTACTTCATGAGGCATGGTCTTCAGCCGATTGAGCTACCCCTTAGGGACGGTTGCTAGTCCAATTTATGAGCTGTTATTTGTTTTTAAATTACTTGTACTTGCTTGAATTGTTGAATTTATGTCTTATGCATTTTTCTCAGGGATGTGTTTGAGTGCTTGGTGTATGCTTTTGGCGGGTCTGTCATATATGGCATAAAAACTTAGTAAAGAAATGTTTGGCAACTGAGATGCTAGAAGAGATTTCAAGACGGCTTGGGCAGGCAGTGGATAAAATCTGCCAAGGACAAGGAACCGTTGGCTTGTTTGAGGATCTATTGGATGATTTTATTGATGAGTCAGATTTTATTGATTACTTTAAAGCAATATGGTATCCGAGAATGGGTTGGTCTCCCCTTTCTAAATAGATGATTATTTTTGTATCTTTTATTCTGGCTCTTCAACATTTACCGGCATTTCTTTGAATGGACTATGTCCTGCAAAATGATTTATGGGCTTCCAAAATTAATGTTGATCTACTTATCAATATCAAAATATGCGGGTGTGTGTGTTTATGTACTTGTTTTGGGGATATGGCCAGTCCTATGATTCTCAGCCAAATGTGTCAGCATTAATTGGTAAAAGATCAACTTGATTGTATCGGGTGAACTTGTGAAGTCTTGCTCTAAGATTGCCTGTAGTTTTTGTATTTTTCTTTGTTGGTAAGAAATTATTGAATTAAGACATTTCTTCTGACTCAGGAGCATGGATTACAGCGCTAAAATCTCTTCCACTTGCCAGCCAGGAGACATGTGCCGCAATGGAGTTTTACCATAACCAATTAAAGCTCAGGTTGTTGAATGAGAAGGACCCTGGTGTTTATCAACGCGCCGACTGTTTGGTTGATAAGTTGGGTACAAAAGTGATTCTTACTTCTGGCTTGATGAGTACTCAGGGAAGGACAATTTTTCACAATATTGGAGAGATGAGTGGGTGAGTGGTTTAACGTCTTGGCGCAAAGCATTAAAGATTCCAGACTTTGTTGGTGTCATAGAAGGTAGATGTGCAAAAGTTGCTGACCAGCTTAATCAAGATAAAGCTTATGTTGTCTGGAATCCTGGTTCGCAGTTTGGTAATTGCAATTGCAGTTGGGCAGAAATGGGCAATTTGTGTGAGCATATGTTAAAAGTTACTAACATATGCCGTAAACGAGGATCTACTATGCCATCTATCAGCTTATTTCAGTACCACAAGGCATTCATGCTGTTTCTTTAGCAGTTTGTGTACAGAAACAGTTAAATGTACTAGTTGATTTAGATAGCAGCCAGACTACTTTAGATACTATTCAGAAACATACTGTAGATAACATTGAGCAGGAATCAGTTGAGATGGTTTCTGCTAATCAGGATAGAGAATTAGAAAATGAAAGTAACTGTATGGATATCGCATGATGAGAATTGTGAGGATGTAAATGATGCTCCTGACAGTATTAGAGGTGATGTGGATGGTGAAATGATTGACATGGTTACCAATGGAAATGATATTTGTGGTGAGAATGCTGGAGAAGAAATTCCTTGTTCTGAGATGGATGTTGAGCCATCATCCATCTGTATTTTCCCACCTGGGTTGTATTCTGTTGATGGATCCGGATCCCCGGCAATACTTAGAAATTGCTAGATCCAAAATTTTGATAATCCAAGCCATTGATTTAAATTAAGGGTTAGCAAGAAGACACGTCATTGATTCACTTCCCAAGACTCCCAACCTCGTCAGCGATCCGCTTGCCTTCTCAATCCCCTCATTTCGCTCTCTCCCTTCTCCCTCTAGAACAATTCTTCTTCTCCCTCCAGAATCCTACTGGGTTCACAGAATCCGAATTATGTTAAATACCGGCAAGAAAACAATTTTCAGGAAACTGAATGGAAGAAGAACACCCACTGCCATTGGCCCAGTGGCCGGGTTGTTGATCTGTAACATTCACGTTCTTTGATTTCATGGCTACTGCAGAGAAAAACCAAATTCAATTCACATAGATGGGTTTGGGTATTGTTTTCTGCCCCGGAGTTTTTTTTTTTTTCTTTGGTTCTCTTAGGATTGTCCAATAGTTAGAGGCTAAGATTTGAGGGTGTTTTTATGTGGGATTGTAATTTCGTGAAATGGGGTTATAAAAATTATAATAGTTGTGTTAATCTCTTTATTAATAATAGTTTCATTTCAAAGACGAAATTATGGTAGCAAACTTTTCTCTGTAATTTCGTGAAATGGGGTTGTTATCAAGTTGCATTATACTTTCACAGCTTCTATTCACGGAGCTGAAATGAACTCCTAATGGTGTTTGTGTTTATTTGAAACTTGGCTCTTCATGAATATTGAGCCGTGGAGACACACGATCAGACCGTGGGCCCCGAAGCCGTGGAGACCCATGGCCAAGCCGAGGGTCTCCTTCCATGGGATTCTTTTTGTTCTTTTAAATAAAAGATTATCTACAAAGGTATAATGAACCATTTGAGTCACATGAAGGTCACATGACTTATTTTCGAAAATGTATTATATATACAATAAATTTTTAATAGGGTTGCGCCATCTGTATATGAATTTTATTATTTTTAGATACTTTGGTGGCTTGTCTAGTAGATTTTGAGTTTGGGCTTAAAAATTCTTGAACTTTTTTATTTCAAAATTATATTGTGAGAGGCAATTTTTATATAATTTTTTTTGGACTCAATCACCATATAAATATATAGGTTTAGATTCAAAAAGTCTAGGTACAAGTTTTCTAAAAAAAATAAAAAATTTTGAACGCCTTTTGGTGTGAGACAAATTGCAGGATGGATCTTCCATTCTAAGTTTACAAGTATATATAAATTATGTGCTCAGAGCAAGGGTTAATTATTTATCTGGGATTTATATTTCTCTCTCTAATAATTAATGATTAATTGGTTAAGGTCGTGGGGTTTCTCTGATAGTGTACATTAGCTGATCTCTTATGCTTAGCTTATTCCTCTACCTTCGTTTTTTCCCGCCCGTTAGGCTTACTTGTGTTGTATTAAGAGTAATCTTTTGTTCTATCTTCTTTGATAAACCTTACTCACTGGTGGAGACATGTTATTTCAGTACCAACAACCTTTGTTTTGTTTGGATGCATCTCATAATTAAGGTGGTGTTTGGTATATTGGTTGGCCTAGACACTGTAGTTAATGTAGATTGATGTGAAAAAAAATAAGAATGTTTGGTATAAAAAAAATGAAAAAGTTGTATGGAAAAGTGAAAAAATTTTGTTTTGTAGTGATTTTTTTATTTGAATAATAATAAAAAGTGAATGATTTGATATATAAAGTTAAAAAGTTAGAATGTTTTGATGTTGATTTTTTTGGAAAATGGTGATAAATAGTGTCTAGGCCAACTCCAACCTTTTTACCAAACAAGGCCTAAGTGAGGTGAACTTGACCTTTTTGTTGATCTTTGCATGAGGTTTGGTTGATCTTTGCATGAGACAAGAACACTGCATGGCTAGGAAGAAAGCACTGTTTGCACTGTTTGCATGATTATGTCTTAGATCTAAGTTTTAACTTCTTTGGGTTAATAAATATTTAATGGGAAAAATGTCAATTTAAAGCTATTTCAATTCTATGGGAAGAATTTGAGCTCTTCACAAAGAGTTCAAAAATAAGAGGTAAATTACGAATGTTTGCTTTGGTACTATAGTAAATCACCATTTATTTTAAAAAATTAAGTCAATAAAAAATTATGAATATAATTATTTAATTAATAGTTTAATTGGAAACACAAGAATAATGATATTAAGATATGTCATAGGAAATATATAGTGCTGAAATACAAACTCTATGGATATAAACTTTCAAATGAAAATATTCCTGCTAAAACCTAGTAAGACAAGTTAAAAAAGGATTACAAA